>JAFIRS010001623.1:0-322601 GCA_018342105.1 Gonioctena quinquepunctata
AATATGTAAGTGTTTATGCTTGTATGTGTAATGTCGATATCACCGAAAATGTATTGTGGGGAATTATCCCACTTATATAGCGTCGGCCATAATGTTTGCAACATACGGAAAAAAATTATTAGCACTTATAATTGCACGAGAGGTTTGTATTTTATCGGGTAAATTTGGGTTGTTTAATGAGAAACTGTCACCTAGCAATTAGACGAGAGAAACTGTCAACTATTAAAAACGCGACACCGAAGGTGGAGCGTTTTTAGGTTGACAGTTTTTCGAGTCAAATTGCTGAAGGAAACAGTTTAGAATTTGAACAATACAAATTTACCAGATATCAATACAAACATCGAGTGTAATTCGGCAGGACAATTTAATGAATAAGAAATTTAGAAACATATCAATGCAAACGTTATTCATGAAACATTAAAAATAAACACATTTTTATTTGAATGTACAATTATTAAAAACGCAGTTATTGAAATTCATACTAGGAACAGTGATGTCGCTGCGGGTGCCACAGCTAATCGTTTCTGTGGTAGATGTTGAAGTTTTTTCTTTTCCAAACGAATTGATTGAATAATGCTCGAATTATACTCTTTGTCAACTTGTAAGTATGGTTTTATTGATGATGAATTGCTGTGTCCTATTATTTTCATTCATTCATCAATTCCGCTTTTACTGAATTCGCTAACTGTTGCCGCTCGATTTGAGTAATTTGTAATTTCGACACGTTTGTCATCTATCATACGTTGTGCTGAGCATTCAGTCCATTTGGAAATTTCATTAATTCCAATCGGCACATTCTTATACCAACCTTTATAATTTTTCTTTTTCAAAAAGGGATTTGGTGTAAGAAATACTCTGTCCAATGTTATAAAAGTATCTCGTTTTTCCATTAACTTTTTAAATAAACGTATTGAGCAAATATCTTCCTCTAAAATATTAGGCGTAATCCATTTGCTGTCACATAATTTATTGTTACCGCCTTGTCTCGTTTTCGAAAATAAAGGATTCTACTCGATACGTCCAGTTTCTTTTCCATTATTTTCAATTTGATATACGAAAAAGGTGGTTCTGCAGTAAGCTGCTTCTCCTCCGCGCCAAGCTAATTCAAACGCCAAAATGTGATATAATGTCTTTTAAAGTCCTTCCGGTTCATTTTCGTCATATAATCTGGCCATTGCAAATACTTCAGATTTATTAAGAGCTGATGCACTAGGTTTTCTCTTTTCGGGATGTGCTTGTAGGATTTTACGTTTAGCATTATGTGCAGCTTGTGATGAATTGAACTGAACGCCGGTGAAAGGACAATATTGAAATCGTTATAATATTTACTTTGTATGATTTTAGCGGTGGTATTCCAAATTGTTTTAAATACCGCTTCTTTGTAGTCTTCTCCGTTGCCTTTTCGCATATTAAATGCCCAATCTTGCAATATTACATCCAATTTCTCGATGGAAGTATCTGGCTCAAATTTATATCTTTTTGCATCGCGAAACGTAGAAAATTGTCGCCAGATTGATGATTGCGTCGCAACTGTATTAGTAGGCACACAGGTATTAACAATTTGACTAATTTCGGCGTTCGTAGATTCACCGAATCGACTCATTGTTAGTGCTTAGAAATTCAATAAGTTGTTGACAAACATGTCAAACTATTCATTTTGGCAACCAACATCGCGATAATTGATAAACAAATGAATAAGTGAAAAAACCACTGGTGCATTTGTCGCTGTAAAAGTTGCAGCTAACTTTTGCCGCTGTCAAACTGACAATTGCACTGTGGCATATGCGATTTTTTATACATGAGTTGAATTGTCAGAGTTAAAATAATACATTTTAGGGGATCGTTTCTGCATATCGGAAAAATAAAAAATCGATTTTGACTATACCCTTTTTTATTTATTTAAATAATCCTTCCTCAAAAGGTACGAGTGGCTAACTCTTATTGCGGAGACAAGGGCTGTGGTTCCATTAGTAACGTTGATAGAATTTCCAAAAAGAACCCCGCACGAAAACATATGGGAAATTGGCTCTCGGTCGAATTGGCTGAAATTTCATTATGATATAGTAGGATGGGTCATTAGAAAAAAGTGTGAGTTCACATGATTCTGTATGTTTATTTTCTGAGATATAAGCGGTGAAAGTTCGTAGAAATGTCGTATTGGGGTAGGATTGACAAAGAAAAAAACTGTTTTTGTAGTCGAAATAAGACAAAGTGAGGATGAAAATGTAATGATCGGAACTCATAAACATGTTCAATTATAATCTTATTGATGCTACTACATTAGGGTGCATACGGGGCATAGTCAAAAAAAAGTTTTGACGGATTTTTTTTCCAGCACTATTTCAAAACCAACAAATTATATTTTGTCAAGATATCATAGTTTCAGTCTATTGTAGGCGAAAAAACGTGTTTTGTTTCTTGATGGCCCCTATACTGAAAACAATTGACAGATCGTTTCTGATCACAAAAAAATGAATTAATTGCTACTGCCCATTGATCAAAAGATAGGGTAACATTCTGATGAACTCAATTGTTCAATATTACCTTTCATTTATATAAAGGGTGCGTTACATTTTAAAAAAAATAATATCTAGAAAACTGTTCCGTTAATTTGGACCATATCTTACTCACAATATTTTGAAAATGTTGACTATCATATACGATGGTGTTGTAGCCCGGACTACGGGGTGTTATGACTTAACACACCACACCTGTAGTACCAGACATTATTCGTTAGATTGGGAAAAACAGTATTAAAAGCATCGACTATCTGAAAAGTGTCCAACCGGAAATGAATCTATGGAGCGGTCGACATAAATAAATTTCCTTTCTTTCAATACTGGAACGTGGGTTGTTTATCCAGGAAGTACGTACCTTTCGGAAGGATTCCAAAAACAATAATTAACCAAGAAATAATGATGCACTCATAAAATGTTAAGAATGTACGTATATATTTAGTAAACGTTGACACAATAATTTCATTTGTTCTATAGACGAATAATATGAAACAATATTCATACAACAAAAATAGTGTTGCTTATTGGTAGTCAATTTTACAGTTCGCTACAAAATCGAAATAGATTTACTAAAAACAATCTTGACATCAATTGCCACAAACGACTATAAATAATTCTCCTTTGAGATCTTTGTTAACATGACAATATGGAGATACTTTTACAGACACATGCACATTATAAAGGTTTCGGTTTGCTATAAATACATACAGAAAACATACATAGGACTCACCCTGTTTCAAACTTATTTACTGGAGTAGGTTTTTAAACGACAATTAGTTCTATTATTATTTCGAGTACTCCCGCGTCAATTGGTTATTTTATTTTATTCGCCCGGTATATTAGTATAGCGCGATATGGCTATGGTTTTTCTAAGAGATCATGAACCATTGAATTGCGGACTTCCGTTGACTTATCTCGATTCGGGAAGCGGTGACAAAAATAGGTAATTTTTGGAAAACTCTACTGTTCACTCGTGCTTTCACTTGGAGTGTTCAATACTTGGTTTTGACTTGGTTTGCAGTGGCTTAGCCTTAATGGTTTTCTGAAGTTAACTATATTGACGATTTTACTGGTACATTTCTCATCATTATTTTGCGACAATGTGATTCGGCGGACTTTTTAACCTCACTTTTGAGAGGAACATATTACCGTGTAACAACTATGATATGACTGGTTTGGCTACTGTTTTAACACTGAATTAATTTTTTTTGTGCTGGCCGCCTTTTATAGGATCTTCAGACCGCGGTATTCGGTAGGAGTGGTCGCTGAATGGGATAAAGGGTTGTTTTGTTGCGTTTAATTGTTTTTCTTGTCAAAGTAAATCATGGTCGTAAAAGTAATGGCTTTGTTTTGTTCATGCACGCATGAATCACTCGCGGGCTATTATCTATGCTGTTATTGAGTTAATTTTACTGGCTGCCATTAATTTATGAATGTCGGTCATAAACTATCGAATTGATAGTGTTTTTCTGTGGTACAATTACATTGAATCCGTTTTTATGATACTTCATATTGCGCTGCGATGTCAACAAGTTGGAATCAATAATCTTGTTTACCATCGTTAATTTTCACTAGATGAGTTATTTATGAATCCGGTGTACAAGGGTTATTTCTTGATAATTATTTTTGAGTGCATTTAATTGTCTTCCAATAACGAAAAATGTTTCTACGAGCATATATTATATCAGTTTTCAGTCAAGCATGTGAAATTTATTGAACTTTTCTAGCTATCACGTTCTTATTTAAGAATATTATGTTGTTTTGTAGGGAAGAAAGTTTTTCTGTAATTACAGGTCATGACAATAGTTTTATTAACTTTTATGTTGCGTTTCTAAGATATGCATTTTTGAAGTTTACGGTATTACGATATATGGGGTAACCTATCGATTAAACAAAATTTGATGGAAATTTTCGACACATTCAATTCCATTATAAATTTTTTCGAAATCAATTATTTGATACTATAAACAACACAAACCACACTCAACAACAATTTGGAACTCAACTGTATAGACTCAAAAAAAATCGAATTATAAATAACGACTTCTAACATAAAAAGTCAATTAATATTATGGAAACTTTTCATGTCCAATAACTGAGAAAAGTGTCCTTAACTAATTTTTTTGACATGCTGTATAAGTTTTCAGTATTCATGAAACCTCAATGATGTTTAAAAGTGAGCAAATATATATTAAAAGCATAGGTAGAGCTAACTTCATATTAGTACCTACTATCAACTAAACCGTATATCGAGGAATAAGCGAGTGATATTCATCTCAAATAAAAAAAAACCTTAACTGTCCCATAACTGGGTGGTTCACCCTACCCAAATAGGGTGTTCGAACACTTGATTGAATGCATTTAACCTTACATGTTCACAAAGTCTTGTATGAGATCTCCCTTGGCATCCCAATCGCAATAATCAATACTTGGTTTGATCCAATAGTTGATTTCTCTGAGGATCTTCCAATTCTCCGCCTCCTATGAGACACCTAATTCTGTTGTTTATTAATAACTATCTTCTTGTGGACTCATTAATTTTTTGTACAGAGGTGGTGCTGTTTATTTCTGTGTATCTGGATTAATAATCTAATTGAATTGAAAGATCTGGATTATTGGAAAAAACAAAGAGATCTGATCAAAATCTGATCTTCGAAATCTAATCTACGAAATCTGATCAACGACCTGTGATCAACGACTTGGCAGAACTATAGCAGCGAACAAATAGGAAAATATGTTTGTAAAACATGCCTGACGAACCTACTTTTATATTTAATTATATTTGGTTCAAGTTTACCAAAACACACATCTTTCGAATTCTTTTGGAAATTATGAAGTAATATTCACCTCTTTGCAAATCTGTTCTCCTCACTTTTTTCATCATTTCATGTTAAGATTTAGCTGTGTTCCAAAAACCGATCCACAGAACTCACCCTAATCATGTTGAAAAGGGAAACATTCTCAATTGGATATTAATAAAAATATTTTTCTGTGAATTGAAAAATCCACGATAAAAATGAAGTTTCTTTTATGAATGTCTAACGGAAAAGAAATGATTCTAACTTTTTCCATCTCTACGAAGTGAGATTGCTTCTTGAAAATGTGTTTTCCATTTCTTCCGGTTTTCCTGATGATCGTGGAAGCGTGAAATAGATTTTCATCGACAAAAATGTATTGAAGACCTAGTGAATGCGATGTCTCTCTTGCGTCAATGTTACGAATGATTTCTGGTGAGTAATCTTTTTTGGAAAACATTCTTCTTTGCCTCAGTCATCTTCATGAGTTCTTAATTATTACTGGAATAGAAAATCAAATAACTATCTGAATGAAAATGCAAATTTTCAATTTCAGATTTTTCTCTTGAGTTAGGGTCTTTTCAGAATATCTATCAGATGTAGTTCAATGTCCAGCGTGGCTTTAGCCGGGGAAGTAGTTTTTTTCTGTTAGATATTCTCAAAAAATAGCCTCATTTTTATCGTGCATTTTTCAATTCACAGAAAAATATTTTTATTAATATCCTATTGAGAATATTTCCATTTTCAACATGAACACCCCACAGGAGGTTACCTTGACGATGGAAGATAGTGACTGAAGTTAATCTCTCAGTCGTAGATGATTCCACATCTGATTTTATGAACATCCTGTTCATATTTTCAACAAATCAATCTATCATACCCCATGACAGGTTTTAATGTCAGAAAACACTAACTTCAAAGTGTCTCTCCAAAAGAAATGATTCTTACTTTTTCCATCTTTGCAAAGTGAGATTGCTTCTTGAAAATGTGTTTCCTATTTCTTCCGGTCTTCCTGGTGACCGTGGAAGCGTGAAATAGATTTTCGTCGACAAAAATGTATTGAAGACCTAGTGAATGCGATGTCTCTCTTGCGTCAATGTTACGAAAAATTTCTGGTGAGTACTCTTTTTTGGAAAACATTCTTCTTTGCCTCATTCATCTTCATGAGTTCTTAATTAAGACTGGAATAGAAAATCAAATAACTATCTGAATGAAAATGCAAATTTTCAATTTCAGATTTTTTCTTCTGAGTTAGGGTCTTTTCAGAATATCTATCAGGTGTAGTTCAATGTCCAGCGTGGCTTTATCTGGGGAAGTAGTTGTTTCCTGTTAGACATTCACAAAAAATAACTTCATTTTTATCGTGGATTTTTCAATTAACAGAAAAATATTTTATTAATATCCAATTGAGAATGTTTCCCTTTCCAACATGAATACCCCACAAGAGGTTTTCTTGACGATGGAAGCTAGTGACTAAAGTTTATCTTTCAGTCGCAGATGATTCCACATCTGATTTTATGAACATCCTGTTCATATTTTCAACAAATCAATCATCCTGATCATAAAATAATATAATACACTATTCTATTGTGTGGTCAGATCAGACAAAAAGTGCCTGTTCTGTTTTCTTATTCGTGGTTACCTCGTACCAGAGCAAAGAGAGTAAACGTTAACTAAGTAGGAAGTACTAATGAGCTCTAATCAATCAGAATCTTGTGCATTAACCCGTCATAGTGACGTACATTGCCATGAGTACAGGTGGCCCACGTAACATATAGAGTGGTCCAATATACATTCAAGAGCCTGTAACTCTCAGATACCAGAGTGCGGAGTACGCTAGTCCGCCACTGTCCAGAGAGAATGGTGGCCATGACATGTCCAAATACGTCACTATGAATCACAAATGATCTTTCATCTCTTTCTATCAGTGTCACCATTGTCTTATGGGGATTAGACTCTCCTACTCAGATAACGTTTACTCTCTTTGGTACCAGAGTCCATTTGATATTTCTAAATGACATCGAAGTTGGTTTGTTTTGACCAAGGCGAGCTTGAATTTTTGATGATTTCTCGTTCTAATATTTTATTAATTTGGTATTTCACTTCACATCTATGGATTTCCGGATATCGATATGTTTTCGCGAATTTGGGCCTAGCCCTACCGTGTGACTAGGCCGTCGGGACGGGAGAACCTTAGACAATCCCAGATACCTCTGGGCAACGTCATAGGTCCCCCTCCCAAATAACATGGTAGCGTGATTAGTAGCTTCGGCGAACTCTCACACGAACGGTGACTCGTCAAACGTTTACACGAGTAATATCAGGTCGAAAGTCTGATATGGCGGTGACCCATCAAACGCTGACAGGAGGAGTCTTGTTAACATGGGTACCCAGGGGGAGGAGGATAGCCCCACCGGTTTCACCGCCGGTGCCTCTCCACATGGTGTTGGACTCTGGGGGGCGTGGGCTAGATAGTGGGCCCAATGGAAAACAATACCGTAATTCGGTAGAGACGGGGGAGTCTTTCACCTATGGGTTGAGGTGACTGTATTCCCTGCTGACTCGGCGGGGAGCGGCGCATTAACCCGCTCGGGTACTGACATCCCATAGCCAGTAGCTTGTTGTATCAAGCGGCTTTACCGTGGCTGAGCTATAACGGTAGCTGGGTTGACCTAGCGCGTTGATTGGGCGTATCCCAATTTCAGATTCCCCCTGTTAATTTAGTAGCACAGTTTAAACCGGAAGGTAGGTCCTGTGCTGCTGATGGGGGGAGGAAGAGCGAAGCCCAAACTGAATGCAGGAGGGTTAGCTCGCGATACTTACGTCTCTTGAGACAGATTTGATTTTGATGTTTTCGCGAATAATGGGTTTCAATCAGTTGAATCGATTTTGTGTTTAATTTCATTCGTACATGTCAATGGAATTTTGGAATGGGATATGTGCTTGAAGTTGAAATATAGTGATAAAATATTATATGTGCATAGTTTTTCCTAGAATATATTGTGTAATATTCGAGTAAACGCTGCTCTAAAACCGTCAAATTCAGTGAGACATTCAAACACAAAGTTTTTGCCGCTTCTTTCAACGTCATAAGTCCATTGATTTGGCACTATTTTGCGGAACTTCTGAGGAAACGTTATTCTCTTTCATTCTATGAATTAATCAGAACTTATGTCAAAATTTAGTTATTCTTGAATAATATGTATGTGTACTGAGTGCTATGTAATGATTTTTTCATTATACCTATCTGAAAACACTATATTTACATGCTTATTTAGTGCACCGAAAGAGGGCTTTTTCCGTGCGCCCGCACGGAAAATTTTATGGTGCGCTAGTGTCATTAGCTGCCAACTTAAAGTGAGTTTATACAGCAAGTAAAATAAAATAAGAAATAAAATAAAGTAAAATAAGAAGTAATAATTTTCAGAGTGTTTATAGAGCTGAGTAAATTAATGTAAGAAGTAAGAAAGCTATCAATAGAAATTTGGGATTTTATGTTGTTACCTCAAACTTCAATGATGAATACTTGAAAATTTGGTCCTTGTTATTGTTTATTGAGTAAAATATAAGCCATTGTTGACAACACTACCAATATTATAAAATGTAGTCATCCAAAGACAAAAAGAAATTTAAAAAAATGCCAGTAAACACACCGTTTTCCGGTTATGAAAACAAAAATATGATGACGACTGCTATTATATCATGTCATGTATCATCCTATCTCGTCAATTTGTCTGAATTATTCAATATGCACATGTGCCTAACAACTTGTCACGTAAAATAAAATAAAAGATAAAAGTTAACCATCTTTTATTTTACTTCTTATTTTATATTATTTCTTATTTTATTTCATTTCTGTATAAGCCTGTTATGGATGTTGTGTAGTTTTAACTTTTTGAATTACTTTATTTTATTCCTTATTTTATTTTACGTGCTGTATAAACTCACTATTACATGTCAAAATACAATAATATGTTATTGGCAGTTCTCTAGAAATCGCAAATTGTTTGTATATTTCCTTAGCAACGGGGTAAATAACGCTTGATTTGTGACAAAATTTGGATATTTTTAAAGGAAATATTTAAAAATGATTTCACCAGAGGAAGAAATATCACGTGAAGCGGCAAAAGAAAGTGCAGAATTACTGCCCAAAAAGTCACGTGAGAGATCTGGAAACCAGTATCGTCAATTTTGCAACTGGCGCTAACATGAGAAAGTTATAAATGCAAGTGATGATATTCTTCTCGTTTATTTGTCAGAAAAAAACAAATCCATGGAAGCTTCAACTTTATGTAGTCAATTTTCAATGTTAAAAAGTTGTCTGGCAGTGAAAGAAAATGTGAATGTTAATAATTTACCAAAAACTTCTGCATTTCCCAAACGAAAAAGTGTTGGTTACACACCGAAAAAGTCCAAAGTATTAACTGCTGACCAAATTCATACTTGAAGAACCAGACGAGAATGGTTATTAAGTAGAGTCATTTTAATATTTGGTATATTCGGTGCCTGCCGAAGAGATGACTTGATTCGTCTGACTTTGGAAGACGTGGAATATAATAGCCGGTTTTTGATAGTATTCCTTCGAAATGGAAAAAATCACAAATCAAGAAGTTTCACAATTACAAAGGAAGGATGTCCCTTTGATCCATGCACTTTTTATCGTCAATATATTAATCTAAGACCTACACACATGAATAGTAAAAGATTATTTATTGCGTATCTTATGCCCATTTGCACCGACTTTTTTTTGAAGAACAATTAGGCTAATTGTCCTTTAAAGTACCATTAGCGGTTTTTGTGTGTTGCACCAACTTTAAGAGACTCTTAAAGCATCAATTAAAACCACATTAGCTAACTGACCAAAATCCATCCCTTAAAATATCTAAATTGTTCTTTAACCTCAAATATTCAAAAATATTTGATTTTTGTTAATTAATATAGTGCCTAGAGATTGCGAAAATGAAAAATTTTGATGGTGTCCTGGTGGAGGATTTTCTAGAAGACGATTTGGAAGTCCTTGATTTCGTTGATATGGGCTACCCAAGACGCATTTTTCTTAGGCCCAATTATTATGAAGAGATGTCCCAAATGGAATGGAAGGTTCCCAGTAGTTGTCTATGGACTCAGACTTAAGCTGGAAACTATCATGGCCTTAATTGTGGCAATCACTGTCCTTCATAACCTTGCGAGGGACATGAATGAACCAGAGCCTCCATTGCCTGAATGAATGAATGATGAAGATGAACTTATGATGAATGAAGATGAACTTAATTATTTAATTCAAACCCAACAAATCAACATGGAGCTACAAGTCGATGGCGGCCCAGTCAATTTAGTTCAAAATGAATTTATTCGGTATTTTAGTCAGCTGTAACACCTACTAATACTTTGATATTTGATTAAAAACAAAAAGAGCTTCTGACTAATTTCTGATTACTAATTTGCATTTTTTTATAGGGATTTGTATTACTGTACAGATTTTATCTCATATTATTTTCAATAAAAAATTGTATATACAGGCAGTGACTTTTATAAATGTATATATAACTCTTTTTCACACCTTAGGGATTAAAGTAGAAATAAGAGGTAAAAAAAACTTTATTCAAAAGTAACTTATAACTACATAACTCAACAAACTACATTCTGAATAAATCAGGTACAATAACAGTAGGAACTATAAAAAAAAGTAATACTCTGTGATTTTGTTTTAATTTGCTTGCAACAAGCTATTCACTTGATAGTGTAATCTGCGATTATATTTTTTTTGAAGAGCTAATGTAAACAGATGACTCACTTCCCTAGGGCTAAAATTCTGCCCCCTTATTCTTTTGGCTTCTGCGGACATCGTAAAAAAAATCACAACGAAAATAAAACATTTACAAATACTAAAGAGATTTTGAGGTTAAAAACAGTGTTCCAACAGAATTGACACAAAAACCACTGGATCATTGCGACGTTGCCATACTGTAACGAAGATAAAGAACCGTTAGTAAAAGTTTTGAGAAAATGTTTCCGTGCAAATCATTTGAAACTTAAGTAGCAATTAAAATTAAAGGTCCATTTGTTGTATAACAGTTAATAAGAAGTCGCTGCAAATGGGCATTAATGGCTCAACATGCAGGGTGTCATACAATCAGTGGTACAACAAAGCAGATTGCTGAATATCTGAACCTAGAAAATCCGGAAGATTATACTGGACACGGCTTAAGACGATCTTCAGCATCTATGTTAGTTGAGGGCGGAGGAGATTTGCTTACTTCAAAAAGGCATGGAGGTTGACGTTCCTCGACTGTGGCTGAAGGCTACATCGAAGAATCGGTAAGCAGAAAGATTGAAGTTTCTCGTAAATTGTTCTGCCATTCAAGAACATTAAAAACAACTCCAACATCAGAATACAATGCAGTGGGGGAGTATCAAAAACTGAATACTTCTACTCATATAGTAGCACCTTCGACTTTATCAACTACAGTTATCGAAAATGAAGTAGCTGCTAGGATTAGCTATTTACAACAACACAAATTGTACCATAATTATTTCAATTAATAAAAATTCGAAATACGTGTTTTTGTTCGTTAATCTTTAAAAATGAATGTTTCTTAACAATCTGTGGTTTTCAGGTCGATATAATGAAAAATATCGTTCATTACACGTCCATAAATGCTATGTCCGTGCTTGCACGACTTCCCGTGTTTGGCTGCGCCTCCCACTTGCCGCGCACGCACGGAAAAAGCCTATTTTCGCGACTTCTAATGAAATATACTATTTCAGCCTGCCCTTATTGTTAAGAAATATAATGAATAACGCTTGGCAACGATGTAATTTCTGGCACTCTTCCCGATCGGCGAGTTGCCAGTGTCACTATTTTGCGGAACTTCTAAGGAAATGTTATTCTGTTTCATCCTACGAATGGAACAGAACTTGCGTCAGCATGTGTTATATTGAAAGGAAGACTCCTCTTTTGATAGCTGCTCTTGATTCAGTTATTCTTGAATGATATGTATGTATACCGAGTGCTATATCATAATTTTTTCGGCCTGATCGCATTGTGAAGAAATATTATAAATAACGCTTGGCATCTCTGTAATTATCTTGCGCTCTCTGCAATCGGCGATAGATCTGAACTTGTTACGTCACATCCTGGCGCGGTTTTCGCTGGGTTCAAACAAGAGCATTTCTTTGAAAGTTTTTTTTGGAAAAACTACTAAAAAAAATGAAAAAAATCCAACCACTTTTTCCCATCGTTCTGGAAATTGTGGTATTTTTTCCAGAAATTAGTGATCTCAACTATTGGTTATAGTAATGATTGCGGAATAATAATTCTTATCAGGTTATACGTAGAGATGTATGTATTTATAAAGACCTCAATCATAATTTTCAGTTTATTCAAGCCTTATAATGCAATGTGCTTCCAAATGATATGATTTATTTTGCAGTGAAGAGCTCCTGCCTACCTCGTATTGTGGGCGACACCCTGAGTGAATTGGTAGATGTCAGTTTATTGAAAGATCCCGTATTTTTCGTTTTGTTGATCTCAAACATTTTCAGCATGGGAGCTTTCTATATACCCTTCGTGTACATAGTGGAATGTGCTATAGCTGACGTGAGTACAATTTATTTCATTTAAAATGGATTTAGTCAAATTTTGTTTTCAATAGTATTAGCAATAGCGATAAAGTTAAGAAATGAAACTGTTAGATCAAATAGTTTCATTTAGTCAACTATTTTAATTTCAACAATAACTTTAAGAACGCGGCTTTGAATATACAACTTAGAATCTTACGGCTATTGCTAAAATATTTTCTACAATGCGCTTTGGCAATGTATGTCATGACCACTGTCAGATACGTATACATGTTCCATAATTCCATGTAAATTTTTCATTCAAAATTAAACTGCTGAGAGATATTTGCAATGCCGTCGATGCTTTTCCTTTGGTTAACCTCCAAGATCGCAATATAAACAAAACACTTTTCATATTGAAAATAACCATATAAGTTATATTTACTAGAACACAGTACTGAGCGAACTGTCACTTGTCAAATATGTCCTGTCATTCTTAAAGTTATTGCTGGATTTAAATTCGTTGTATTAAATGGGATCAGTATAAAATTGTTCTTACACTTATTGCAATTCTTATTCCTATTACTATTGCTAAAAGAAAATGACTAAATGACTAAATTCACCTTTATAATATTGATATATATATATATATCTTATAACCGATTGGATTGTTTTTTTTTTTATGAGGGTATACATTGAAGAAGTCTCATATGAATATGAACGCCCAGAAAACCCAAATTTTAAGATTTCATAACTATCAAAGAAAGTGTGATCCTCTTAAAATTAAGATAAGTGATGATGTATTCATCGATAGTTCGGAGGAATCCAATTTTCTGGGACTCCTTATTGACGAAAACTTAAGTTGGAAGGGTCATTGTAAAAACCTAATGAAAAGACTGAACTCTATATGTTTCATGTTCAGGAATCTCAAACATATACTTGAAATTCCCCAACTAGTGGCCCTATACCATGCACAGGTTGTGTCACGAATTAGGTATGGAATATGTTTGTGGGGCAACTCCACCTTGGCAAAAAATGTCTTTTCGACACAAAAAGAATTATTAGAATAATAGCGGGAGTTCCAAGTACTCATTCTTGCAGGGACCTCTTCAAACATTTGAATACCTTGACCCTCATGTCAGTCTATATTTATGAACTGTCCGTATTTATTTTTAAAAATAGACAATAGTTTGTTCTAACGGGCGACTTCCACTCCGTGAACACACGCCAAAAGAAAAAATATCATATTCCCTTTACAAAATACAAGGTCTCAAGTAATTCACCCACAATAATGGGTTTCTATGTTATCAACCATTTACCTGAAAGTTTAAGAGAAGTTAAATATATTAAAAAATTCAGTAGCTCCTTGAGAAAATTCTTGACTGAAAAATGCTTCTATTCGCTGGAAGAATATTTCAATAGTTAGCTAGATCTTATCAAAATGTGTACATTGAGCATAGGTGTTTATGTGTGTGTGTGTTAATTACCGCTGACAATACTCTACTTTTAACTGTATATTATATATTCACTATTTATATACATTGTATACTGACTATTCCTATACATTTTATGTCTTATTGGAAAATAAAAATTATTTATTTATTTATTTATGTATATACACATGAGGACGTAAAAAGTCCTCCCTCCCCCCCTTAACTTTTGAACGGAACAAGCTGTCGAGGTCGGGTGAAATGCAGGTAAAAAGGTACCACTTTTACCACTTTTTGGCATAAAAATGATTGTGGTCACGTAGTCTTGTGTCAAGAGGGCACCATCAACTTTTTTTTAAAATGTAAAGGGGGGTCAGGCGGCTCCTGGTTTTGGAGGCCTTCCGGTTCTCTATCCAACACCGCTTTGTTTGTGAAAATCGGCCGAACCGTTTCAAACTGACAAGCGTTTGAAATTTGCTTCAAATATTTTACAAGTAAATTAAAATCCTAAATAACTTTTAATTGCAACATAATTTTAAGTAACAATTGCACACTATTTCAACAAGTGCTCGAAATGTTCACCGTTCACGTCTTGACAGAAAAAAAGTCGGTTGTGAAATTCATTCCGAACGTTATTAAATGTTTCCGGGGTAATACTGTAACACACATCTGTTATTCGGTCCAAAAGTTCCTGGAGTGACTGTGGCTGCGTGACGTACACCTTAGATTTTATGTACCCCCACAGAAAAAAGTCCATAGGTGTCATATCAGGTGACAGAGCTGGCCATTCAATGGGGCCACGTCGGCCTATCCACCTTCCCAGAAAATTCTTGTTAAGCCATTCTCGGACAGGTCTGTAGTAGTGAGGGGGTGCAACATCTTGTTGGAAGGTAACATCCATGGTAAATTCATTTGGGTTTGCCCCAACTACTTCTTGAATACTGTGATGGATCTGATTTTGAAGCATATTTAAATACAGATGCCCAGTTAAATTTTCTGACATAAATATTGGACTTATGATATGGTCACCCAAAATACCAGCCCATACGTTGATCTTCACTGGAGTTTGAGTATGACCCCCTCGAAAAACGTGCGGATTTACGTCTGACCAATAACGCACATTCTGTCTATTTACTGTTCCATTTAGATAAAACGTACTTTCATCACTAAAACAAATAGAGTCAATGTAACCGGGATTTTGGGTTATGCGGTCAGACATGACCTCACAAAACTGCAGTCTTCTATCCGGGTCATCTTCTGTTAATTGATGCCAAATTTTTTATTTATATGGGTGAGATTTGTGTTTTTTAAGATATTTCTTCACAGTGGTCGTAGATATGTCACAAGTCGTGGCTACCGTCTTCGTTGTCTGTTGCGGATTATTAACAACAGCCTTAGAAATTTACTAACCAATTCCCTTAAGTAGGTACGAGATATTGGATTATTTGGGAAGCGCTCATTAAATATTCTTTCTGCTTCATGGTAATTACGCCTAGCTCCAGCGTAAATTAAAATTGCTTCGGTTTTTTCTTCTAAAGGACGAGAATGAGGCATTTGAAATTTATAAAGAAATGCTGAAACCTATGACAGCTGTCGAAAGTATCGATATGATTAACGTCACTATTAGACTGAGATTGAAATGAAATGCTATTTGGAGTCTCCAGCAAAATAACTAAGGTATAAAAAAATTGAACAAAAAGCACATTTTAAAGTACAAATAATATGCGAACGTCTTTTACCACAAAAAATCTACTTTTCGACCAGAATCAGTAACGGAGTTGAAATTATGCTGCAATTGATAGTTAAACTAATTTATTTGTAAAATATTTGAAGCAAATTTCGAACGCTTGTCAGTTTGGAACGGTTTGGCCGATTTTCACAAACAAAGCGGTGTTGGATAGAGAATCGGAAGGCCTACATAACCAGGAGCCACGTGACCCCACTCTACATTAAAAAAAAAGTTGATGGTGCCCTCTTGACAATAGACCATGTGACCACAATCATTTTTATGCCAAAAAGTGGTAAAAGTTATACCTTTTTACCTGAATTCCACCCGACCTCGACAGCTTGTTCCGTTCGAAAGTTAAGGGGAGGGGAGGACTTTTTACGTCCTCACTGTATATATACAGAGTGTCCCTGGACTTCCTTCTTTCCTCTAGAGAATGGATAGATGGGGTCAAAATATCACCATTACTTCATATAACTTTTGTTCCTAAAAGCCTTCGTTACCAAGTTACGGGCCCTCAAAATTACAAAATGAAAAATGTTTTTCTTTGATAACTTTCAAAGTGAATATTCAAAATCATATAAATTCTGGTGATTGACTAAACAAATGAATTCCTTCGATGAGCTTTCATGCAGGAGTCAGTTGTTTTGCTACAAAGTCAGGAACGGACTATCCCCGATGGTCCACACCCCAAAACTTTGAAATGACTGGGATTTGTCGAAATGTTTTAACAAAACAAGGTTACCTGGACAATTTCCTGAATAAAAGTACTCGTGTGGAAAGTCGATCGGAGCAACGATTCTTAATAAAAATGCAGTTTTACTCGACGACATCAAACCCGTTAGCATTAGTATTTCTACTGTGAACATTTTTCATTTCAAATAATGGTGGACGATCTCTACCATTATTTGAAATGGAAAATTTTCACAGTAGAAATACTAATGCTAACGTTATTTCAACAACATTTATAACAGGGATGATACAAAATATGTTGAAAGTTTCATTCACAATGTAGATATTTTTTCAAATGAAATATCAAGTTATGTAGATTCGTGGTGTTTTTGAACTAACAAGCTACTCCACTATGAAATATCGAATTCAGTCCATATTTTGTATGTACGTGTGGAATAAGCACGTTTCGTGTTGTGTTATCTGAATCTCATGAAACTCAACATTTGGATGCTGCAAATTCGTATTCACAGCTTAAATGTTGAGGAGTTTCACTGATAAGTATAATTTCATGGGAGCAAATCTTTAACCCGAAGATGAATTTAGCTGAAAAAACGAACATCGGAAGACATAACTAATAAAAAGAGAACGAATAATCTACGAAAACGGCTGCACATGAATAGTTGGAAAATATCCGGTGAATTAATTTATGTTCCATTTCTTCCACAGATGTTGACAAAAACACCTTGTAGAAAGAAATAAAATTAGTGTGGATGAAAAATGACAACTGGAATGCGATTATGTTTATGCATGATGGCGCTCCTCCTCATTTTAGTTTGATTGTGCGGGACCATCTGAACCAGATCTTCCCCAATAGATGGATTGGTAGAGGTGGGCCATATTCATGGCCACCGCGGTCTCCGGATTTAAATCCATTGGATTTCTTCCTGTGGGGGCATCTAGAAAGCCCCGTTTACGCTACACCTATTCACACCAGAGATGCCTTGTTGAATAGAATTACATTACATTGTGAAGCCATACGAAACGACCCTGGCATGCTATTTCAAGTGCAGAAAGGGTGTTTGCGCAGACTAAGATAATGTATTGAGAGAGACGGGGGGCATCTCGAGCAGTTTTTGTAGCGGATTTTGCATTTCTGTTTGCTCTTGAGGCTTGCGATTGATTATTTACACCATGAGTTTTGTAAGGTAAACGTGTTTGCATGATAAAAATTCGTTATGAACATTGTACCTATCATTTCTATTTTCATTACAAATCAATCTTTTCGAATAATGGTAGACATCTCAGGTTGGATGTCGTCGAACAAAAATGTATTTTTATCAAAAATCGTTGCTCCGATCGATTTTCCACACGAGCACTTCTATTCAGGAAATTGTCCAGGTAACCTTGTTTTGTTAAAACATATTGACAAATCCCAGTCATTTCAAAGCTTTGGGGTGTGGACCATCGGGGGTAGTCCGTTCCTGACTTTGTAGCAAACAACTGACTCCTGCATGAAAGCTCATCGAAGGAATTCATTTGTTAAGTCAATCACCAAAATTTAGATGATTTTGAATATTTACTTTGAAAGTTATCAAAGAAAAACATTTTTCATTTTGTAACCTTGAGGGCCCGTAACTTGGTAACGAAGGCTTTTAGGAACAAAAGTTATATGAAGTACTGGTGATATTTTGACCCCATCTATACATTCCCGAAAGGAAAAGAGAAAGTCCAGGGACAGACAATTTGACAGACAATTTATGCCAATTTAGTAATTTACACCGCAAAAATTATTGTCGATAATTCCTATTAAAAATTAAGGCCTACTCAATAAACAGTTATTGTAATTGATAGACTAAACTGGATAACTGGGAATATCTTCCAATTGCAAAAAACTTTTTTCAATAACATTTTTCGAAATTTTCCATAGTAATGTCACTTTAGAATTTAGAATATCGACCGATTCCCGCTTAGCCGCACGCCACTGATAATAACGGCCATGCGCATATTGAGTCTAATATGCCCCAATTTTAATGAATAATGAAATTTTCTGAGAAACTATTAATAAAAAAAAATCTCAGATGGTTCCAAGATTTTGTATGTATATTCCATACATATGAATGTCAATTATCATTTTGTTGCATGTTAATATTTCAGGTCTCCTAACGACCTACAAACAAACGGATTTTTTCCTGAATTAAAAATTATCCCCAATACACAAATTGGTGAACAAACGACTTTTCTAATCGGATTACGACTTTCAGTAAACATCATGAAATCTCTCTGGGAATTTTGCCACACAAAGCTGCTATTTCATTGAATAGAACGTCAGTGTATTTAAAATTCTTAAAGAACTGCAATTGTATCCGTTTCATATTCAACGTGTGCAAGCTCTACTACCTAGAGACTTTTTTCCGCGCCTAATTTTTTGCCATTGGATTCTGCATCAAATCGCTCAAATTCCTAATTTTTTAAATGGCGTATTGTTTACTGACGAGGCTAATTTTGGACGACGGTGTATACGAAATTTCCATAACAATCACCTCTGGGCTGAGGAAAATCCACATAGAATCTTTGAAGCTCATTTTCAGCATCAGTTTTCAGTAAATGTATGGCTTGAGGTACTTGATGATCATTTAATCAGTCCATATTTCCTCCCACAACGACTTACAGGTGATTCTCACCTTAATTTCTCTATAGAAAGAGTAACCTGTTCTTCTTGAAGAAATTCCTCTACAGCTGAGACAACATTTCTGGTTCATGCATGATGGTACACCAGTCCATTTCAGCATTATTGTACGTAATCACTTAGATATAGTATATCCATATCGTTGGATTGGTAGGAGAGGTACCGAACATTGGCCTGCTCGATCTCCGGATTTAACCCCTCTAGATATTTGCATTTGAGGTTTTCTTGAGTCATTAGTTCATTCCACTCCCGTCGAAAATGTTGAAGACCTGAGGAATCCAATTATATCCGGCTGTGAGACAATAAGAAATACACCAGGAATATTTGCGCGAATACGACAATCAATGAGGAGAATAGTTGAATATTGTATCACGTCTGAGGGAGGTCATTTTGAACATTTATTGTAGCATTGCACCTATTTATCTATTAGTGTCTTTTCTGTTATTGTTCTGGTTTAACGTTATTGTATTAGATAGTTCTTGATAATGTATTAAAGAAATAAAAAATACGCGTAACGATGTTTCTTGCATAAAAACGGCGCCCCATACGAAAAAAAGGTAGGAAGGATTTTTTGTTACAAATTGAACAAGCAATTCAAAAATGATTTGAAATATCTCAGTGGCGTACCATTTTTTTTTAAATTGAGCTCATTACCCGTATGCGCGCCAATGATGAACATAAAATTCCTAATTGCATGTCAAAAAATGCGCAATAACTACTCTTCAAAACTCACCAAATTTCATTCGCATATCTCGACCGGTTTCAGAGCAATAAATAAATAGTCAGTTTTTAAGAAAAACTCCAACACCCAGTATCTCGGAAAACGAAGCATTTGCGGACAAAAGTTATGAAGCAAACTGTTAGTTTTTCATGCAGAATCACCCCCTGAAGTTTGTCGCACTTATTCACTAACACCCTGTATATAAGGTAGGAATTCTCAAATAATTGAAAAAGTCACGAAAGCCAAAAAATTCCGTGCCATGCTATCTTGTTATTAAATTGCGAAAACGATATTGCATTGTAAAGGTAAGTAATACTCTTCAATAGAACTAACAGTCTGGGACATTGGAAGAACTACAAAGACAGGGAAACGTCTAGCAAACGAATCAAAGTGTTATCGCCCCATCAGTATCACCTCCTTTCCCCTGAAAACAATGGGGAAAAGTGTGGAACGTCATATAAGAATCAAACTCCTCTTGGACAGTCCGCTTCACAAAAAACAGTTCGCTAATTGAGCAAGAAAATCTACAATTCCTGCTTGAGAGCATTGAAAACACATACTCGGCTAAAGAAATGGCTCTATCTGCATTTATAGACTTAGAGGGTACCTTCGATAGCACCTCACCTATATCTCCAGATCACTAGAGGAAAGGATTATAAACATCTCACTGATGGATGAATCATTGTAACTGCTCTCGGAGAGAAAACGGTCAGAACGACAGCGGAAGAAGATTGTCCCCAAGGCGGGGTTCTATCGCCTTTACTGTGGTCACTGACCATGGATAATCTGATAGTGAAGCTACATGAATCTGGAATTACGACTCAAGGTTACGCCAATGAGGTCGTTATAATTAGGAGAAAACATGATAATATCCAATCGCATGCAGATAGCCCTAAACATAAATGCAAATCATTGCAAAACAAAAAATACAAAAAATTCAACAGTACTCGGCACAAATGAAGCTGCAAAAGTGAAGCGGTTAGCATCTGGGAATCACAGGGGCAATGTTCATATGCCCTACTGCAACATTAGAGGTGAACCATCCGCGACTGCACTTATGTGTAATGGAGGAAGCGGCAATGAGAGCCTTCAGACTGCACCAAACATCAAACTTGAAAGCTAGGAATCTGACCGGACATCTGTAGATTCTGGACAATATTCCTATAGAAACGAGAAACAAAAATGATTTCGAGAAACGAGAAACAAAAATGATTTATTGCTCAAAAAAGCTAACCACAATTTCTATAAAAAAATCACCCCTTATCGCTGGGGCTCCTTACTTCAATAGGCTTCCCAGCCACTTGAAAAACAGTCCGACATAAGAAGTTTTCAAAGGTAGGTTGAAATATTTTTTAGCTAATAATTGTTTTTATAATTTGGGGAAAGTTGATCCTCTCCTCTCCAATAATTGATTGAAATGTTTTTTACTTTTTTATTTTGTATCGATGTATTTGTTCTGTCTTCAGTTCTTGGAAAGATACAGATATTATATCTGTTATATGCTTCTATGCTCTATTATCTTTATTGCTACGCCTGTACTGACCCGTCCAATCTATTGTATTATAGGAAAAAGAATTTAATAAATTTGAATTTTAAAATATATTTTTAATCAATTATTTGCAACCATATATACAAGTTCGGTTCTTTGTTTCGTTCCTGTTCTTCTGAAGTGCATTCACAAAACCTTCCTTCCTGAAACTCGCTGAGTCGACACCTGAAGGTAGCCTGTAGGCTCCCATCTGCTTTCAGTTTATCATCACTCGATAATATTGAAAATATTCATCTCCATCTCATCATTTACAGACTTATTTCCACGAATCTTATTCATCTCTGGATCCATCTACCAACAGCTAGTCGTACTTACGTCCGAAAACATCAACCGCAGAGCAGAACCATTGTCAGACAATGGCAGAACCATTGTCTAATGTATCTTTAGACAATGGCAGAACTCTTACTTCCTACATTACCTGCCGCCACCTATTAACTCCTAGCAGAAGTGTGGAATATATCACTGTCTTTACTCTGATCATGACTGAGAAATCGAAAAGGAAATTGCGTAGCAATATCCCATCAGTATCTGATGATTCAGCGACCCTCTCTCAAATCAAATCAAATCTATGATGAGCGAATTACAGAAAGGTATCGAAAGCTAGATACAGGCAGAAATAGGCTCTCTAAAAACTGACTTAAACTCAAAACTGAATGGAATTCTATCAAAACTTGAAGACATCGAGAGGAAATCAACTGAACAATTGCCGAAAATGCTTCAAATATAAGGGCGTTATGCGAGAAGCAGGCCAAACTAATAGACAAACTATCACATCTACAGACCAACAACTCAGAGCTGGAGAGAAAATGTTCCACATTTATAGACAACTTGAACAATACCTTCATAAACACTCAGTATTGCCCGACCAGCCCCTACTAATGACGAAACCTCCGCTAGAGAAACCTCTGCAAGAGTCTTCTCAAAACAGGCTTTTCGCAATAAAAGCTGTG
This sequence comes from Gonioctena quinquepunctata, assembly GCA_018342105.1. NCBI lineage: Eukaryota > Metazoa > Arthropoda > Insecta > Coleoptera > Chrysomelidae > Gonioctena > Gonioctena quinquepunctata. Next base: position 22,606 of record JAFIRS010001623.1, read on the forward strand.
GCACGTCTGGGAAACATGAACACCAACACCCAAAAAATGGCACGCTTAAGTCGCCCTTTACAATCCTGGAACAGTCAAACTGTTACTACGCTATGGTAAATCTTTGCTAGCTCACCAAACCCACAAAAATGTGATACTCCAAAATGACAAAACTCCCACCCAAGTCAAAATTCCCAGAGAAGAACTTCAAAGAAGAATCGACTCTGGCGAAAGCGACCTAACTATTAAATATGTTAACGGAAACCCGGTCATCACAAATGTGCCAAAAAACGATTGAAGGCCCACCGCACTACAATAACCTTTCTTTACACAAATATCAACTCTGTCCTAGCCCAATTTGAAGATTTCAGACTCAAAAAGCAAACCGAAAAACCTGACTATCCTACTCACAGAAACCTGGCTGAATAACTCCATACCAGACTCTATGGCAAAATTACCAACTACTCCCTATATAGAACAGATCGCCCTCCCCCCAAACGTGCAGTAGGCACCTGCATTTACTTGAAGAGAAGCACCTTCCCACAATATCACATAATAATCAATATTCTCACGACATACCAGGCATCGAAAACACTTGGCTCCAGATCAGGAAAGAAGTATCGCCCACACTCTCATGTGCCCTCCGACATAAATTCAGATAGAGATCCTATTAGTAACTCTAGTAGAAACCTCCTCAAGATCATCAAAATCTTCTATAAATTGTGGAGTGCCCCAGGGATCAGTATTGGGCCCAGTTCTGTTTTTGTTGTATATTAATGATTTGTCGAATATCAGCATATCTGGAAAGTTTACACTATTCGCTGATGACACCACAATAATTTGGCGCGCCAAGAATAGTAGTGAACTCAAAGAGGGTATATATAATGATGTCAACAGTATTAAAGTTTGGTGTGACTCTAATCGTCTTGTACTCAATATTTCAAAAACCAACTTAATAACCTTCCGATGCTTACTTGATGACTTACCCCTCGGGTCAAATGTTATTGAAAATAAATTCAACACTAAATTCCTAGGATTGGTTATTGATACGAAGTTGAGATTCGAGGATCACTTCTGGCCTTGAGGAAAAAAATATCGTCTGGGTGTTTCGCAGTCAAGATTGTCTCAAATGAGTTGGGATCGTGTGCGGCTAGAGTCGTTTATTATTCTCTAATTGAGTCTCATCTCAGGTACGGCATCCCATTCTGGGGTGCATGTAATGATAACGCATGAACAGTATTCTTGTTCTTCAAAAAAGAGGGCTGAGGTTTATGTGCAAAGCTAAAATCCGTGACTCCTGTAAACCTTTATTCATTAAATTTAAAATACTTACGGTAATAGTAATCTTCATATTGGAAACCGTTTATTTGATTAGGAAACATCTGAACACGTTTAACAAACTTCCTTCACATTATGTCACTCGACAAGCTATAAACGTAAGTCTGCCACTTCCTTGATCATCACTAATAAAAAATTATATTATTTACAATGGCTGCAAGATGTACAATCATCTACCTACCTATATAAAAAACACAGCCATTTTGAACATTTTTGAAAAGTCCGTAAAAAACTTATTGTTAAATAAACCTTATTATAATGTACAGGAATTTTATTCGGACACATTCTAACACTTTACAATATCCTATTTATTTGTTATCGGCTAGTCTATACAACTTCTGTTTGTTTGTGTAATTATATTGTATTTGCTGTCTATTTTATATTGTATTTGCTGTCTATTTTATATATATATATATATATATATATATATATATATATATATATATATATATATAGGAGTCCATCTAGATAAAAATCTAAAATTTGACGAACACATCAGACAGCTCAATAAAAAATTAGCATCTGGATGTTACGCACTAAGAAATATTGTGAAAGAGCTAGGTTTTCCCAACGCTAGGGCTGTGTACTACGCCTTGATAGATTCCCAACTGCGGTATGGTATAGCCTTCTGGGGAGGTTGCTGTAACACACTTATGCAGTCAGTCTTTGTCTTACAGAAAAGAGCCATCAGATATCTTTGTAAGGCCAAGAGGCAAGATTCATGTAAACCCCTCTTTCTTGAGCATAAAATACTAACAGTCATTTCAATATATATAATGGAAACAGTGACCATAATCCACAAGAACAGAGCTAATTATGAAGTCACAAACACTGCATATTCAACCCGTCAAGCTAACCAACTCAGGCTTCCAATACCCAATTCAAATTTGACACATAACTCACTTATATATAATGGTATTAAGATGTACAATAAACTCCCGCTAGAAATTAAAGAAACAACATCGCTGAAACTATTTAAAAGAAAAACAAAAAGCATATTGAGTGATAAAGCCTACTATAATCTACAAGATTACTTTAATGACACACTGTGATATCCTAGTTCATTAAGTATACCAATCTTTTCATCTTTTTATATTATCTGTTTAATCTATATTATTTATGTTATTTTATTGTATTATATTACATTTTATTAATGTTATTGTGAAAACTTAACTATTTACAATAAGGTAATGTCTGTTATAATTTCCAAATAAGTCACATTTTTTAAATTGACTGATTATCGATAATCTTACTGTATAACATTGTGTTTGTTAACAACATATTCTCTCTCTCTCTCTATACATGTATTTTACATATTAACTAGTAGGAAACTGACATATATGATCTTATTCTTATTAATCATTGAGCAGTATGTACTAGACATACCTTGAAACTTCTTAGATGTAAGCAAACTTTGTCAACAAGAATTTGGTTTCTTATGATGATAAAGTATATTCTCTCTCTCTCTCTCTCTCTCTCTAACCTAGAAAATGCCTCAGCCATGAACAACCTAATATTCGGAGATTTCAACTTTTCCTCCCTGACGCGGCCTTGGAAGTAGGTCCAACTACCATCAACAATTCCCCCAGCAATGTATAGATTCATATAAAAACTGTAAAATTTAACCAAATATAAGTTTGTTACTCACATGGGATTCGCAAGTAGAAGATAGCAAAATGTTTGAAATATTATTGAAAACGATAAAAGTGTTGTCTATTTGTTGTGGCGAGGATCCTACATATAAAATACAAGTACAAGTACTTGTATTTTACGGATGGTTTGGATTGTTTATTGTTTACTTGGCATCCGACATGCCCTTATGTTTTTATTGTTGTACTTGTACTTGTATTTTATCGTCTTTAATGATATTTTAAACATTTTACTATACTCTACTTTCGAATCCCATGTGAGTAACAAACTCATATTTGCATAATTTTTTATTTTTATTTTTAGATGAAGATATTCATACATTGATGTTACCCCTCCTTTTTAGAATGTTGGTTTCCTTTTGTTTTCCGCTAATGCGGACCTTCATAGGTTCGGAACATGCACCTCCATTGATTGAGAGGAAAACATTGTGTGTGTGTTCCTTGGAACATAAAACAATATGTTGTAACAAAATAATTGCTCATGACCGTCTTTTCATTTTCTTTCAATAAAATATCAGATGAATATGGAATAATATTTTTGTATATTATCACACGGAACCACTTTTGGGTATGTCCAGAGGCTTCAAAAATTATCATTAACATCCAGTAATTCCATATTTCCCTGAAATAACCGTAATAGTAATAGTTTAGCTCCCTACTCTCAAATGATTTTCAGGGTATCGATGCCAACAGCGCTGCCTTCTTGATCTCTATCATCGGAATAGTGAACACAGTGTTCAGGGTTATCTTTGGATATCTAGCAGATTTGCCGAAAGTCAGTGCTTTCCTAGTCAACAACCTGTGTCAGGTTTTGATGGCCATTTCGGTTGGCCTGTTGCCTTTTTGCCATACATACGTAGCCTACCTCATATCAGCAACTGGATTTGCTATTGGAATCTGTGAGTATTTTTCAATCAGAATATTATTTTTCATGATGAAAAATTAAATAAATTTAGTTAAAATAAAACAATTGACAAAAAAAATTATGTAAAGACAAGCTTTTATTCAAATGCGCTAAAATAATTTATCGCGATTTTTCAATTAGTTATCCATTAATTCATTAACAATTTTTTGTAGCACGAACATCAACATTGAAAGTGCGATAATTGTTAAACTATAAATCTGGGATTTTTTCCTTCCATGGAGCTATTTAACAAAGGCTATAGAATAGATTTCCGTTGGAAAAATTACAAAATTGTTAATTTTCACTTTGTTATTAACAATTTACTTAAGTTAAAAATTATCAACCTCGATTAAACATTGAAAAAAATATCATTCTTATAATATTCCTATTGGTCCGTTTTATTATGATCATAAGCTACTCAAAAATTATTTTTAATAATTTTTATCCCATATTGTTTAAAAAATTGTTATAAACAAATGCGTTGTTTATAAGATGATGAAATTTTTTTTTTGTTAACATAATTTTTGATGAACATTTAGTTTCTTAAAAAAAATGTATTGCTTGAAAACGCATTTTTTAATTAACTATCTCGTTATGAAAATTAAGGAAAATTTTTTTTAATCATTATTCATCTTGCTCTTCGATGTCTGATTTTTTTTTTATTTTTACTCAAATTTTAATTGTTTATGCAATAAACAATTTGTTATAAACAATTGAATTTTTTATTTATATTTTTTTTATAAAAAATAAAAAGTTTTTGGAAAAAAATATTTTTTATTTAATATTAAGTATTCTCGTATATTCAAACTCACCTTTCGCGCGTGCTTTTCTTTATTTATTATTAATATTACTTATAAACTATTGCAGATACAACAAATTCATCTGGACTTTTTTTTTCTAAATTAGCTACTCAACAAATTTATAACCAAACTAAAGTTCTAACTTGATTATTTATATAATTTTGTTGCAATTATTTATAAAAATTGAAGAAAAAAATAATTTTTTTTTGCTTTCAATATCGAAATATCTCATTAACTATAACAGATACGACAAAAGTTACTTCTTCTTCATTCTGCATTAGTTAATGAACAAATTGAGCTCCTAGCTGAGGCTGTAACCTTAAAATTCATAAAGCAATTAGCAGCTGTTGATAATAATGTATGGGGCAAAATTTTTCGGGATTTTTTGTTCACATTAAAATATAAATTTTTTCATAAATGTTAATTTCTTTTTGGAAAATTACTTAAAATTAAATAAAAAATCGAAAAATCAATTTTTTTCCAAAAACTATGGGTTTTTTTATTTTTTAGAGCAAAAAACGAATATAAATAAAAAATTCAATTGTTTATAACAAATTGTTTATTGCATAAACAATTAAAATTTGAATAAAAAAAAAAAAATCAGACATCGAAGAGCAAGATGAATAATGATTTTGAAAAAATGGTTCCTTAATTTTCATAACAAGTGGTAAAAAAAAAATTGTTAATGAAAATCTTACAAACAACGCATTTGTTTATAACAATTTTTTAAACAATATGGGATAAAAATTATTACAAATCATTTCTAAGTAGCTTATGATCATAAAAAAACGGACCAATAGCAATATTATGAAAAAACAATTTTTTTCAATGTTTAATCGAGGTTGATAATTTTTAACTTAGGTAAATTGTTAATAACAAAGTGAAAATTCACAATTTTTTGTTTTTTCCGACGGGAATCTATTCTATAGCCTTCGTAAAATAGCTCCATGAAAGGAAAAACATCCCAGATTTATAGTTTACCAATTATCGCACTTTCAATGTTGATGTTCGTGCTACAAAAAATGGTTAATTAATTAATGGATAACTAATTGAAAAATCACGATAAAAATTTTTGATCGGCGGATTATTGTTCATTGATCTATTATGTAGGTGCCTGAATTTTTTCAGTTCCTAATTTTCATATTTAATAAGTTTAAATAATATTTTTTTATTGAAGGTCCGAAGTGGGCGGAGCTTACGCAAGCGTTTTCGGCCGTATTTTCAACCCTCTAGAAAAATTATAAATATTGGTCCTAGAGTTCCGCGAAATTTCTTCCTCTTTTTGGATCTTTTTTCAAATTTAAAAAATTTCGAATACTTTTTGAGATATTCGCAAAAAACCAAACCCCCTTTTTTTACTAAATTGTTTATAACTTTTGTAATTTTTGGAAGCGCCACTCCAAATTTTTCGAAAAGTTTCTAGTTTCTAGTTTTTTTATTGATTATTTTCTTTTGTGCTTTGATCTATGCATTTTTTTAATGCATCGTTATTATGAGGCTTTTTTCCTGTTAGTTCTGAGCTATCTAGTTCTTCAATGAGGAGACCATCTAAAGAATAACTCGTCCGCCAACCTGGTGCTGCCATCTTCAATTTATGAATTCTGACAAAAAAATCAATAATCTTCGACTAAATTCATAATCGCCGAACCCAAAAACCCCGACATACCAATTTTGAATTGAAACGGTCCATTATCACAAAACTTTACCGTCATCTTGGAGCCACTATCTTCAATTAATGAATTTTGACAATAAATTCATAATCTCCCGAAAACCGCCACATTTTTTAGTAGAATCGGACCATAATCACAGAGATCTTCTGGCATCTTGGAGCCGCCATTTGGATTTTATGAATTTTGAAAAAAAAACATAATCTTCAACCCCGAAAACCCTCACATATCAATTTTGAAGAGAATCGAACCATAATAAAAAATTCGAAATACATAAACAAAATTTAGAAAATGATGAATTATTCACTGAATATAAAATTCAGAGAAATAAAGTTAATGCCATGATTAAAAGAACTAAAACTGAATATTACGATACAAAATTTAAGAATCACAAAGTAATCCAAAACATTATGGGATACAATAAATTATTGTATAAAACAAAAATCAAAATTCACCAAAAAAACTGATATTGAATCTTTATAAGTAAATGGCCAAATTATCAATAGTGAATTAGAAATAGCAGAAAAAATAAATTCTCACTTTTCAACTATTGGCAAAAGAATTGAGATCATTTTATAATAATATACCTAATGATACTATACCACCACCTAAAAATAATTCAATATTGTTAATATTCTCCACTGATGAATATGGAATTATAGATATAATTAATACCCTAAAAAAACATGCCCTGATCCAGAAGGTTTTGTTAAACGAAATATTGTAGAATTCAAAAATATTTTGGCAGAACTATTAAGTTAATTAATCAATAAATCTTTCATAACAGGAATTTTTCATAACAGGAATCTTTCATAACAGGAACATTAATAAGCATATTTTCCAAATAATTGAAAAAATTATTAAAAAAAAGGATAGTAAACTTCATAAATAAAAAATATGGATTTGATTTAAATCAATGTGGTTGGCTAACTAGTGAATACACCATATATGCAGATGATACAGTTCTCTTATATGCAAATAAAAGATCTAAAGAAAATAGAAAAATGGCTATATTCTTCTAACCTCCTTTCTGTAAATTCCAATAAAACTCAATATATGATTTTCCACCATCGAAATAAACAAACTATTAATCTAGATATCCGTATAAAAAATAATTGCTTGAAACAAACGTCCCAAATCAAATACCTTGGTATTTGGATTGTTGAGAAACTGAAATGGGACAAGCATATTGATATTCTCAAACAAAAAATATATCCCATTATTGGTGCATTGAGAAGATGTCCCGAACTCAATACATATATAGCAAATTCAATTCTTCATCCTCATATCCTCAGTCAAATGAACTATTGAATAAATATTTGGGGATCTTGTTCAAAAAATAATTTCAACAAAATGTCTGTATTATATAAGAAATCATTAAAAGTCCTGTATCGTCTTCCATATGATATACCAACAAATCAACTGTTTGATAAAACGAATACATTTTCTTTAGAGGAACACTATACAATCAACACTCTGAAAGTTGCTTATGATATTATTAATAAATGGCTGAAATCTAATTTCATATCAACAAGAAACTCCAGAACTCATACTCTCCACACCAGACAATATAAGTGGTTCCATCTTGAAGCTATTAATTCTACAATAGGTCAGAAAAAATTAACTTATGAGGCAATCTCAAAATTCAATAATCTACCCGAATCTAAAAAAATGTAACAATATATTTCAATTCAAAATTAAAGTGAAAACATACATTCTATCACAAAGAAATAACTGATTCCATTCATTTTACAACCTCTATTTCTTATTTTTATTATTATCCTATGTTCATTAATTTTAAATGTATTTTTTTTTTCATTATATAATTCTATTAATAATGTCTGAATATTTGTTATTACGTTAATATATTAGTATTTTCCAATTAATTTGATACTATCAAAAATTAATCTGAAACCATGTATAATCTTATACCAGTTAATAACTGTCTGATTATACATAATATTCAATTGTTTTCAATTTATATGTACCATGTCAATTGTATACACAATGTTTAATGTTAATGTTAAATTACAAAATTCGTCCGCCATTTCAAATTTATGAATTATGACAAAAAAATTATAATCTCCGACCCCGAAAACCTCCACTACCAATTTTGAATAGAATTGGACCACAATCACAGAGATCGTCCGCCATCTTGGAGCCGCCATTTTGATTAATGAATTTTGAAGGAAATTCATAATCTTCGACCCCGAAAACCCCCACATACCATTTTGAATGGAATCGGACATAACACAGATCGTCGCCATCTTGGAGCCGCATTTCCGATTTGTGAATTAAGAAATTCATAATCGCCCCGAAAACCCCCTCATACCAATTTTGAATGAAATCGGAGCATAATCACAGAGATCGTCGGCCATCTTGGAGCCGCCATTTTGTTTTTTCTCTAACAAAAATTCCATAATGCATTGTCACGTGAACTATGAACAGTTGCCAAATTTCACGGTAATAGATCAACTAGAAGTGGTCGAATTTAATATGCAAGATTTGTAAAATACAAGATGATATTATAAAGTTCGATGTATTCAATGGTTATTTAATCAACTAGTGTATTAATGGTGGCGAATAATTATCGAAATATTCTAACGCGAGACCGGTGTTTAATGTGTTGCCTACGCAATTGATAGCATTTCGACCATTTAGTTCCTAGTAACCACGTCCAGGATAATCCTGTATATCCTGTATATTTTGTGTTATTTAAGTCTCATTTTTATATTTTTTGTTTGTCTGAGTCTCATTTCAACTGAAGCTTATGTTAATAAACACATTTCTATAAAAAAAATCTCAATATTTTTGACTTTTAGAATTCACGAACAACCTTAAACCCGGAAACCACCTAACGTTTCAAGTTAATGATACCAATCTCCTAACAAAGTCCTGCACATAATTCTTAGGAACTCAACTTGATTATAAATTGAACTTCAATGAGAAGGTAGACTCATAACTAACGGTATCATGACTTGCACCTGTATCTACCTATTCAAATTGATGTGTTACACTCACATCAACCCTCACAAATTCATAAAAAACAAGGATATCCACAAGTATACAACCAGGAAAAATCAAAACATTCATTTAAGTAACCATAACATGTCTAACTATACAAAATTACCCTTATATGCTATGGGGTACTTCTATAACCTACTACCTGAGTCAATCAAACAAACCACCAATTCAAGTCCGCTCTAAAAGAAATCGCATCATCTATGCATTTTATTCGCTAGACGAATGAATATCACAGACCACATATCCCATGTGGTCTGTGATGAATATAATAAAAAGTAAATGTACCTTTTTAACTCTCTCTCTCTCTCTCTCTACACCGCCAAAGAACAACTGCATCCCACAAACTGTATTGTATAAATTTCATTATTTTTTATTTATAAATGTCATTGTTGTGAAATGTTGATTTTTTTTCTTATTACCTGACTCATCTCATGTCATGCCTCATGATCACAGGAAATGAATAATCTATTATCTATCTATATTTCTTGGACAAATATATGTGTGATTCTGATTTTCGTTTTCCAGCTGGATTTTTTTCATTGACGCCCATAATACTGGTAGATCTGATGGGCCTTAATGAACTGACAAATGCCTTCGGTCTGCTAATGATGTTCCGTGGCTTCGCAGCTCTCATTGGATCGCCGATAGGTGGCGCTTTGTATGACGCTACTAAATCCTACGACTATCCATTTTTTGCTGCCGGAGGCTCGTTTGCCTTGGGAGCAGTCATTAGTTTCGCTGCGCCCCTATTCAAGAGGAAGAAGACTGCCGATAATGATGAAGCCCTTATTCCAATGAAGGCATAAAAATATGTCTGTTCATTTGTTATTTGTGAATATATTATTTATTGCACACCTTTAAAAGGTGTAAGGTGCCGCAAATTTTTAGGTCAACAGGACCATGGTCGAATTCATTGATGTAGCAGTATTATATTCCAATAATATAATTGTTATTATATTTGTTAACGAATTTTCAATCCTGAAAACGTACATTACTTCCAAAATTATTGATAACAAAATCAATGGAGATTTGATATAATAATAATTTACTCTCCCAAAAACATACTCGTTCTGGAGCTGGCGACCGTTTTCACTGCATTATTTGATCACATCTGGAAAAATGCTCAGGTGATAATTTCAGATGTATACATTACTAGAAGGGGCCGCTTACAACTAGGTAGCTGGACAGCGCTTAGCAGGAATGTTTATAACATGTAGTTATGACCCGAGAATTCACATACATAAATATAACGAATTTATATATGAAGAAGGGGCCACCTCAAATATGAAGAATTATTTTAACGAATAATTCTAAGAAGTCCAAAATGCAGACGGAAATAGATACCAGATGATGATAAAGAAAAAATCCATTAAGTAATAAACTTGTCAAGAGGTAACATAAGAAAGCCTAAGACATAATAAAAAATGTTCTTTATGAACTTGAGTGTGACAATGACTGACACATGTGATACCGATCCATGTGGGATACATCATAAATCCCTCAGATTTATTGAAGCTATTAAAAAACAAAACATATTGAAGTCTTCCGCTAAGAAATACAAATTCTCATTTTAATGTATAAATAACGGTCATTAATTACCACTGCGGACATAATGCACTCTCAACACCCCCGCTGAGTGAAAAAATAATTTTACCATGTGTGTTACTCCTATCTGAACCGCTTATAGAAATATGGGTAAGGTAATAAATTTTACTCATCCCGAGAATCTAACATAACGACATAAAACCTGTCATTAGTACCCGATACGTGGGAGACTAATAATAACTAACGCATAAACGTCGATTTGTTGAAAATATAAACAGGATGTTCATAAAATCAGATGTGGAATCATCTGCGACCGAAAGATAAACTTTAGTCACTATCTTCCATCGTCAAGATAACCTCTTGTGGGGTATTCATGTTGAAAAGGGAAACATTCTCAATTGAATATTAATAGAAATATTTTCTGTAGTTCAATGTCCAGCGTGGCTTTAGCCGGGGAAATAGTTGTTTTCTGTTAGACATTCAGAAAAAATAACTTCATTTTAATCGTGGATTCTTCAATTCTCAGAAAAATATTTCTATTAATATTCAATTGAGAATGTTTCCCTTTTCAGCATAAACGTCATCCACTAAAAGGATATAAAAAGCCAGAAAATACAATCTCATTCGCAGCCCCTCATTCAAACCAGTACATAGTTCGAAGTACTAACTTTAATTATTCGATGTAGTCGACTAAAAATTTAGTTTACGATCAAATGGAAATAATTGAAATGGGCCTAAATAGCAGGGCAGCATTCAGGACCGTAAGTGTATAATTCTGAGAAAATAACTCACGTGTCACATGGTACATTTTCGACTAATGTGATTGGCTGATATGATCAAACAACAGAGTAGAAGAGACTACCAAATCAAGATTTCTCCTTCTTGACACTTTTTTAGGATTATAATCTTCCACAATCTGAAAACGAAATTAAATGGATCAGGGAATCTATACAACAGTAGAAGGGCAAATATTTTACTCCACTATTTAAAGATACTTTATATACTCTTGACGTTTCGGGAACTGTATCAGTTCCCGTTTTCAAAACATCTTTTGAATGTAGATTAAAATTACTCAGTTTTTTCGCTGTTTCTCTCGCAGTGATTGAACGTGGTCTTTTTCGACTAATGTCAAAAGGATGATGAGACATTTACTTGTTTATTTGATGTATGGAGTGTTTTCCGGATAAAGGAGTCAATCCATTATCTCTCTGCCAAATGCAAGATCTTCTTCCAGTAAGGGTTTCCACGTGTGATCCATATCAGAAGAATTTGTTGATATACAGTTCTCACCAGATAGTAAAATGAATGTGGATTCTTTTAGTTTTCTCTTCTTTGGCTAGATTTTGAATTATATCCCGCATTCTCAGTCATACTTCTATATAACCCGGGAAAAAATCAATGAATGTATTTCATGGAAACAATTGAGGAGAATTTACGATTTCCTTCAATTCTTTAGTTTTTCAGAGATATCTCCTGTACCAATAAATTCACACGAAAAATTTGTTAAAGTGTGTCGCAGATTCTTTTTGTAGAAACAATTGAGGAAGAATGTTGAAAGAAAACGATGACTGAGAACGTCAATTTAAAAAAATGCGTGGGCTTACGTGGGTGGGAAATCAAGAACGTCAAGAGAAAACGATGCATAGGCTTAAGAGTGTGAGAAATCAGGAACGACGAGGAAAAACGATGCGTAGGCTTACGCAAATGGGAAATCAAGAACGTCGAGGAAGAATTATGGGCAGGCTCACGCATTTGGGAAAATTTATAACGTCGACAGTTATATCTGGTTATATATCTTAAACTAATGGACCAAAGAATAGTTCTTGTAGAATTGTTAGTGGAAATGATCAAAACGAATGATTTCACTTTAACAAACTCTTTCTTTTTTTCTATGTTTCTTTAGGAATCTTGATTATCTTCAAAACATTTTTTATTTTTTTTTATATTTAATGTACTATTGATTTTAGAGAAAATATCAAAGCGATTTTTTTGTGGATTCAATCAACAGGAGGTATTCAACTTTTTCCATAGACTATATCGAATTTGATTTTTCACTTGCATAAAACAATTTAATTATTAAGAATTTGGGAAATTTTTTAGTTTTGGGATATTCCTGAAATTTGGATGAACAATTTATGAAGGTTTTTTGTTACCACTATAAAAATGCATTATTTTAATTCCATAAAATATTTTGATTTATCCCATGATTATCTAGGAATGTGGTATTTTTTCAATATTGTTGGTTTTTAACCGACGAAACCAAAAAGGAGGAGGTTCTCTAGTCGACGCGTATATTTAATTTTTTTTATTTTCTTTTTTATGTATGATCACGCATAATTTTTTACTGAGACGTCCGATTCCGATAATTCTCAGTGGATAGGGTGTACTTCGAAGTTGATCCCATTCGAATTTAAAACATGAAATCTGCCCCTAAGCATAGCAAAATGAAGGACTCACCCTCTGAATTCTGATCCGTTGACCGATTCTATCAGGCATAACTTTGTACTGGGTTTTTCGATTTGGATGATTCTTTTTTTAATAGTTAGGGTATCCCTTATGTTTGGATTTCAAATGAAATTATCCAAATCCAAAATAGGGGATAATTGATTTTTCACTTGTGAACATTGGCATACACATATGTAGTTGACAATGACAGATCGCTACTGTCATTATTCCACATCCGTCAAAATAATTATATTCTATGAGAGGATGGAATGATATACAAAGTGATGAAATAAACCAATCAGAACAACAAAAATAATTTATATTACAACAAATAGTAAAAATAGATAATCATATTATTTAACTGGTGATAGTTGAAGTAAGGTGGGTAAGTAAGTATTTTGGAAGTAATAAAAAAACAAGTAGGTAGTAATCAGTAGATTTCAGCCACAAAAAATTGAAAAATAAAAACTTTTCAACAAAAAATCGGTTCGGTTGTAGAACAGACAGCAGTCACTCAAGTCCACGTTGACCAGCGGACTCTTTGTGCCGACGGAGACTGTATACAAGTAGTACAGATTATTTTTCGTTCCGTTTCTTCGCATATACGCTCGTGTTAGCGAAGTGAGTTTTTATTTGCTCCCTATAGAAACAGCTTCTGCAATTAATATTGGATGGACTATACTTACATTAGTTTAGGAGCTTAGTTATTGAGACTAAGAAGGTTTATTTTATTTTTTACTTTTCAGTTCCGTATTTCGTCGGTTTAATTTTTTGTTAAAAAGTTTTTATTTCATCATATTTCCTGAACTATGAAACCCAAAAAAACTTCATGAGAGTTTTTGTTATATTTTATCGGAAGAAATGATTTGTTATTTTTGAAACAGGAATTTAGATAATTAAAGTTTTATTTTGAGGGTTCAGAGTTTTATTGTGTTTTTTGGAGAATTTGGAGAATGTTTCTTTTACAGTTTATCTACAGAAACTGGTAGAGATTGAGCAAGGTGACTAAATTTTAACTGTAGATGGCGTCAAAATTCCAATTTTAAAAAATCAACTTCATTCTCTAGGAAAAACACATTTTTGGAAATTCTAATCACGTTATTACTTGAACCACAACCCTTGCCTCCGCTATAAGAGTAAACCACTTGCACCTTTTTAGGACGTTTAATTTCGTAACTTTGAAAAACCAATAACAAACGGTTATAATCAATCGCCATCAAAATGTCAATAGAACGAACATCGAATATCTCAGTAGAACTTATAATAATATAATCGCTTCCTCCATCACTTGAACTTCTTGAAGCCCGTTGGGCTCTCGTGTCTATTGGCAACAAGTTTTCGAAAATCTGCCGAATTATTTTCAATTTATTCTCACTCTCTTGTGATATTACAACTGATAATACTATTCGTTATATTATGTCTATAATTGACGTGCCTCATATTTCAATGTAAACCATTAATCCAACTTCGGCATACAAAAAACATAAGAAATTAGGTTCAAATAAAATAATTGATAAAAAAAACCTTTTTAAAGGCAAGCTTTTATACTAATGCGCAAAAAAGTAAAAAAGAATTGCTTTGGATGTCTGTCGTAGGTAATATGTGAGTTATAGATTCAAGAGCTTGTCGCGCAAAGTTTCCAGTTCGAATACAAAAGCGACAAGCTTTTGAATCTATAACTCAAGGAATAACCTACTTCGCACATCGCAAAAGTTTTTTTATAATTATTTTATTTTGTGCTTTTTAGTAAGTACGCCTTAATCTATGCATTTTAGTCATAGAATAGAATAGAAGTTTATTTCGCAAAAGAAATAATTTAAGTATCAAATAAGTACATCGAATATATGTTCAAAATAAACAACAACAGAAAGATCTCACAGATTACACCTGTTTGTGAGTATAATGGGTATAATACATACTTAAACGAATTTTAAAAACTATTTCTATATTATATAACATATAGATTGCAAAGTAGATAGAGACTCTCGAAGACTTTGATGTCAATACACGAGGTTAAGATCTTCAGAATAAGAGGTTAAAATAGTACAACTATTTAAGTTAAAAATATACATATACAGAATTAGAGGTTAACATAGTACAACTATTCAAGTTAAAAATATCGTTATACCATAATATCGTTATACCATACTGTTCAAAATAAACAAGAACAAAAAAAGTACATTATAATATTACAGCTATTACTACATTAGATTACATATACATTGGAAAACTATTCGAAATTTATTTCAGTCAAACAATTCATGTATGTTCGCTCGTGAGACATATTTTATATGATCAATCACTTTCTTTTTGAATAACTTGGTAGATTTTTCAATTTCAATAGTGGGAGGTAGAGTATTGAAAAGTTTGGGGCCTAGATAGTTGAAACTCTTTTGCCCTATTGTCTTGGATACAATTGATTTTTTTGCCTAGTATTACAGTCATGGGTTAGTGTACGATCAGCTTGTTTTTATTCAGGTGTTGATGAATATTTACATTTTTGTAGAACAATTGTCTAACATCAAGGATTTGCGATTCTTTGTAAAGAAGGTCGCTTGGATATCTCCATTCTTTATTCAGCATGAATTTTAAGAATCGCTTTTGAATGATTTCGAGGGGATGAAGGTACGTTTTCGCCACCCCTCCCCATCCTACGATACCATACGCAATGTGACTCTCCACTAGGCTGTGATAGATACATTTTTTTTGCTGTAGATCTAGGATATTTTTGAGTTGCCGATACTTGTACAACACAAAGCGCAATTTCTGTAAAATATAATCTATATGTAAGTCCCATTTGGGATGACTGTCTAGGATGATCCCAAGATATTTTATTTTTGTTACAGAATCCAGATTTATGTTATTTCCAATAGTAATTTGAGAAAAACGTGGTAAGGATAGTTTTCTGTTGGCGAAGGAAAGGAAGAAGGATTTCTTAAAATTAATGGATAGGAGTTTGCTATCAAACCAGTCTCTGATAATATTAAGATCCGACTCTGCGTTTCTTCTGACTTCATCCCAATCATCACCCTTATAAAATATTGCAGTATCATCTGCGAAGCTAATTATTTTGCCCTTCGTTGGCAAGGAAAACAATCCATTGATATAAATCGAGAAAAGGATCGGTCCTAAAACTGTTCCCTGTGGAACACCATACTCTATGGTCTTGTAACTACTCATTTCATCATTGATCTTCACACATTGTTTTCGCTCTTCAAGATATGTTATGAAAAGCTTGAGGCAATCATTTCTTATTCCTATTATTATGAGGCCTTTTACCTGTAATTTCTGACCCAGATAACACAGGATATCCTATGGATATCCATTTCATGTCCAATTCTGGTCGGGATATCCCTGGATTTGAAATGGACATCCATAAGATATCCGTCGACGGATTTGAAATGGATATCCTTCAGAAGATATCATATGGATGGCCATAAGATATGGATAAGTTTAAATTGCAAGATTGATTTTTATTGTGTCAATTTCTGAGCTTCTTTCATGCTCGTACATATAGATTAATTTTTTTTGGGAAAAATCTCATGTTTCGTTTTTCTACTTGATTTGAAGAAGATATCCTAGGGATAGCCATGAGATATCCAAAGCAATCATAAATTAATGTAAATATTCTCGTAGATACACAAATTGTACCTTTTCAAAAATTTGTTGTCGCGGGGACCCTCTGCGACCACAGAACAGATATACATGTGTCTGCGACAGCCTGGCCATACTATACGCATAATTACTGGCGACGTCTGTCAATTTGTTGAGGAAGGTCGAAGGTCATAGTCATAGCACTGAATCCAAACAAAAGTCGTGTTTTTTTTCTATTTTCCTTCGTTTTTGATACCCTGTTGGTCTGGACATAATGGTTTTCATCTGTAGCAATTGATTGTTTCCAAAGAGAATCATATATTGGCCGAATACAGGTAAATATCAATCGAGAAGGACATAACCTATAAAAATCCATTATTTCCAATGCATTTATGTGTTTGCTGTTTGAGTTTAGATATTTCCAGAAATGCTGAAAAGCACCTCGTTACATTTGCCACAATACACGAGTTTTTCAAATGTCACAGTGCCCAGATTAAAGATGGTGTGAATGCCTACAACAGTGATGAAGATGATTCATCAGTAGATTCGAAAATTTTTCTATCGATTGCACTGAAAACATGAATCTTTCGGAAGAATATTTGGGTACTGGATCGAAGTTCAAAGCTATGTAGGTAAGTTGTATGTTTTTCTATTCTAGAACTCTTTTTTTAGGTACCTAAATGAAATCTCAAAAATATGACTTTGTGGAACGATGCCTTTCTTCCGTGCTCACTGATATGTTGCCTCCAAATATAGCTGGTATGGAGCAAAAAAAATAAAGTGGACAACTAAAACTGGCTGAATTATCACTAGGTGAAAAGTCCATTCATGTTGTTCAATTTATTTGATAATTTGTATTGTCTCATGAAAGACTGATAGTTCAGTGAGAATGCAAAATTTCCAAGAAAAGTTTATTTAAAAAATGCTTATATATACATATATCATAGTATACCAATAAAGAGAGAGAAAAACTATGGCAGTGGTATATATATTATCATCATCAGTATTCGAATTCAAAAGAAAGCATAATATTTCTCAGTATTTTTTTGTAAATTTCAACATTAATTATACCCGTGAATATATCATTTCAGAAGCGGCTGACCTCAGTGATTCGAAGGAAAATAAAAAAGCTACTGAAGAAGCCATCTAGGCTTGGCTGAGAAGGGCCAAAGAATGGCATCTGTCATCTTCTATAATAAAGGAAACACCTGGATGGACGAAGAAAATAGCATTCTATTTTTTCTTTAACTTTATTTTTTTGATTATTCTGCATTTAATATTCTGTTTTTATTTTAGAGTTCACATGTACATTTTATTTGTTGATACCTCCGAAGTTTATGAGAATTTTTTTGATACCAGAGTTTATTAATAAATTTTTTTTGTTCAATACCATTATTTCATTTCCCTCCAGATTGCTATTACTATATTTTATCTTCGATGGATATCCCCGAAGGATATCTTTAGAATATCTCTCAAGGAATCTTTCAGATAGCTATTGAATGTCCCTGAAGGATATCTCATGGATATTCCTGAAAGATATCTTATGGATATCTTTGAAAGATATCTTATGGCCATCTCTGGAGGATATCCTTGGAGAATATTCTATGGATGTACAGGTTGTTCCACGTTGGACATCCATCGGATGTCCATAAGATATCTTTTGGATATAATGGGATGTCCATAGTATATCCATAAAATTCATGAAGGATGTTCAATGGATATCCATTCCCAGCAAACATCACCTAAATGGCGCTGTAAAGGCGAGATGTTTACTTTCCGGCAATCAATCAATGGCCCATCTACGTCTACAAATCATTGGGCCAGCTCGCCCGCGTCCCACCGGCCGGCTGCCGGCCGCCAAAAGAGCCGCAAGAATAGCCAATGAATATGTAAGTGGAACACAACTGGGCCTCTGCTGGCACTTTCTGACCACTGCTGGCCCACATATGATGGGGAATTATCGGCAAGATGGTGGTCATTATATACAAAAATCGGGAAAACTTCAATGGTTTTATTGTTTACCCAGGCACTTCTAGACGGCGGTGATATACTGGAACACTTCTCAACACAATACTGGCCCATTTGTAACCCATTATATAACCGGTGTTATATACATTTATAAATATGTATATTATGGCTAGCAAAATAGTATAGGAAAAAGAATTTAATTTTATTTTAAATAGTCCCTAGATATGTAAATCGCTTAGATACCCTCTAGATACAATAATTAGTCTAGGAAACTCTGTGAATAATTTTGAATCATTATTTCTGTTTTTGAAAAAGATTTTGCAAATCAATTATAATAAAAGTATGTTAATAAACATTTTTTATTCATAAAGTTGTATCAAATGTATTTGCAACAAGAAATATAATTTTTAATAACTCAAAAATAGTAACTACTACTTTGTACTGGTAATGCCTAGGTAATTAAATTAAAAAATATTTTTTATTTCAAATAGGAATTTCTTATTTGTGCTCATTATTTAATTTCAAACAACTATATACCAAAACATATTGCTGTATTTATTCAAGATATATGAGTGGTCTACTATTGATCCTAATCAAAACAATTTTTTGTATACCTCGTATACTTAGAGAGATAGGACAATACTGACCAACCATTTTTCATGACATGCACCAACTTACTACAATGGTTGCATTTCAGTGAAGTTATTAAAAAAAATCCATTTGTTAGACTTTTTGGATATATTTATATATAAAAAATATAGATGAACAGCTAATGAACATTAAAATTACATATAAAATGAAATAAAGAAAAATTAAATATTCTTCTATGAGTAAACAAACATAAAACAAATATTCCAATTCAATTAAAAAAATAATTCCTAATCTTGAGACTACTTAGGATTTTCTTTATTGGCCCTACCTCCTTCCCTGTCGGGGGCATTCTGTAGCCAAACCTTAATGGTGTTCTCAACTTCACTAAATGTCGCATTCTGGGTCATTGGATTTTTTCTTACACATACTGAAATCAAACGAAATCTACTGTTAATAAAATATTATACATATTTTATAAAAAAGAATATTTTTGCCAGACACTGCCCTCTGGTATGAGAGCAACCTAAGGACACCGGACATACATACATATATATATATATATATTCACTAAAGATGATTGGGTGATTTATGATCTGTAGATTGTTTGAAATGAAGAAGTATAAGCAAATAGTGGAAGATGGAGGATTTTGACTTACCATGAATGAGTGTATGTAATTTCTTCATAACACAGAACCCAATTTGTTATTCCTTCCAGTCCAGTTCACAGTTACAGATAATCGGTGTGTAATGAGATTTGTCAAGATCTTTCTTGTGCCTTCAGCAGCATCTTTTCCACCAAATAATTGAAACTGGGATCACTGAAAATAGATAATAATAGAAAATAGGTAAGGTTAAGTCAACAAGATCCAATGAAACCATCTCATAAAATTATTTTCATTATTTAGGGTGTTTAAATGGAATGTGACAAATCGAAGTTGTTCTTTTTCACAATTAATATGAGATTATCATCAATCTTGAAAACCCTATTCTGGCTCCAACATATCGTAATTAATATCAGAATCAGAACTATAATTAGAAGACATTGAATCATCATGTTGTGAATCTGAAGCATCCTGTGAATCGGAACACACTAGGAGCTCCTGTTCGTGTGAACATGAAGCTTCAATGTAATCCTCAAATTGTGTCCCAGTACTCCCAGTATGAAAGGATGATTTGATGAGTCGTGATTCATTATGAACTTCTAATTGATGGGCTGTACAATATTTTCCCTAGCTATTAATTCAGCATTAATTGTATTTACGGTAATCTGGGTACTCTTTTTAACCAACCTATTCATATGACGCTTGCTTTTTCGTTTCAGTGTAGTAGACATTACGAATGTTTTAATGCGTTTATTCATATGTTTACTTACTCCTTCAATTCTTCCATATGTGAACACAATAACACAATTGAACTGATTTTTTAAACAATATCAACTGACAACGAAAATCACCGCTTCCCGCTTCACTACATACATAACATAACTGTGACATGACATAACCACAAAAAACAATAAGAATGCAAATGGTGCATCTAGCCTCTACCACAGTCCCCGCATTATCCACCTAGAAGTCCTCTACTCTCTTCGCGGGCTCGTTGCTCATGCACCCTAACGAAAACAGCACAGATGCCAGGTCGTAGTGGCGAAAATGCTGAACTCCTGAAATGGCCCAGCTCTGTAAATACCCTAAGGGCAGGTAAATGGCGTGGATGTGAAGGCCCAACACATTTTAAAGCACAAAATACCGTAACGTAATTGCCTTTTAATTTCGTGCACTGGCCCGCTGTTGTTCTACCGGTGCCATCATTGTGCCAACAGTTCCAGCCGAGGCCCACCAGTTTACCGAACATTCATGTTTGCTGGGTTGGATGTCCATGTGTTATCTGGGTCGAGCTATCTATTTTTTCAATGAGGAGACCATCTAAAGATTGACTCATTCGCCATCCTGGAGTGCCATCATCAATTTATGAATTCTGACAAAAAATCAATAATCTTAATTCATAATCTCCGACCCCAAAAACCCCGACATACCAATTTTGAATAGAAACGGTCCATTATCACAAAACTTTTCCGCTATCTTGAATTTTGACAATAAATTCATAATCTCCGACCCCGAAAACCTCCACATAAAATTTTTGAATAAAATCGTACCATAATCACAAAGATCGTCCGCCATCTTGGAGCCGCCATTTTAATTCTATGAATTTTGAAGAAAAAATCTTAATCTTCAACCCCAAAGATCCCCACATACCAATTCTGAATAGAATTGAACCATAATTACAAAACTCGTCCGCCATCTTGAATTTACGATTTTTGACAAGAAAATCATAATCTCCTATACCGAAAACCTCCACAAACCAGAGATCGTCCGCCATCTTGTAGCCGCCATTCTGATTTTATGAATTTTGACAAAAAATCATGTAGATTATGAAAACCCCCACATACCAATTTTGAATCGAATCGGAGGATAACTACAAAACTGCTCCGCGATCTTGGAGCCTCCATTTCTAATTTGTGAAAGCTTATCGTACCAGCATACCTATTTTGTATTAAAAAAGGGTTTTTGAATCTATCAATCACTGCTTTGTCGCATGACTTAGAAATAATTATATTCGTATTTGTAGTGCATTCAAATGAAAGCTTGCCTTCAATATTTTCTTCCCCTTTACAAAAATGGTACTCTATTTGGATTTCATTAATAATTTCTTATCGAAAAGTATTAGATTTTTTTATAGAAAAGATTTGAAAACGACTCTTTGCACACGAGCGAGACCAATTGGTGGACTGAGCCGAAGGCGAGTTCCACACAGAGCCGGATTAAGAGGGGGGCTAAACGGGGCTGCAGCCCCGGGGCCTCCACAAGAGAGGGGCCTCCACAATATAAATTTTTAGGTAAAATTTCCTAACAAATACCGAAGGATATGCAAAATTATATATAGAAAATCTGACAACGAAAGAGCAGTTCTCCCACTTTTTCCTCTCATTTTTCGTTTTAAACATTCAAAAACATGTTTCGTATTCTTGTCAAAATCCATGGTTAATATTAATCTTCGATCTGATGAATCATTATCTGTCGATGTATTCTTCGAATGACACAAGCGATCTAGATACACAATGAAATTCAATAATCATAAGCAAAGGAAAATAATATTTCAATTTATGAATATTATTGCATCAAATTATTTATAAGAGCCCTGTGCGCATTCCATAACAGAACAAAAGTTCAAATGCTGTTGACTATTTTTCTGCCGATTCTACAAACTCTTTGCCCGTCTATACCTGTTTTTCCTATTTATTGGCGTTGACAAGTGTCCGCTGAGTGGCGCGCTTGTTACAGAGAAATCCCCGAAATCTGAAATGTGAGTCTAAGAGAAGGATGACATTCCGCAACAAATGTAAATCCTTCTGAAAAGGACTATCTATCTATCTAAGGTGTTCTAGTATCAAATTCTTGAAAACCAAAATTTCAGAGCTACATTCTCAAACATTGAAATTACAGTGATTATTTTTTGACATTGCTAGAAACCAATGGAAACGTTCAATTCAAATAATTCATATACGTTTTGGTCAATCAATAGTGGGAATATTCTACCTAGAAAATTGTCGCGGAAATATTTTGAGGTATTTTGTTTTTATTGTCTGACAACCTATATTTTTAATTTGACGTCTATCATCAATTCACATGAAAAGTGTGAAATGAATCAAAACCGGTTCAGTACATAATATAATTTTGCAAGGAAATGTGTTTATGATCGTAACATCAAAAAATAATCGAAAGAATACCACACGAGAGTTCGCTATAGTAGAAAATAATTATCTAGATTTCTTTCTCAAACTTGTTGGCAATAACCACTCGAGCCAGTTGGTCTCTCTTGTCTATTGCCTGGCAACAAGTTTTCGAAAATCTGTCGAATTATTTTCACTCTCTTGTGATATTACAACTGATAATGTGATGATGTCAAATTGCACTGGAAAGCGCTCATTTTCCAAAATGAAAAAAATAGGCGAATTACGATGAGACAAAGCCGCCTATCAAAGTTATCGCTTCTTAGCATTGAGAATGATTTTCTCCGGATGCTGGATTTGACCGAAATCATCAATGATTTTTCGTCGAAAAAAGCTCGCAAGAATCCCTTTGTTTGCGCTGTAATTTATTTCTTGTATTTTATTATACCTACATATGCTCGTATCGAAATAATTTGATTTGTTCCGCAATAAATAAAAAAAAAAAAAACTTGTTTGAAAAATAATTAGGGGCCTCCACTCCTTTGTTGCCCCAGGGCCTCCACACCTTTTAATCCGGTCCTGGTTCCACAAGTCGAGCGAGTGTGCAGAGAGGTCTTCAAACGAGTTTTTCACGATACTTTTTATACGACTGCAAATAGAAACCACTTAAATCTTATTTTTCAACTCGGCTTCTTCATTTTGTTGGCAGCAGTTCGGAACTCATGAGGCTTGCTCTTTGCAAAATTTCCACAGAATCCGATGAAGTTTCCAATCAGCAAAACAATAGAGGCGTGACGGTTGCTATGGAACTCAGCCAACTTGAAACATTGCAAAATTTTGACGTTGTCAGGAGAGAATGAAAAAAATCACAGTGAACGAGAGATGCGTGCGCAAAGATGACATATCCGTGCGCAAAGTACTGCTTTCGGAGCGAGTTTTCCGTGCGCAAAACCTAATTTTCTGAGGCAGTCGTATAAAAAATAAATAACAAAACTTTGTTCACCAACCAGTAGCCGTTATCTGGAATTATTGCCCACCCCAAAAACATGTTGAAACCAATTATTAATAGTCCCGAATCATAAATCACGGATTTCATCCGCCAGAGTCATTTCGGATTCTTTATTAAAAAAAAAATTATAGTCTCCGACGCCAAGAATTATTAATTATACCAGAGAATGTGTCATCTTCCATAATTGATCTTGGTACTTTTTACAGACAGAAGTGTTTTTGGTAAAATAATATTCCTCGATCGAAATTAATCTCATTCTTTGGAGCCTCTGTTCCATGTACCGTTTTAAGATATATTTCTGAAGATTTTCAATCTCGCAAGAACATATGGACAACTTATTTAGGTCAAATCGAGCAACTGTTTGAGGTGGGCGATCAGCGAAGAGGTAGATTGACGATATGAGTCACTTATACCACTTGACCTAGACGAGTTGTAAAGCCAAATACGGATCTTCCACGGACAACGGAAAACCAATTTCTCTTAATCGCTGTTACCAATCGGCTGAATTATTTAATTCGATGTTATTCCGATGTAATTGGTATTTGTGCCAAATCGTGCAAGGTTCTGCTGTCTGTGTGACGAGAATTTATGAAATTGGAATCAATCGGTTTATTGAATTCACACGGAATCACATCACTCATGTGTTATCTATTCATGGGGTGACCCATTGAAAAGAAATATGCTGAATATCTCACAGGAGAATAAAGAAGCGCGTGAAAATCAGTACACGTTACAAAAGTGGAACTTCTATCTAAGCCTCGATCGATGCATATATATATATATATATATATATATATATATATATATATATATATATTATATATATATATTATATTTTTTATTTTTTGACCACATATGTTTATATTCTTTATTTTCTCGGAATAAGGGCCTTAGTCAGTCTATATATTTTTCATTTCATTCGACGTTTCGACATTGTTTATGTCATCTTCAGGTAAACTTTGAAATAATGTGAAACGTGTAAAAGTTAAAAACATAATACGTTACATAACATCAAATACGATTAAAATTAAAAGAGACATTCAAAACTTACAATATAATTCAACTATTATTCTTTCATTTCATTTCATGTTTCATGATTGAATGAACGTTGTTGAATGTCTGAGCTTGCTGGTATCGGGTTTGTTTTATCTGTTACCGTTTTTTTTTAAATGAAATACATTGTAGTGCTCGACATACTCAGTTATAGTACCAGCTAGGGCTTTATAGCTATAATTCATGCAATACTTTTCCGTGTAGAGATGTAAAGATCAGTTTACTATTTTTTTTTATAATTTTCTTGTTGTGGGGTGAGTGTTTAAAATAATTTATTGTAGATTTGATTGAGATTTTTTATGTTGTTTCTATTGTTAATACTGTTTGTATCTTTTTTTATATGAATCATTTCGAGGAAATTTCTAACTTTTGGAATTTTTTCTTTTGTCAAAATTTTAACCTTTCAAAATTTTAATTTCCTTTGTGTGTTAAGGCAATGCTGTGATGTCCATTTTTGAGTATTTGTGGGTTCGAATTCATTTCTGTAGGTATCCTTGGGATTGGCCTATATATGTACTTTCGCAATCTTTACATGGTATTTTATAAACGGTGTGGGTTTGTTTATTTTTTGGAATTTCAGGTTTTAATCTTGAGTATAAAATGTTATTTGTATTTTGTAATCGATCTGCTATTTTTATGTTGTATTTTTCTATCGTATTGTTGATTTCATTGGATAATTTTTGTACGTATGGTAAGGGTATAAATTTTGTTGTTTTTATTGTTTTATTGTTATCATTATAAATAGCATGTATCCTTTTTTTGATCGTTTTTTCCACGAAGTCATCTGGGTATTTATTTTCTTTTATTTTCTTTATGGCTCGGTCAGTTGAGTTCTGAATAACATTTTTTTAAAGCTAAGTGGTGCATTTGACAAGTAATTTGTGTAGCGATGTGATGAGTTGGGTTTAGTGAACCAGTTTGTGAAAAATTTTCCCAAATCGTCGTATATTATAGATGTATCAAGAAAGTTTATTTGTTGGTTGGTTTCTTTTTCTACTGTAAATTTTAATCTGGGGTGATAGTTGTTAAATTTTTCTAGAATTTCATCTAGTTTGTCATTAGGTATACAAGTTAGGCAATCATCTACATATCTTTTGAAAAAGACTGGTTTAAATGTTAGTGAACTGATGACTTTTTCTTCCACATACTCCATTACAAGATTTGCTATGGTTGCAGCAATTGGAGAACCCATTGCTATTCCAAATATTTGTGAATAATATTTGTTCTCGTATCGAAAGTATGTTGAAGTTAGACAAAGTTCAATTCCTTTTAGAAATTCTTCCAATGTTAATGTTAGCCAAAAACGTTATAAAAGAGAAATGGCACGAAATTGAAAATCACACGACATTAATATTGGAAGAATTTCTAAAAGGAATTGAACTTCGTCTAACTTCAACATACTTTCAATACGAGAACAAATATTATTCACAAATATTTGGAATAGCAATGGGTTCTCCAATTGCTGCAACCATAGCAAATCTTGTAATGGAGTATGTGGAAGAAAAAGTCATCAGTTCACTTACATTTAAACCAGTCTTCTTCAAAAGATATGTGGATGATTGCCTAACTTGTATACCTAATGACAAACTAGATGAAATTCTAGAAAAATGTAACAACTATCACCCCAGATTAAAATTTACAGTAGAAAAAGAAACCAACCAACAAATAAACTTTCTTGATACATCTATAATATACGACAATTTGGGAAATTTTTTCACAAACTGGTTCACTAAACCCAATTCATCACATCGCTACACAAACTAATTGTCAAATGCACCACTTAGCTTTAAAAAAAATGTTATTCAGAACTTAACTGACCGAGCCATAAACTGGCTCATCCAAAGTTCAGAAAAAGTAATTTAGAAAAAATAAAAAATATCCTAAAAGAAAATTACTACCCAGATGACTTCGTGGAAAAAACGATCAAAAAAATTATACATGCTATTTATAATGATAACAATAAAAGAAAAAAACAAAAAATTATACCCTTACCTAAAAAATTATCCAATAAAGTCAAAACAAAACGGTAGAAAAATACAACATAACACTATCACATCGTTAAAAAAAAATTTTAAAAAAACCTGAAATTCCAAAAAATAAACAAACCCACATCGTATATAAAATACCATGTAAAGATTGCGAAAGTACATATATAGGCCAATCCAAACAATACCTACAGAAACGAATTCAAGCCCACAAATACTTAAAAACGGACATCACAGCATTGTCTAAACACACAAAGGAAAACCAACATAAATTAGATTTTGACAAGGTTGAAATTTTGACAAAAGAAAAAAATCCAAAAGTTAGAAATTTCCTCGAAATGATTCATATAGAAAAAGATACAAACAGTATTAACAATAGAAACGACATAAAAAATCTCAATCAAATCTACAATAACTTATTTTAAACACTCACTCCACAACAAGAAAATTATTGAAAAAAAATAGTAAACTGATCTTTACATCTCTACACGGAAAAGTCTTGCATGAATTATAGCTATAGAGCCCTCGTACTATAACTGAATATGTCGAACACTCCAATATATTTTATTAAAAAAAAAACGGTAACAGATAAAACAAACCCGATACCGGCAATCTCAGACATTCAACAACGTTCATTCAATCATGAAACATGAAATGAAATGAAAGAATAATAGTTGAATAATTATAATGTAAGTTTTGAATATCTCCTTCAATTTTAATGGTATTTGATGTTATGTAACGTATTATGTTTTTAACTTTACATGTTTTACATTATTCTAAAGTTTACCTGAAGATGACATAAACAATGTCGAAACGTCGAATGAAATATATAGACTGACCAAGGCCCTTATTCCGAGAAAATAAAGAATATATATATATATATATATATATATATATATATATATATATTCTTTATTTTCTCGGAATAAGGGCCTTGGTCAGTCTATATATTTCATTCGACGATATATATATATATATATATATATATATATATATATACCGGTGATTCTCCAAGGTGGTTCACCCATGTAACTTGTTTATTATTGAAGATAGAAAAACGAAATTGGGGGTTGTGTATTTTATTTCAATTTTTTTTTTTACATATCTACTTGCTTTGCCGTATTTTCGGTTTGACCGGAAATTACCCCAACTTTCGATTTTTAAATGGGACAGCCTATATAATGTTACTTATTTCGATCGAGAATGTCATTATAAATCCAACAACACCTCACTTGTCAATATTTGACAAATAAAGTCATTTTTATTCCAGTTTTTATTTTTCGATCTAGAATGCTATGAATCGTGTAAATCGCTTCAATCTTGATCAATTAACATGGAAAAATACGACTTTGAGACTTATGACTTCACAGTCATTTTAAGAATTATTTAAAATTCGCAAATCAGTCCATTAAGGTTCTGAAGTGACCTCCTCCTTGATCACGGCAAAGTTCATCTTTTTTGCTGTTCCATTGATTAGCTGTTCCGCCACCCTTACTTTATACTACAGTTCTTCACGAGTAGCTGATGCTGTTTTATACACCTGATTTTCAATTGATCCCCAGAGAAAAAAATCTAGCGGAGTAAGATCTGGTGATCTAGAATATGAAAAGGAAATAATACATTATGAAAAAATATGACAACTTAAGAATGTACCTCGCAGGCCACTGTACGTACATAAATGCCAATCCACTTTATTGGGAAGGTGTCATTCAGATGTTCTCTTACTACTTGAGAATTGTGAGATGGCGCTCCATCTTGTTCAAAATAGATATCAACTTGGTTAGCCAGTGGCAAATCTTCAATGAAATCATTAATTTGATTTCTAAGGAACTGTAGATATATTTCCGCAGTAAGTTGTCCGTCGAAAATTATTGGCCCCAAAAGTTTTTCTCTGATAATACCCATCCAGCAATTGAAACCAAATCGCTCTTGAAAATGTCCTTCTTGCATCAGATGTAAATTTGTTTGAGACCAGTACCTTTTATTTTTCCGATTGAACAGACCCAAGTTGGTGAAAACGTACATCTTCTCTGTATTTAGTCAAAAACCAGTTGCAATAAGTTAACTTTCGGTGTTGGTCGTTATCGTAAAGATGTTGTTGTAGTTGGTACTTGAATGATCGATAATTATATTTGAGAAGAATTCTCCAAACGGACGAATAACTTATATCATACTCAGAAACAATTTGGCGAATTGACGCCGTACAATTCACTTCAACATAGGCCAACACGCCTACTTCTTTTTCTTCATTGACGATGAAGTTATTGCCATTTTCTTCTGGTTCATTTCGCATTTTCCTCTCCAGTTTTAGAAAATAATGCCGAGTGGGATGGCGACGATTAGGGAATCTCTGAGCATAAATTCGAGCTGCATCAGTTGCATTCTTTTTTGCTTCTCCGTAAATTGCCAACATGTCAATTTTCTTGTTTCTAGTATAATTTTTCATATCAAATTATAAATTACGCAATAAATACATTTTTAAAAGTGACAGCATATTCATTAGCCTATTTGTTCAGGTAGTCCTAGCAACAGCTTCAATTGTTTGTCACGGATAACTAGAATAACAGGACTGTGCATACGTATCATTTGTTATTAGGTATGATAGATTCTTGCAATTATTCAGGAAAATACTGAAAATAAAGTGAAAGTGTGTGGTATCAAATTATTCGTAAGAAAATGATTTTTCACAAAAAGCCGACGAGCCACCCCCTTTCCATTTGAAAAAATCAAATTACCTGTAAAAATTCATATTTGCGACTTCTAAATAATTCTTAAAACGACTGTGAAGTCATAAGCATCAAAGTCATATTTTTTCCATGTTACTTACTCGATCAAGAATGAAGCGATTTACACGATCCATGGCGTTCTAGATCGAAAAATACAAATTGGAATAAAAATGACTTCATTTGTCAAATATTGACAAGTGAGGTGTTGTTTGATTTAGAATGTCATTCTCGATGGAAATAAGTAAAAATATATAGGATGTTCCATTTAAAAATCGAAAGTTGGGGTCATTTCCGGTCAAACCGGAAGTACGGCAAAGCAAGTAAATATGTAAAAAAATGTAAAATATGTAATTATTATTATTGTTATTAGTTATCTTTATTATCATCGTTAATGCTATGTTATTTTACAATTTTCTTCACCTTTTTCACTACTATAGAACCTTATACTATGCTCTAGTCGATACATATTTATAAAGAGGGCATTGCTGAAGTAGTTCTGGTATCAAAAATACATATCCAATGATATATCTGATAAAAATCCACGATTAAATCATATCAAAATTGAAATTTATAGAAAACATTGAATTAAAGTAAGATCAACGTATAGATAAGTTTTGAACATCCTGTATGACAATTCACATCAACAGAATGGGATTCGAAAGAGTTTGTGTGGGAAAAGTGATGATATACAATAAAATTTAATGGCAAAAATTGAAAAGTTATAATTTTATAAAAATTTGTAAATAGTATGTATATGTTAGAATTAGATATCATTCATAAAATCATTAATATTAATTAGAACAGCAAATAATTCGGTAGGAAGTGATACAAATTCGGAAATCTGTGAAAAAGAAAAAATGGGTGAGTGTTGCTATGGAACGGGATAACAAGCTCTCGAAGAGATTGAAAAAAGTTCAGAAGGTGAAGCTACGTAGAAAATTTTAAGAGAAGCATTATAGATACTAATATATATTCCACCTACTTGGTCTAGAGGATACATTTTGGAAGGAGTGCAGGTGAGCTGTCATTGAGATCCCAGAAATACGTCTACCGGACTGGAAACTTCAATCGAGAGGCAGCAACAAGGTATACTTATATTCGAACTCACGAAAGTGCAACTTTTCACAATAAACCAATAACTTTAAGTGTCTAAACCACAGGTTACTTTGTTTTGGGTTGAACTTTCATAAATTCTGTGCTCAAAGACTGATAATGAGTTCAAACTTCCTTCATCAATCTTTCATTGTCACAAACATCCAAACTGCACTATTTTATATCATTGTTTTGCTAGTATAAGGTAGCTATCGCAGAGTAGGGTATTTATAAGTTTTGATTTGAATAAAAACCAACAATTTGATTATTCTCTGCAAAACTTGTGTTAATTTTTCAATTTATAACCTCACTTTTCTCCACTGAACAGCTTTTCTTATCGAATCGTCAGTGCCATAGTAGGCAACACTGATTTCAGGAACCGGCTACTGAGAAGGAGTGATTCATGTTCATAGGCGTACCTGACTGAGCTGGGATAATGTAAAAGGATTTGAAAAAGAAAAAGGTAACATAACATAGCCGGTATGATAGGGTTTCAGAAATTATAATCTATGAAATAGATAATTCCACACCTTATTCACATTTCAACGCATGAGTGAAATTTTCAAGGGAACCACAATACATCTGCAAAGGTCGCGGTGGAAATAGGCCGTAGACCCTTTGTACATATCTACATCCGTAGCATCGGGTAGGAGATCTTTCTCGAAATTGAAATTGATATAAACCCATTTAAAATCGAGTATGGCACAAGAGAGACTCAGCAATGCATCAATTATGTCTACAGAAAATGACTGAAATGGATTTCCTTTCTCTCGACGAATTATTTAAAGATTTTGCCATTAAAAAGGCAAGGAAAAAAGTTTGGATCACATTATTTTGTTCCTTTTTTCAGTGTTGTATTAATTGTTTTTCTTTTTTGGTTCAGTACTTCTTTATTATTATTTTTTTATGTTTATAAGTTAATATGCAGTTTGAAATTTTATAACATGTAAGTATCTGAAGTTATTTCAATATCATTTATGTGTACCTCTACTATATATATATATATATATATATATATATATATATATATATATATATATATATATATATATATATATATATATATACAGTGCTAGTCGAAAGTCCCCTCCCCCCCTCGTATCTTTTGAACGGGTATACTTATAATAATGAAATTTGGAGGGTGGAAATAAACGGATGTAGGCTTCTCAACTGGTCATAACAGGTGACGCAATAGTCATAAATGACGTCACAAGGCAACTGTGACCAATAATTTTAAATGGGACCCTATGGCAAGTGACAGCTCGTTTGAAAGGTATTGAAAATACCTATTCAGTCATACCAATTTTGTTTGGGTTTCGGCTGATTTTGATTGATAAATTGAAGAAATACGAAAATTATAGTTTCGCATTTAATTAATAAAGATTTAAGAATCAGTTCTTATAATAAGTGTTCAAAATGTGATCCATCTACTTCCTGGCAGTAATGCATCCTATTGCTAAACTCTTGTCGTACTCGTCCCAGTGTGTCAGCGGAAATTGCCCTACATTCTTCAACAATTCGTTGTTTCAGAATGGCAATACTGTCAGGTGCTGTAGCGTAAATCTTAGATTTCAAGTACCCCCATAGAAAAAAATCTAATGGTGTAAGGTCCGGTGACCGAGCTGGCCATTCGATCGAACCTCGTCGTCCAATCCATCTACCACGATATTCTTCATCTAGGTAACGTCTTACTGCACCGTAATAGTGTGCAGGAGCACCATCTTGTTGAAACGTTATTTCCAAGTTGTCGAATTCATCTGGATTATCTTCTAGAATTTCAAGAATTAACGACTCAATATCATTTTGTAACATCTCCAGATACAATTCACCGGTTAAGTTAGCATTGAGAAAAAGAGGCCCAACTATGTGGTTTCCCAAAATACCTGCCGAAACATTTACTTTTTCTGGAAATTGAGTATGTTTTTCACGAAAGATGTGAGGATTTGTGTCACTCCAATACCTCACATTTTGAGTGTTAACATTTCCATTGAGAAAGAAAGTACTTTCGTCACTAAAACAAATTGTCTGTATGTAGCCTGGTTGTTGGTTCATTTTATTGGACATAGTTTCACAGAATTCTAGTCTTCGGTCGGGGTCATCATCTGAAAGTTGGTGCACCATTTTAATTTGTATGGATGAAATTTGTTTTTAGCCAACACCCTATGTACTGTCCTTTGACTGACTTCACAGATAGACGCAACTTGGGCTGTGGAAGAAGTAGGGTTTACTACCATTTCTCCAATTATGTCAATTTTTTTGTCATCACTAATTGTTGGTCGACCAGATCGTTTGGCATCTTGAACACTACCTGATGCTTCAAACTTCCGAAGGAACTCCCTCAAATAAACCCTCGATATAGGGCGATCGGGGTACCTCTCATTAAACAGTCGTTCCGCTGCATGGAAATTGTTTCTACATTCACCAATTATTAAGATAGCTGCTACTTTGTCGGCTACAGTACGTACCATTTTGCCTATGTAAACACTTAAACGTCTCGTTAAACAATAGCTTAGGTAAATTTTCAAGGTATAAACACTTTTGACAAGTAGAGAATTCAAAAACGTCAACCTTTTTGACAATTAACCAGAGGCGTACTTTAAAATCTTTATTAATTAAATGCGAAACTATAATTTTCGTATTTCTTCAATTTATCAATCAAAATCAGCCGAAACCCAAACAAAATTGGTATGACTGAATAGGTATTGTCAATACCTTTCAAACGAGCTGACACTTGCCATAGGGTCCCATTTAAAATTATTGGTCACAGTGGCCTTGTGACGTCATTTATGACTATTGCGTCACCTGTTATGACCAGTTGAGAAGCCTACATCCGTTTATTCCCACCCTCCAAATTTCATTATTATAAGTATACCCGTTCAAAAGATACGAGGGGGGGAGGGGACTTTTGACTAGCACTGTATATATATATATATATAATTTTTAGTTACAACTTGAAAAAGACCGTAAACTCATATTTTGCACACAGGCGACCGCTTAGATTGGCAGGGCTCGGAACTTGATGATTTTGTAATTATGAACACTTTCCATTGTAGCCCCGAAGAAGGCGAACATTTATCCGAAACATTGGCTATAAAATTTGAGCAATGCGTTTTACTAGTCCACTTGCTCATGATCTTTGAACAGAAAAAAAAACAAATAATATATTGATATATAACGAATATTTTTTAATTAAACAGCCATTGTTCCCACTCCATCCTTCAATCGTACCGTACCCATTACCAAATACCGACCCATCGTTTGAAAACATCCATATCTGCTCAAAGCATCTACTACATGACATTAAAGCTAATCCAAAAGTCCTGCAAAGAGGTGAACAGTCCCATACGTGTCATTTACTGAAAGGCTAAACTTTCTTTCGGTAAGACTTATTGTGTAGGCAATGAAAAAAATCACAAACCTGTCCGGAGTTATCGTAAATGGTCAGGACATTCAACAAGTTTGCCTTTGATAGGTGACGTAGTCGTTTAGGAGGGGACAACCAGCGTTGCAGGATGGCAGGATGGAGTTTCGCGTTCGGCAGTAAACGAAAAACACGCCTGTGAGGTAGGTTTGTGAGTGTCGTGCTGCATATTTGGAATACCGATTGAACAACTAATCGTGAGTATATACGGATTGATACAGTCAATGTATTTGCTCGGGGGAGTAATTTTCCAAATATTCACGAATGTCGAATGTCCTAAAAAGCGCTACAGGGTATTTTTCATTCTCAATTTTAAAAAAATCTGATACTCCGGGAGCAGATGTATGAGTCTTACAGCTAACTAGAAAGCGCACTAGTGCCAGTTTTTTTGGAATAGATAAATATCACTGCATGTCAGATTTTTTTAAGGTAGATTTTATAGAAATTCTACCCTTTGCGGACATCAGAACTTCACTACCACTTCTTCATGGTCATTGTTCCCAGAACCTAAAAATACCTTCAGTTCGGAAGTTTATGTATATATATATATATATATATATATATATATATATATATATTTATATATATAGATATATATATATATATAAATAAATTTAGAAATAACGACTGAAAATTGGTATGAACAGTGGGGAATAACGGGGATCTTCAGTCAGCACAAGTGTTGAACTATGAAAAACTCTTTAATACGTTGGACCGAGCTTTCGTTTCAATTTTGAAACTTCTTCAGGGTCCTAAAATATGTAAATTACATTATTGAGAAAAGATCCCACACCAGATTTAAAGAAATCAAATGTTGTCTACAGCATACCATGTAACAACTGTGATTTGAACTATATTGGTACAAGTTCAAGAACTTTAAGTAATCGTATTATCTCTCACAGAAGTGATATAAGACTCAACAAGAAATCATGTGCATTAGCTCAACATCCTATTGAAACAGGCCATAAAATATCATTCGAGGAAGCACAAGTTTTACATTCAGAAAAAAAATTATCTGAAAGATTATTTCTTGAAATGATTGAAATTAATAAATCCAATCAAAACATGAACAAAAAAACAGATATCGAAAATCTTAGCAAAATCTACAGTTATCTTTCACAAATAGATTAAAACTGATGATTCTCAAAGAATATAATAAACAAATTGACACACTCACTACATATTTTATATTTTTCTGACGATTAATCATAGGTTATCATTTCAAATCCTTCAATGTCTCTCGAAACGTCAAAGATATAACACCATTCCGACAAATATTTACATATTTTACGTTTTTTGTAAAGTTAATGTTCATTAATCAACCACTCAGATTACTGTAAGTACTTCCTTCATTTTAAGTATTTTTTTTCTCAATAATGAAATTTACATATTTTAGGACCCTGAAGAAGTTTCAAAATTGAAACGAAAGCTCGGTCCAACGTATTAAAGGGTTTTTCATAATTCAACACTTGTGCTGACTGACCGTTATTGAGATAAAAAAAAAATCTCAAATAAAAGTTGTAGAAAGCAATGGAAGCTATGTTCCAAAATTACTACCAACATACGATAAATGTTATGTTTTTTCGAATGAAACACCCTTTATATTTTTACTCGATTGAATTCCTTTGGAAGAGTGTTTCTCAAAAATATAAGGTTGAATGGGTTTATACCAGATGGCTTGGAAGTTATGGTGGGAATTATGTCACAAAATGGGTTTATTCAACACCAAATATCTCAAAATCGATAATTTGGAATAAGGAAACTTCTCCACCAAATAACTTCCGAGTGTATTTCCATTTTCCATTCAAAATTTTACCGAATGGTGCTTGGCAGTGGCAACCAAAACTCGGGATAACTTTTTTCTCAGATTTTTCAACTGGAACAGCCTGTAAATAAGGCCATACCAGAATAGTCCGCACTTTGCTTGCAGAAAATGTAGGATTTGCCTACTTGATTTCCATCGGATATGTATCAAATTCTCAAGGAAAGTATGAAAAAATCATCATAATACAATAACGATTTCTTTATTCAATGCTGGACGAAAGAGGTAACAAGATAAACTCAAACAATTCAAAAAACCGTAAATTCACAGCAGATGTTCAAACAATCTTCCATTTTGTGCTAAGTACAAATTAATTCTATCCACAGTTGCTCTTCGAACTTAAATTAAAGTTGATTTTGTAATAGATCGAAAAACTTCTTCATGTCTTCTGGTGTCGTGGTAGACATCTCCTTTAACTATATAACGATTTTTGGTCAAATTTCAGAAACTCACCTATTTTACGACTTGTACTTCCAAATAGCTAAAATGAATTTTTTCAGAATTTTTGTGCCCCGTGAAATTAGAGGATGGGAGAAAGGACTCATAGGTCCCTTCAGGGCCAAACAACTAATGAAAACTTGAGAATATTGGAAATACTGCGATAATCAATGTGAGGCAATTGAAAGCTTCTCTGGAACCATCTTCCTGCAATCATTTAACTACCGTCATCCCTTCTCCATGAAAGTTTGATAAAAAATTAACCACCTTCTTGCGTTCCACTTGAAAAACGTAAGGCTCATGGCAGATACTCTGCAGTCTACATCCAGAGATTTGTCGTCTTTCAAAATCAAGTACTGTGGCAACCCAGCTCTGCTCCTCTTTATAGTTCCGGACGCCAAAGTTTTCTGGGTTTTGTTACTCTTCGAGTAGGCCCACTGTTGTGAAAAAATTATCGAAATATAGTTTTGTGTTATGTCCCCAATACCTTTCCGTCAAACACAGGAGAACCCTTCCTCCTAGATCACAATCTTTAAATTGTTAACCGACGAAACCAAAAAGGAGGAGGTTCTCTAGTCGACGCGTATTTTTTTTTATGTATGACCACGCATAACTTTTTACTGAGACGTCCGATTCCGATAATTCTTTTTTCAGTGGATAGGGTGTACTTCGAAGTTGGTCCCATTTGAATTTAAAAGATGAAATCCACCCCTAAGGGTAGCAAAATGAAGGATATTGATCACTCACCCTCTGAATTCTGGTCCGTTAACCGATTCTATCAGGCATAACTTTGTACTGGGTTTTTCGATTTGGATGATTTTTTTTCCATTAGATAGGCTATACCTCATAGTTGATCATATTTGGATTTCGAATGGAATTATCCACCCTAACAGGTAGAAAAATAGGAGATTATTGATTTTTCACTTGTGAACATTGGCACGCATATGTAGTTGATAATGACAGATCGCTACTGTCATTATTTGTGTTCTCCTACATCCGTCACAATCATTATATTCCATGAGAGGATGAGATGATATACAAAGTAATGAAATAAACTAACCAAAACAAAAATAATTTATATTACAACAAATAGTAAAAGTAGATAATCATATTATTCAACCGGTAATAGTTGAAGTAAGGTGGGTAAGGAAGTATTTGGGAAGTAATCAAAAAACAAGTAGGTAGTAATTAGTAGATTTCAGCCACAAAAAATTGAGAAATAAAAACTTTTTAACAAAAAATTAAACCGACGAAATACGGAACTGAAAAGAAAAAAATAAAATGAACCTTCTTAGTCTCAAGAACTAAGCTCCTAAACTAATGTAAGTAACTAATTTCGAGTCGGCGCCAAACGAACAATCAACGAAGATCATTGAATTACTTCAAAAAAATAATCAGAATGTCACCGCGCAACTCGATGCCATCATTTTACGCCTTACCTAATTCATTTGCTTCTTTGTTTGGCGCCGACTCAAAATTAGTTACTAACATTAGTTTAGGAGCTTAGTTATTGAGACTAAGAAGGTTTAATTTATTCTACTTTTCAGTTCCGTATTTCGTCGGTTTAATTTTTTGTTAAAAAGTTTTTCTTCTGCCGATTCGTCTTCACCCTGATAGACGTAAATCTGGAATACACTACAATTTGAACCCTCTTTCTTGTGGTTTATTGGGGTTGTATTGCTTGATGTTTGATCGCTGTTTGGATATGATCATGTTCTCGTCAACAGAAACTCCTCCCATTGTCCAATATATCAAACCGGTCATTCAACCCCTTTACAAACGGCCTGAGTTTATATATTTTACTCGATTTTATCTTTATTATCACGTGGAATGGTGTTATCATTTATATGCAGATATGTAAGAATATCTTGAAATATATCTCTTGTCATGGTTCGCTGTATAAAATGGCACTAGAGTTACGTAATCTTCCAATACTAACTGCAAACTCTTATTTAAAATAGTTTCAAAAACACTAATCTCCCTATTTCTGTGAAAATATGACGCCCACAAAAATACTTTTTAACAAAAAATAAAACCGACAAAAAACTAAACTGAAAAGCAAAAAATAAAATGAACTTTTTAAGTCATAATAACTAAGCTCCAGAACTGATGTAAGTGACTAATTTTGAGTCAGTTTTAAAATGTTATTGTTTATTGCTGGAGATTTCACGTTGCGTTTTTATATTATTTTGTTTTGATCGTTTCTTTAAATTAATTTAATGATCTTCGTTGATTGTTTATTTGGCGCCGACTCAAAATTAGTTACTCACATTAGTTTTGGAGCTAAGTTATTAAGACTAACTAGATTCATTTTATTTTTTGTTTTTCAGTTTATTTTTTCGTCGGTTTTATTTTTTGTAAAAAGTTTTTAATTTTTTATTTTATGTGGCTGAAATCTACTTAATTTGGATTATTTTTAAACTAGTTACCCACCTTACTTTAACTATTAACTGTTATATACTGTATAGTATATAACAGTTAATAGTGGTAGCCGCGACTTTGTTTTTTTTTTGTAACGACTATCACAAATTCACTCATCCCTTTAGGAACGGAATTTCTAAAAATACTGAAACACGTATTTCTTTACTTGTAACAAAGACCTCAAATACCCTGACCCTTACACAAACTTTCACCCGCCTAGGGGTTGCATTTATAGAAACACTGAAACATTTTCGAAACTAAGAAAAAGTAGTCCAAACAACTCTCATTGATTCAGGAAAATTATTTCTATAATTCGATTTTCTGTGACGAATGAAATTCAAATTCAGAAACAGGTTTCTTAGATTGGAAATCACAGATGTGCAAAAATATCACATTTTGCTTCTCAACTCAAGCAAAAATTTCACTTACATTGAAAAGTTCACACAGTTCATAGAAAAAGAGTTTCACTCAACGGAAAGATCTAAATATGAAGCCATACCTCGGTTTCACGGCTAAGAAACCATTTCAGCGGACTTCAGCAGCAATCAGCAACTGTTTCATGATTCATTCTTGAATGTGAAACTACCAACAAATTATCCGACTATCCTGAATATACCTTCCAAGTTCAGGGTGATATCCCTCACAAATACTTACTAATTTTTATGACACCAAGTTGAAAACTAACGAAATTATTATACAAACTTCCAATCCCAATTTAACCCCCATTTCACCCCTTTAGGGTAGAATTTTCAAAAACCCTGAAACACATTGATCTTCATTTGTGAAGAAGAGCCCAAATACATTTCCATGACTCTAATTTCAAAACCACTATCATTTTCACCCCTCTTCTCTCCCACCTTTTCACCCCTTTAAAGATGGAATATCGAAAAAATATGCTGTCAAAATTTCAGCTTCTAGGTCCAGCGGTGGTTTGGACGTTGATCGTATATTAGTTAATCAGTGAGACAGTTAGTCAGGACATGTAATTATATATGTACATATTACCCCAAACACGAGGTATCTGCTGTGAACCGTTGAAAAGATCCCTCGACTGTCTTCCGTCTCCGTCATCAAATTAACTCTGGGCATCCATTATGTTGTAGTGTCATCAGAACTACATATGTGTGCCAAGTTTCAACAGAATCGGTTCACAGGTATAAAATCAATAAATCATCCCCTATTTTTCTACCATTGGGAAAGATTTTTTTTTTTAAATTCAAATGTGACTAACTTTGAAGCATATCCTATAAATTAAAAAAAATTATCTAAATCGGATAACCCAGTACATAGTTATACGTGGTAAAATCGATTAAGGAGTAAAAATTCAGTGGGTGAACCAATAATCATCCCCCATTTTCCTACCCTTAGGAGTGGATTTTATTTTCAAATCCAAATATTGTGGTCGAGTTGAAAAACAGCTATAGCTGACACTACGCTCTATTAATTAATACTGTTGAATTTTTCCTTTGTTATATGTAGAATTTGAAATGATGAATAAAGCCGCTTTATTATTATTATTATAAATGGGACCAACTTTGAGGTATACCCTATCCACTAAACAAAGAATCATCCAAATCTGACAACTCTGTAAAAAGTTATACGTAGTCATACATAAAAAAAATATACGCGTCAACTAGAGAACCGCCTCCTTTTTTTTCGTTGGTTGAAAACTATACATGAAATGTTATAAAAATTCAACGTAGAGACTGAATATGTCATGATATCTATCCCGAAGTTGAATGGAAACACC
This sequence comes from Gonioctena quinquepunctata, assembly GCA_018342105.1. Lineage (NCBI taxonomy): Eukaryota > Metazoa > Arthropoda > Insecta > Coleoptera > Chrysomelidae > Gonioctena > Gonioctena quinquepunctata. Next base: position 63,554 of record JAFIRS010001623.1, read on the forward strand.
CTTTACATCTGATAAAAGTTGAAAGCAGTCGAGTGGGAAGATATAACAAGGTCCTTATATAAATTTTATTTTGCTTTTATTTTACCTTGAGCTATGATTTCGATCAGTTTCCTATTAGTCTTGTTTACAGCCTACGCAAATTCAATACCACGGTTATTTCATAACGACACTGTTTATTCATGACGATCTGAATAAACATGAAGGTGATTATTGCGTCCGATTACTCAGAGTACCATATTAACCATGATTGGTCTTTAGATTCTTTAGATTATAACGAGTAGAAGATCAATTCAGTTATTCAATAAAACTCAAAACAAGCGAGTCGAACAGAGATAAATTTTGACAGATACATACTGCCATGAAGAACTGAGGGTTGTCCTGTAGTGTTGTTTTTCCTTCCCTCCCCTTTGGCACCAAACTAAAGTCTATTTCGCACAGATTTTTGGATGACTATTTCCTTCATTGTTTCAGAGCCAATCAAATGGCCGAAATGTCTTACAGAGAACCAATTAGATCAGTTTTTTTGTGATTAAACGTCTTCTCGCTATTTTATACTGATGAAACCACCAGCAGATTCGAGATTTTTTTGCGATAAAACTACATACATACAGTATGTCCTTCCATTATATGTCAACGCATTCAATTCATATATTATATATAATTAAATTCCTATAAGGAAACAGGAAATGCAAAATTGATTAAATTAGGGATTTTGAGCTCACTACATACAGTTATTTGATATTGGAATTCAAATATATTTCTGCCGATTAAATGATCCAAGTAGGGCCATGAATGATTTTACTCCCATATTCACAGACAATCAATAAATGTTGTGGAGTAGTGGTTAGGTAACCAGACTGTCACGCGAAGTCAAGCAACGTCGGATGCGGTTCGTACTTGGATGGGTGACCGCTTGGGAACACCGCGTGTCATCCTTGCCTTTTTGCCATTGCTTTGCAAGCTTTTAATTAGTTAGGATCAAATCTTGCAAGTGAATTTTGAACGACTTCTAGTCGTCCGAATAATTTGAAATTTGACAGGTTTTCATAACTCCGGTGACAATGCATTATGAAATTTTTGTTCGAAACAAAAACAAAATGGCGGCACCAAGATGGCGGACGATATTTGTAATTATGGTTTGATCTGATTCAGAATTGGTATGTGGATGTTTTCGGGATCGGAGATAATGATTTTTTTGTCAGAATTCATAAATTCAGAATGGCGGCCCCAAGATGGCGAGCTAGTTCTGTGATTATGCTCCAATTCGATTCAAAATTGATATGCGGGGGTTTTCGGGGTCGGAGATTGAAAATTTCTTGTCGAAATTCATAAATTCAAGATGGCGGCCCCAAGATGGAGGACAAGTTTTGTGATTATGGTCCGATACGATTCAAAATTGGTATGCGGCGGTTTTCGCGGTCGGATATTTTTATTTTTTTGTAAAAATCTATAAATTCAAGATGGCGACTTCAGGATGGTGGACGAGTTTTTAGATTATGGTCAGATTCTATTGAAAATTGGTGTGTGGGAGTTTTTGGGGTCGAAGATCATGATTTCTTTCAGCTCAAAACAGGGAAGAGACCTTGTAATTAATAACGATGCTGTATTAAAAATGAACAGATTAAGGCGAACTTACTAAAAAGCAAATAATAAAATAGCTAATAAAAGACCTTTTCAAAGACAAGCTCTTATTTAAGCCGTGTACTAAAACGTATAAAATAAGTTCAAGTCATCCCTGACAATGCTTGTCTTTAAAAAGGGTTTTTATTAGTTATTTTTTTAATGGTCGTAGATTATCTTTTCGAAAATCAATGAGAACCACTTTTAAACATACCTTTTTTTTCAGACTGACACGCGAAGGGCTTGAATTCGATTTCTAGCCGTGGAACTTTTTTGTCAAATCAGTTCCAGCTACAAACATATTTTATTTCCTAGTGAAAAAATTATATATATTTTATGTTTCTGAGTGAGTTCAAGAGCAGTGAATAATCAGTATGAATGAATGAATCTGTGAAACAATTCCTTTGATTTTGGATCGAGAAGAATTATTGTAACTGTCCACGTTGAAAATTCGAATATAACATGAATTCTGGTAGTTTTATTCAGTTTTAAATGTGATAGGGAAAATATTCTCATCAAATATTATTCGTGCTATTTGCCTCTAGGAAATTTAACTCGTGCAATTTGCGACCTAATTATCAAAGATTAAACCACTCAAGCTTCGCTTTGGATTTTTTTCTGTGGGGGTACCTTAAATTGAAGGTTTACGCCACTGAACCTGACAATATTGACGTTTTAAAACAACGTATTGTTGCAGAATGTGAGGCTGTTTCCGCAGACACATTTGCAAAAGTACGAGAATAGTTTAAAAATAGGATATTTCACTGTCAGGAAGTAAATGGAGGTCACTTCGAGCAATTTATTTGAGTGTTTACTAATGAGCCATTAAAACTGCCATAAACACAAACAAAATTAGTATCATTGAATAGGTTTTTTCGATACCTTTTAAAAGAGGTGTCGCTTGCCGTAGGGTTCAATTTAAAATTATTGGTCACAATGGCCTTGTAACATCATCTTTGACGATTTCGTCATCTATCATCACTAGTAGGGAAGTTTACAACCTTTAATATTCAGTTTCCAAATTTCACTTATTTATGTATAATCGTTCCAAAAATAAGAGGGGGAGAGGAGACTTTTGAGAAGCACTGTATATATGAACTTCTGAAAACGATTTTCAGGAACGCACATCATTAGACGCATTGACTCTCATGTTAGAAAATGGATTTGACCGATATTGAAGCCAGATCGATCTCATATAATGACAGATGAAATAGCAGATCGGGTGCAAGTATGTGCCAGGCTCGTTTCAAGGCCCATTGTGGCAGATTATGGTAGATATTCTGTGTTATCTAGCGTTTCTCGGTTCGTAACAGGAAAGCAAGGATATCGATTGACTCGAGCTGGAATTATTTCCGAGGGAAATCGATACCTGCATTGTATATACCGAAGTAAAGAAGCAGCCACAAAAAAACGATTCCTTGGTATATTCAAAGATGTCAATTAAACTGGAATTTGGATTAGCTACTTGTTGTTCTGTTCAATGTTTGCAGGGCCCTTCAACTGCTTCAGAAGTTTTGTTTGAGTATAGTAATTTTCGAACAAGAGGAAATATTTTGGAATTCACGGATTTTCCAGAGAATCCTATCTTATATATTATTTACGTTGAATTCAATTTCAATTTTATTTGTCTTTATTAGATAGCAAGGAATGAATAACAGCATTCTTTACAATTCAGCTTCTAATGATAATAGCTAAGCATCATTGACAAATAATGAGCTACTGCCCAAAAGAAGGTAAACCTTGAACATGGGCTTTTGATAGTCATTATTTGATTACGATGGTAAGAAAACATTAACAAGGTATTTTTAATGCAACTAAAATATTTTATCATGACTATATATAAACAAATTTATTTATAATATGAATGGGTTAATTGATTATGACAATATGGAGACATAAAATGAACAATCATAAGCAGATATGAATAAGGTTAATTAAATAAAAACAAATGTATATAATTTCTTGTAATAATTTTTGTTTCAATGTCAAGTTCATTTGAAAGTTTCTGTTGATAAGTAAATTCGGAGTATATCATGGATCCATATCTTGAGTTTTCTATAGGGATGAGTATCTCTCAGGGTAACTTTTGGTATTTTTATGGTTTTAGCTTTAAAACGAGTCTCATATTGGTGTTCAATCTGGTGCAGGTATTTTTGTGTTTGTAGTGATGGAGAATTAGAGATTGGAAGTAGAGTTGTTGGATATCTAGCAGTTGTGTATCTATGAATAGATTATTTGTTGGGTATGTTTTCCCATATATTATTTTTTAAATCCATGTTTGCGTGTTGTGAAGAGTTTTTAGATGATTATCATTAATCCCCCCAGATTTTCATTCCATAGTTAAGATGGGTTTCTATTAAGGATGCATATAGTATCTTTAGGTATTTTATGTCAATTATGTTTTTATATAGTTTGAATTTGTTGATCATGCATCTTAATTCCTCAATGACATACTCTGCATGATGATTCCACCTCAAATGGTTGTCAATTATAATTCCTAGGTATTCAATAGAGTTTTTTGATTGAATTTTTATGTTTTGAAAGTTATTTTCACTTGTAGGCTTGATTTGAGGAAGGTACAAAAAAGGTTTTATCATTGTTAATTGTCAAGAGTCTATTCCCAAAATGATCTACAATATTAACGGGATAGAGCAAGATATCGTTTGGCGTTTTAAGTTTTTCCATGTATTGTCTTGGTAAAATATGGCAGTATCATCGGCGAAGCCTATGATACTTCCTTCATTGGTCGTTTTGAAGAGATCGTTAATATACACGTTGAACAATATCGGGCCAAGGACAGTTTCTTGTGGCACGCCGTATTCTATTATTTTTTCGGAGTTTATCATTGAGTTTAACGCATTGTCTCCTGTTAGAGAGATAGCTTTCCATGAATTCTAAGGCAATTCCGCGGAAACCAATGTTTTCTAAGGTCCCGATGATTTTTTGGTGGCTAACCGTATCGAAAGTTTTTTCCAAATCAACGAACATACAAAGGCAAGGCTTGTTATGATCTAGTGAATGCTTCATCAATTTCTATAACGGTAAGAGAAAAGTTATCAGATCCCGTTTTTCATTAATTTTGTAGGTCTTCTGGGGTGAGTCAAACAAAACATGGGTTGAAAACTGGTGCGATTTCCTACCCCATTGTTCTGCTATTGTGTATTCCTAATATACAGACCTACATAAAAATGCACACCCTATGAGGTTCGGAAATTTTCAACTTTAACAATGCCTTCGAGTAGAGGATTTGCTTGCTTCATTTACACTCATCAGAAAAATATTTTATACAATTAAAAATGAAAAATGTTATTCCTGAAAACAGCTGACTACAAAAACCTATACAAAAGGTGTATGTTGATCGCATATCCAACAAAAACAACTATTTTTCTGGATAAACGTCCTAGAAGGTATTTTCCAATGTTTGTTGCGAAATGGATAAACATTAACCACTTCACTCAAGCTGAGCTATTTTCTAGATATTTCTTTCCTGGGTTTCAGGATGACATTCAAAGTTGGTAATGTTTTAGTTGCAATAGTTGAGTTGAGATGGCATTAGCTCCATTCTGCTAATTCGATCCCGCAAATATATGCATTGACATTAATTGTTTCAATCAGGTAACGCAGACATTAATAATTGTCTGCTTGGCCCACCCTGTACTGATGAGGGGCAAATACCCCGAAACCGATATACAGTGTCCGTCAAAAAGTATGTACCATATGAGAAAAAAGTTTATTATTGGAGTATTGGAAAAAATATTTTGAGAAAAAGTTTGTGCATGTCTGATTACTTTTAAATCGATTTTGACACATGTCACGTGATCGCTAGTATGGCCGCAAATTGAAAAAAATTGCTATGAAAAGACGAAAAGTGGGGTAAGATGGCAAGATATCAAAAAAAGTTTTTCGAAAAAGTTACTTAGAATTCAATTTTATGTACATAAACGTTTCAAGAGATAATTCGAAAAAATTGGAATTGCCCTTTTTTTTAATATTTTCCCATCTATTTAAAAATATCAAATGTTTTTCTTATGAATAGCTTGACAATACTGAAACATTTGCATTTCAATGATAATGATAGAACTTTCTCATTTTCTCCTCACCAGAGGGCACTATATTTAAAAAATAGGATTTTGTCAGAACCCTTACTGTTATAACTGTTCGTATCTAACAGTTATATCAGAATTCCACGACAATTGTGATGACATGACACTCCAAAAACATGGTGTTTTCCAGATTATAATCAAGTTCCGATGATAGTCGTGGATGAGCGTTTCACTTGGCACATAAACATGTAAATTATAAGTCTCTTAAATTTGACTCACTATTTCATTCTGGATATTTTCATAATTTTTTTGGCAAATATAAACATCGAAAATAAACCATACTGAAATTAAATCAGGTTCATTCAGTGATCTACATCGGTGTCCGTGAACATATTCCTCAATTATGTCACAAGGGTTCTGACAAAATCCTATTTTTTAAATATAGTGCCCTCTGGTGAGGAGAAAATGAGAAAGTTCTGTCATTATCATTGAAATGCAAATGTTACAGTATAGTCAAGCTATTCATGAGAAAAAATATATATATTTTTAAATAGATGGGAAAATATTTGAAAAAATAGCTATTTCCAATTTTTTCGAATTATCTCTTGGAACTTCGTTCATGTGCATAAAATTGAGTTCTAAGTAACTTTTTCGAATAATTGTTTTTGATATCTTGCCAGTTTACCCCACTTTTCGCCTTTTCATAGCAACTTTTTTCAATTTGCCGCCATACTAGAGATCACGTGACATCAAAATCGATTTTTAGGTAATCGGACATGCACAAACTTTCCCCCAGAATATTTTTTCCAATACTCCAATAATAAACTTTTTTCCCATATGGTACATACTTTTTGGCGGACACTGTACAGGTGGTCAGTTTGAGTGAAGTGGTTCATCCATTATTTCACAACAAATATTTGCCAAGTATCTTGTTGGACACGTTTATCCATCGGATGTAATTCAATATCCGTCGAGGCATTAGCCAGGGAAATAGTTGTTTTATGATGGATAAGGGACCAACATACACCTATTGTATAGGTTTCTGTATTCAGCTGTCTTGGGAAATAAGACATTTTTCATTTTTAATGAAATTATGGCTGGCTATCAAGAATGTTACAGATTCCTGTCTTCTTGCAAATATTTAATATTTCTTCTTCGTTGTTCTTTTTCTAAAGTGAGCTAGATCGCTTGGTTTCGTTTGTTTTGTTATACTTTTCCACATATTCTCATCAAAAGAAGTCTAATGGCATAAGATAAGGTGATCGTGCGGGCCAATCTAGCGATTCTCGCTTCCCTATCCAACAATTCAAAATGTTAAGATACTGCCAGGCATTGATTTGGGAATATAGTTGTGCTCTATTCTGCTAGAAGTATATCCAGTCTGAATCCAGAAAACGAATATTTACCTCTATATGAAGATATGTCGTTATTTTGTATGTACTGTATATTTTTCCATATATTTTTCATAACTATTGTATACTTTCCTATAAACCATGATTCTTGCAAAATTCTATTCTAATTATTTTCAAACCGAGGTCCTCTGTATTTTGTAGATTTGAATAATTTGTGTAATGCAATCTTTCATCACTAACAAATTTACGAAATCCTATAGAAAAAAAATGACGTCTTCAATAGAAATCAAATACCCATGTATATTCCCCGTTATGACATTCCGACATAATTACAGATTCATTACTGTACATTGCACTCCATTCAAATGATAAAAAACCATCTGAATTACTTTTCTATTCATAAAGTGTATGTTGAAATTGTGTCCTTTGAATATAATCAACAGAATTATTTTAAAATTGATGACCTAACCTTTTTAAATCACCTTGGCTATCTATCGTATGTTCAAAACTCGAATCTCTGCGTCTGACATAATTCAAACAGTATTATTGTGGATATACTTTCATGGTATAGCCGTGTGCATTGTTGGCTATTTTTAGAAATGATGGAATACCCATGAGCTGAAAATCGAAAAACTGTGCGGTACTTATTTTAGGTAAACGATTGGTTGTTGATATTTCATGTATGTCATTAGTTTTAATGAACCAAACAAGGAAGTTTTTTTCATACGCGGTGATGCATTCGTTGCAGTAATTGTTTGAGATCACTTTGAAATTGTATGACTAATTAATTGATCTTTGAAGAAGGTTGAGATATATTCGAACCAATCATGAAACTATAAGAAACATATTATTTCGATGAAGAAAAGCACGCACGATGTATTCTGAAAAAGATAGTGGCTGCCCGCTAGTCGTGATGCGTCGAAAAAAAATTATATGACGTTCTGTGTCCTCAGGGATCATAGCTACTAGAGAGTTGGTTTGGGTGAGGTTGAAACAACTGAAACCCCTTTTCATCTATTACCGACGTTTCGATTTTTATAGAGTCATCCGCAGAGCACTATAATAGCATATATGATTATTAAAATCAAGTGATAAATGACCCAAAAATGGACTATAATGAAATACCTATACACAAATTCAGACAGGTGTGAAATTCGATGAAAATTAAATTATATCGATGAATTAAAAACAAATATACAGGGTGTAATCTAACCTCTTGCACACCCGTGAATGACGAGTGTATAATGCCATTTCATAACGAATTACAGTGGTTAAAAATCTGAAAAAAAATTGAAAATATGTTTTGTTCTTTGTAAAATTCGACAAAATTTTGGGTGGCGCCATCCGCCTAATTTCAGGTGACCTACTCAGAGGAAAACTTTGGCAATTGCCGAATGCAATAAACATTTAACTCGACATTTGAATAATATAGAATATTGAACTATAATAATAATAATAATAATTCGTTCATTTCACTAGTTAAATAGTACATGACAGTGGATAATTCCATCAATACAGTAACAAGGAAAACGTCATGTGAAGTTGTCTACATACAAAATGTTTCTTATTTATATATATACTAATTAATTTAGACACATTTACCTATATATTTTGTAGGATTTGAATTAAAAAGTTAAAAACACGTAAGGATGCTAGTCAGAAGGTAACAAAACACTTCAAATCCATAAAATAATAGCACACACACTTAACAGTTGAAATTAGATTTCACAGTAAAAATTGAAAATTCATGGTCAGGTTGAAATTAAAAAATTCTAGTAACCAGAGAGTGGCACAAAAGGGAGGAGAAAACACTTAACCTAAAAATTCCTCGAGGGTATAGCAATTCTTTTCTATGAGAGCAGCTTTCAGACTGGATTTGAAAATATTGACATTTGCCGAATTTTTTAACGATTCATCAAGCTTATTGTACAGTTTTGGTCCTAGGAAAAGATGGCTTTTTTGGTACATGGTAGTTCGGTGTATGTGGGGTATCAATAAATTTTTGGAGCGGGTCTGGTATTGCAGCAAAGTTATGCCCGTCCTTGTACATATACATGCATAGTTCATATATATACATACATATACCCGCAACAGATAATATGCGTAGCTCTTTAAAAGTGCTTCTGCACGATTGCCTCCATCCGATGTGGGCCATGATTCTGATAGCATATTTTTGTAACATAAAAACCCTCGCTGCAGATGCTCCTGTGCCCCAGGTGAGTATTCCATACCGCAGATGGCAGTGGCCATAGTACAGATTCAATAATACCTGTTTACTACAGTAGTTTGACGTAAACCTCATTGCGTAGCAATTCCTACGGAGTTTATCGCAAAGTGTTTCTATGTGAGGAGTCCAGGTGAGTTTGTAGTCTAGCGTGAGGCCTAGCATCTTTGTTGTTGAGCAAGATTCGATGTGCAACTCCTCGTTCTCATAAATGCTGAAGTTCTCATGAACATTATTCAGTGAGAACTTCATTAATGTTGTTTTCGAGATATTTAGTGTCAAATGGTTTTCATTTGCCCATGTTACTACCCGCTCATATAAATCCTGCGTTTTTTCTGCCAGAGCTATAGCATTATTGTCCTTTATGAGAAAATTGGTGTCATCCGCGTAAGCAACTACATGTATTCCCGTGAGACTATTCAAGAATTTCATCAGGTCATTGGCATATATGAGGAAAAATAAGGGGCCAAGTATGGAGCCTTGAGGAACGCCCTGCTCTGATTGTGTGATAAATGTATAGATTGAAGACTGTCTAAGATATATAGGTATTCAATTTCAAAGTGAAGAAAACAACCAACCTTGTTATATCCAAACTGGTCATAAAGTCAGAACTAGTTGACTTCATAGTCTGCTTTGAGGCGCGTATCATAATTATCACTGTAAGAAACAAACAACACAAACAGTATTGAAAAGGGAAATTGTATATTGTTTTGAAAAATAATATCACGACCATTGTAGTGATTCAGACATTCAGAACACGTGAACTGAACAATGTTGCCAAGCAAAATTCTCGCATACACGGTTTACAAAGCTGTCTACGAACGAAAGTTTATTAGATTCTACTAGTATTTTCTGATTGGCTGGTAAATGAAACATCTCAAGATCTCAATTAACAACTAATCAGAAAACAGTACGCGATGTGCAGGAGAATTAATTTGAACATTATTGTATTTGTCTTTTCAAAAATTTTTCATTCTATAACAAAGTAATTCATATTATATTAAAATATCAAGTACGAAAACGCCCGCACAGTGATTGGCGACTCCCGAATCGAACCAGAATTCAAATCTACTACTTCATTAAAAAATGCTAAGAGTAATTCATCTTGTCTTCTACTCTTCAAAATATGCACGGAACAGCTCGGTGTTTAGTTTTAAGAGCCAGCAATAGACAAAGACAATAATGTTCGGAATAATTCACCTGCACATCGCATACTGTTTTCTGATTGGTTGCTAATTAGGATATTCCATTCACCAGCCAATAAGAAAACACTAGTAGAATCTAACAAAACTTCCGTTCATAGACAGCTTTGTAAACCATACATGCGAGAATTTTGCTTGGCAACATTGTTCAGTTCACGTGTTCTGAATGTCTGAATCGCTACAATGGTCGTGATATTATTTTTCAAAACAATATTCAATGGCGAATGTTTTCCTTTTCAATACTATTTGTGTTGTGCGTTCCTTCAAGTGACTATGATAATTATGAGAAGTGCCCATAGTCGACTGGTTCTGACTTTATCACCAGTTTGGATATAACAAGCTTAGTTGTTTTCTTCACTTTGAAATTGAATATTTATCTCAGAGCTGCAATGTGTACATTTACCACACAATCAGCTCAACATTCTACCTCATTCAAATGTCGAGTTAAATGTTCATTGCAAGTTTTCCTCTGAAATCAGGCAGGAGGCGCTACCCAAAATTTTGTCGAATTTTACAAAGAACAAAGCTTGTTTTCAAATATTTTTTTTAGATTGTTAACCACTGTAATTTGTTATAAAATGGCATGATACACTCATCATGCACGGATGTGCAAGAGGTTACATTACACCCTGTATAGCAGGAATAGAATACTCACACGAACAGTAAGATTTTTTGTCATATATTCTTCAATCCTTGTGATTTTTCAATTTAAATCATGGTTATATACTAGGATTGAAACGCCAAACGTTTAGGATCGGTTTTTTAGGTAAATATGAGATTTTCTCCTATAAGCATGTCTCCTAACTTGCTTTTTTTTCGAAATACAGTGTCAAAGTTTTTATAAATAGAAAGTTCTTCATCAATTACTCAAAACCTTTTGGCTAATTTTGATAAAACTTGGAATGCTTATTTGCGGTAATAAGTGGCTTCTTTTGATGTGGTTGGACTGTTTTTTTTAGATTGAACAAATAAATATACAACTTTTTTGTCTCTTCAAATCTTGCTTCTTTTTTTGGACAAAATTTAAAACCGTTTTCCTGCATGTACCAGGAAAAACCTAGCTAATTGATATTAGGACAAATGTATTTATTTTATTGAAAAACAGGTAACTTCAAGAAAAATTACAGAATCTGCTCAAAATGACTAGCATCTTTTTCAATCCAAAGTTCGCAAACGGACGACAGATTCTGTAGCTGCACGACACTCTGATGGTGTGATCTCTCATGCTGCTTGAGCAACATTTTCCCAAAGAGTACCTTTGTCGTTGATGATATAAAAAAATCCATAGGGGTTAAGTCAGGAGAGCGCGCAGGCCAAGGAAGGGGGCTGTTCTGACCGCGACCTATCCATCTTTCCGGAAAATAGTGGTGCAGCCATAGTCGGACTGGTAGAGTGTAGTGAGCAGTACATCCGTCTAACTCAACATCATTTTCTAAAAAATGAGGGTAAGCTGGACTGTTTAGCCGCGGAGGCAGAAAATATAGACCTATGAGTGAGTCGTCGCATAATGCCAACCAAACGTTGCACGACAATTCTTGTTGAAAATTGCTGACTTTTATAGCACGAGGATTTTTGTGCGCCTAAATGTGAACATTAAGCCGATTAAACATACCAACCCCGGTAAAACTTCCTTCTTCAGTCAAAATCACCCTCCGAGAGTAGAAAACATCATTTATTATTTGTCCCATGAATCTTTGTGAAAATTATCTGCCATCTGCTATCAGTCCTTTTCACAGTACTCTGCGTACAACCAAATTGTGAAGAAGATATCCGCGTGCTACTGGAAGGCATTTTGTCGAAGTTCTCTGAGATATTTTTTGTTCTTCTTTCATTTTGAAGGGGTGCGAGAATTCCATCTGCTCGAGATCGCAATACAGTTAATCCTGTTTCTCTTAGACGTTAAAAAGTGGTGGCAAACACTGATCTGTCAGGCAATCTCCTCCTCCCTCTCGGACGCCACTGGAATCAATAATGTCATTCTTATTCCATCAAAAGAAACCCCGTATTTCTGCAAACAAGCATGCCACGTTTTATCAAAATCAGCCTGAAGGATTTTGAGTAATCAATGAAAGAATTATTTTTTCAAAAAATTTGACACCCTGTATCTCGAAAACGAAGCAAGTTAAGACACATGCTTATTGTAAACAAAATCTTATTTTTACCTGAAAAAACGACCCTAAACGTTCGGCGGTTTAACCAGGGTCACCCTGAATAAATATAAAGGATGCAAGGAAAGTTTGTTTCTGAGTCATACCTAGTGTTTTTTTAAAAATTGAAAATATGTCTTTTCTTATCGGGTTGTTGGGATTGCCATATGGCAGAGAAAAACAAATATTTTAGATGTATCGATATCAATGTGTTTGTATTCAGGTAATTATTGAATGTTTCGCCATTTTGTAGTAGGTGAAGATATTGATTTTATACTCTAGGGTTGTAAAGTATTCATCAGGAGCTTCAAAAGGATGAGTCACAAGACCAGGTGGCGCCCAGTCGCCATCTTGAAAGTTTCATCTGTCAATTTTACTCCAAAATATAGTATTTATGCATCAATTTCATTGTCCCAAGTTTCAATTTTTTGAGGTGACCCGTTCAAAAAATAAAAGGGGGAAGGACATTAAAGAAAAGCACTATATATATATATATATATATATATATATATATATATATTATCTGTGTTATTTTTGTATGTTCATTATCTGCTGTGGACACAGTTTCTGTAGATTAGTCGTTATCTAATTTTATTTTCTAAAATTAAATATTTGCAAGAATATTCACATTTGACCTATTCTCACCTATATCTATCATCCTTTCTTGGGCATTTTGATTAACTTCCTTTGCATAAAATTGTGATTGTAACTGCATGGCTCCACTCCTACATCAGACTATATTAAAAGATATTATCAAGTAAAGCCCCCATATGCAATACTTCCTGAGATTACGTAATTATAACCGTCTGAATGCAGAGATTGCCACATCTCGACTGTTTCTATGAATTAGTGAGAAGGAGGTGATTTAATTCATGTGGATTTCAGAGTGGGTCGCTGACAATAATCGAGAATAATGCAATAAACTCGGGGGCATAATATTCATTGATATTGGGAAAATATTAGCTGGACGTTTGGCAGGAAATTATCAATTGAAAAACCACAAGATTTTCTCAAGAAGTGCATTTCATGTACCTTATTTTCAAGATACAGTTTGCCCAATTCTTTTGTTTTCGACAAATCGAAATTTCAATTCTGAATGAATTTCGTGGAATCCTATATGACAAGGGTAAGTTTGTCCGGGGGTTGTACAATGTTATCACTGATTATACCCGAACAGCATGGCTTTGTAAGGAATAAATCCATTGATACCAACCTCTTAACATTCACAAATTATGTGTACAAGGAATTGGAAAATAAATCTCAGGTAGGTACAATTTACACAGACTTTAGCAGAGCATTTGAAAAAGTGGAGCACGATATTCTACTGGAGAAGTTGAATAAATTATATTCAAATAAACTTATTCAGAAAACAAGGTTCTGATCGTGAGGCATAAACATGTTCATAATCCTGGACTCGGATGTCACGCAGATAGCTCTAGCTGCCTCCGTGGTGACGTTGGTTGTTGCTCTTGAATGCAGGGTCTGCTAACCGAAACCACAAATGTGCGGCTGGCTTCTGTTTGTTGACTCCGTTGATTTGTCGTTTTCTACCAAGTGTTGTTCATCCTTGCACTTCTTCACTGTACTGATGAGGGCCGAAAGCCCGAAACACCTGTCTACGGTCAACACTTTCCTTTGAGGGCTATGTCCATTAAATTTTTTCCATTTTGTTTTTAACAGTCCCCTCGATATTCTTCCCTTCTATATATATATATATATATATATATATATATATATATATATATATATATATAAGGGTAGTCTTGAATGACTAGTTGAAGAAAAACATCAACGAAACTATCTTGAGGATGCAGTCAAAATAACTGGGCTGGGTTAAATAATTCTCTTTGTTATATGGTAGAGCTTTCGGAAACGTTTATTTCCTTTTTCAAGACATCTAAAAATGCAAAAAAGAACAAGTTTGAGTCACATGGTACTCCACAAAACAGGTTAGAAATACTTACTAACTTGAGGATGATATTGCAAAGTTAAAACGAACATAGTCAGGAACGAAAAAGATTGAGCAAATTTTTAAACTGCATTGATTCAAAAACAAATATATTATAACCACTTTTATTGAAGAAAAATTCTCGTCGTGAAAATGTCAAATCTAATCTAATATTCTAAATTCAGAATTACAGCCTCCTATTCCAAAAACAAGTTTCTACTGATTTTTTCCATTTTTTAATTCACCACCCTATGTATTATGTTCCGTCCAACTATTAACCAGAAAATTGCATTATTCGAAGATGGTGCCGACTAAATCTCATTTCTTGTTGCCATTGAGAAAAAAAAGATATTTTTCATAATTAAGGTAAAACAAATGACAGCTGCAGTTCAAAATCAATTGAAAGCAATCGAACTGTGTTGCAATCAACGTCAAAAGACAGGTCGTACCAATGAATAGTAATACTCTAGAGTGAACAGGAATCTGGTATAATTCGCAAAGTTGGCTTCGGAAAACAATGGTCAAATAGTAAATAGTTTGATCTTGACATTTGATTTTTTGTGTTGTTATAATGGCTGCACGCTTGTATCTCCGAGAAACAATTGAAATTGTTTTAATACATGGCGACAACTATCGAACTTGTCGCGAAACTTCAAATTTATTCAATGAGAGGCATCGGGTAGAAATGTCCATTATGCAACGGTAACAAAAATTGTAAAAAAGTTCAAGAAGTCTGGATCAGTTGACAACAAACATAAAGTAACACACCAAAGAAATGTCACTGTAGATGAAGACGCTGCACTGGATATTGTTTTATCTGTTGTGGAGAATCCAAGACTTTCGTTATCTGGAAGGCAGAATAATATTGGCTTTTCCGAACGGTCAATCAGGAGAGTCTTGAAAAGGAACAAATTCAGACCATACAAACCAAAATTCATTCATACACTCAAAGAAAGAGACTTGATGCACGTTTGGATTTTGCTTTCTGGTTTCATGTCGAAGTTGAAGAAGATAACCATTTCTCCAGAAAAATTTGTACACGATGAAGCTACTTTCACATCAATGGTACGGTAAGCTCTCAAAATTGTAGATGGTGGGCAGATGGAAATCCAAATTTCAGAATCGAATGTAAGGATCAATATAGCTTTAAAATAAATGTCTGGTGTGGAATTTTTAATGATAAAATTGTGGGCCCAGTGTTTTTCCGGCAAAATTTGAATGCACAGAAGTATTTAGAAATGTTACAAACATTTTTATTGGATTACCTTGACAACCTTCCGCTACGTGTTAGAGCCAACATGTTTTTTCAACAAGATGGTACATCTGTTCACTCGACTCTAGAGGTGAGAGCGTGGCTGAATAGGGAATTCCCAAATAAGTGGATAGGGCGATACTCAAACAATCCGTGGCCTGCTAGATTTCCAGACCTAACTCATATGGATTTTTTTCTGTGGGGATACCTCGAAGAAGGTCTACAGACAACGGCCTTTTAGATATATTCAACATTTGGAGGATACAATAAGAAATTGTTTTCTGATGATCATCCCGCAAATGCTCATAAACGTACACAGGAAATTCATAGAAGAATCATGAGGTGCATTCAAAATAAAGGACGACACATCGTGTAATACAATAGAAGTTCCGTATTATATTATATTTCATATTGAGTTTGCTTTCTGGATACCTTCATCAAAAGTGAATTGAGAATAAAGTTGTTCTGAGCTGCTTTTCGATGTTCACAGATCATTTATAGCCTACGGTTATTGGTACGACCTGGTTTTGACGTTGGTTGCAACACAGTTCGATTGCTTTCAATTGATTTTGAACTGCAGATGTCATTTGTTATACTTTAATTATGAAAAATATATTTTTTTTCCTCATTGACAACAAGAAATGAGATTTTGTCGGCACCAAGATCGATTAATGCAATTTTCTATTTTCATAGCCGAAGCATAATACTATATTGCTTTTATTTTATTTTTTATCATTTTTATTTTTATTGTTCACTGAAATTTTTCACAGTAAGTTCTTACTTCATACTTATTTTTATACTTTAGCACGACTAATATTATAGATATGGGATTAGATTAGATTAGTTAAGTTTTATATCATCGTCAATCACAACTATTCTATAACCTATTAACATGCACACGTACAGTTGAACAAGGGCCAGATAATATACACATGTTGCATTTTAGAATTTGTATAAACACGTTGCGTTTGCAGCAACAAAAGAGTACCCGCGTACAACTTCGGTTTTAGTGGGATTCTCCATGTTTGTTCGTAATGTCTTATTCAACTATTATATAGCCTTGTATAATGATATTTTACAGAATAAACATATATTATTATTATTATAGTTGGACGGAACTTAACTTCATATGGTCATTCAGGTAATATTCAATGATAAGTGTTCTATGACATTACAAATTCTCATAATACATAGGGTGCTAAATGGAAAAAATCAGTAAAAACTTGTTTTTGGAATAGGAGGCTGTTATTCTGAATTTAAAATATTCTTCAAATAAACTTTGGGTGTATTTTGAAAAATAAAGGTACTTTACTCCAAAGCTACTTTCAAATTATTCCACCTCCCTCGTATACGAATGGAGATAAATACAATTTGGATGGTGCAATTTGAATTTGAGCAGAAGCAAAAACTTTTATGAGGCATAACATTTGCTGAGAAATTTGAAATAAACTATTTTTCCATTTGTTGCCAAAAATCTGCCGGATACTGTATATATATATATATATATATATATATATATATATATATATATATATATATATATATAGAATTTGTAGTTTTATTTGCTGACTGAATACGAATTAAGTGATTGGTATTTGGGTTATGCAGCAGGCCAATAAGTGTACTCTTTTACACGGATTCCAAGCTTTCGATAATATTTATTATCATCATCAAAATAGGAAGACACATATGAATATATAATAGAGAAAAACAAGACATTCATAACTTACAGTGTGAGTGAGGTTATGCGGCGATGATGTTAAAATCATATATAAAGTTATATGAACAAAACTGTGTATACAACTCACAGGAATCAACTACAATCCACATTACATACGTTAACAATGTATTCTTATGTTGAGAATTATGAAGAATTATGAAAGGGTTGTCAACTAGACATGTGAATGGATGAATTCTCAAATAGACTGACACAACAGATATAGACCACTGGAATTAGTATTACCAAGTGAAATTTACAACGGCTTGGAATATTTCCATATATAGATCCAAATAAAAGTTTATTGACTATTGAGAATTTAGATGTGTGAATATAGGTGCATTGAAATAATCGAACTATGTTATTAGCATTCATGGGGGTAATCTGCTGATTCTCCCTCACATTAGGATTGTCTACAAAAATTAAATAAGAGTAAATCTCACTCAAATGATTTAAATCTGTTTTTTTATTTAGAGGGTTTTCTGCCTGTGAAATGTGAACCATCTCTAAAAAGAGTCTCTTGGTAGTGTTTCTTCCGTTGGATAAGATTTTTACTGAGTTATAATCCATACAATGTCCTTCCTTATAGACATGCTCACTTAGTGCACATCTCTCCGGGTGCAGTCTACTGTCACTTTTGTGTGCGGTGATGCGGTCCTTCAACTGTCTGGACGTTTGTCCTATGTACTGTTTATCACAGTGTTGACACGGTATACAGTAAACTACATCCGAACAGCTGGTGCATGGGGTCTTGTCTTTCAATTTTGAAAAAATTCTACTAAGAGGTAAAACATTTGTATTAGCTATTTTAATGTTTTCTGAAAAAGACTTGAAGGTTCTGGACAGTCTAGATGTGATATCTTTGATAAAAGGTAAAGAGGTATAAGAATATGTTTGAGAGGGTTCTGCAATTTGCATATTGACTGGAGGAATTGGTGGTGCATTAATGAGCTGAGCATTGGTTATGTCTTCTATGGATGAAGTATTGTATAAAATATTCTTAAGGAAGGAAGCAGGATATGCATTCTGTATGAATAGGTTGTAAATAATGTTGAGATTCTTATTGTGAAAGGAACTATCAGATATCCGGATTACTCTTGTTGTCAACTGTTGGATTAGATTGGACTTTATGCTCTGTTTGTGATACGACCAATATATAATTTCAAAAGTTCGAGTTGAACCTCGTCTAGAAATATGATGATTCCGACATTTCGGATCCCAATTTGGAACCATTTTCAAGAAAAGTGGAAAATATATAGGTAAATATAAATTATTGTGGAGTAGGCAGATTGGAAATCACTTCCCTCTTTCACCCTTAATAATAACTTATATTTATAATTTTTCTTTCACTTTTCTTTGTTTGTTGAAATTAGATAGAAATACCACCCATACTTCTATCTTATTTCAACAAACGCAATTCATACCTAATTCTGAACGTTTTTTCTCAAAATAATTTGACTGAATATTTGAGTCATATTGCGGCCTCCCTTTTTCAGAAACGAAATCTAGGTACTAAGATCATTTGTAAAATGGCTTTAATTGAATTCAACTAAACTTTAACTAAATCTAAATCTAACTATAGGAGAATTCACTAAAGAGATAGATGCTGACAAAAAAATTAAATATACTCATTGGATTCGTCAACAGAAGTATTTAATCGCAGTTATTCTGATTCTACTCGCTGAAACCTTGCACCACTCGGTGTCTGTTGAAATTCGTCGAATATAATATGACATCATACCTGATTATACACACACGTTTCGAAACTGGTTTGCGAATTCATTTTAAGGAAGGCGATAGATATGAAATAAAAAACGTGTGTTTACAAATGACGGTATCTAGCTTGATAAAAATCATAATATCTTTTTTACACGCTTTATATTAGCTTCACTTGTATGTTTGTAACCGACTCCTTTGGACTTGATTTTCACCCACTTCCAGACGTCCGAATGATTTGAAATTTGACAGGTGTACATAATTCCGGTGACAATGCATTAAGAAATTGTGTGCAAAAAAAATGCGGCTCCAATATGGCGGACGAGTTTTGTGATTATGGTCCGATTCGCTTCAAAATTGGTATCTGAGGATTTGCGTGGTCGGAGATTACGATTCTTTTGTCAAAATTGAAAAATTCCAGATGGCGGCTCCAAAATGGTGGACGAGTTTTGTGATTATGGTCCGATTCTATTCAAAATTGGTATGTGGGGGTTTTTTGCAGTCAAATATTAAGATTCTTTCGTGAAAATTGAAAAATTTCAAGATGGCGGCTCACTGTATATATTGACGACGAGTTTTGTGATTATGGTCCGATTCTATTCAAAATTGGTATGTGGGGGTTTTTTTCAGTCGAATATTAAGATTCTTTCGTGAAAATTGAAAATTTCAAGATGGCGGCTCACTGTATATATTGACAACGTTAAAATCTTTGAATGACCTCTAAAATCGAGATTTGACTATTAATACAGCTGTACACATTAATGATTTAGACAATAATTACAGTTACTAATAGTTATCACGAAATTAATAGTAGATTAGAACAAATAATAGTTTAAAAAAAATTAAAAAACACGCTTTTATAAATAAACCAAACCAAAAAGCAGAAAATAAATAATAGTTTAAAAAAACTAAAAAACACGCTTTTTATAAATAACCGAACTAAAAAATAAATAAATAATAGTTTAAAAACTAAAAAACACGCTTTTATAGAAAACCAAACTAAAAAAATATAAAATAAATTTTAATAAATTTGAATTGAGAATAGTGTGAAAAAATTCAATAAATTTAAATTAATAGATTATTTGTTGAAAATATGAACGGGATGTTCATAAAAGCAGATGTGGAATCATCTGCGACTGAAAGATAAACTTTAGTCACTATCTTCCAATTGAAAATGTGTCCCTTTTCAACATAAATTAATAATAATGTAAATAAGAAAAAAAAAACATTTTATTTTAAAAAAGCGTGGGGTGCTCAATCTGAATCTTAAAAAGCACCCCACGCTTGTTTTAAAATATTTTGTTTTCCTTATTTACATTATTATTAATATATATTCATTACATTTTTTTACACTATTCTTAATTCAAATTTATTAAAATTTATTTTCTATTTTTTTAGTTTGGTTTTCTATAAAAATGTGTTTTTTAGTTTTTTAAACTATTTATTTATTTTTTAGTTCGGTTTTTTATAAAAAGCGTGTTTTTTTAAACTATTACTTATTTGATAAAACAAATTAATCGAGTCGTGGAAACGCCCAACATACTCGCAGAGCCGGATTGCTGGATTTCAGTGTTTTTTTTTCGAGCTTGTGGTAGATATTCCATAGGATAACTATTTATTCAATGATTAATGTCTGCAAACCTGAATGAAACAATAAAAATCCATCAACTTCTTAGTTTTCGTTGAGATATCATCAACAAAATGGGAAACACCATTAGCTAACGCCATCTCTACTCAACTACTGCTACTAACACTGAATATCGATATAGAAATCTGTAACACATGACAGAAGTCTGTAACATAAAGTTAAAATTTGAAAATGAAAAAGTCTTCTTTCTCAAGATAGGTGTATGTTGGTCGAATATCGATCAGAAAACAACTACTTCCCTGGCAAAAGCCTCGACGGACATTGGATTACATCCGATGGATAATCGTACAGATGCCTAGAAGGTTACTTTCCAAATAATAGGGATCCAGGACAAAGACAAGCGAAAAGGCTCCCGAGCCTATCCCCAAAGATAGCCAGAAGCATCTCGAGTTGGACGAAAAACTTGAAACTGTTAACGGGGACTCTCACCAAACACAGTCTAAGGTACCATCTCAAAAAAGTTCATAGATCACACAGTGAATTGTGCCTTTACTGAAAAAACTCCGGTGAACACTGTATAATATTTGCTCTGCCACTGCCAAGCACTGATCTGCAAAGTGCTCAGGTTCTTATAGGTCGAGATATCGACCCCCCTACAATCTACATGAGATTTGATCAATGGGTACAAGAAATGGGAAAAAACAATCCATTTTTCAATAACGTATTGATCAGTGATGAATCACCATCCTTAGAAATGGTTTTCTCATTCTTTATAATTTTTCCTATTATAATACTCATGCAGTTCAAGTTCAATTTAGGAATGTCCCAACATATTTTGATTTCCTCTACGGCGACAAGAACGCAAAAAAATAATTTCGGGTAAAAAAATTCAAGGTGTTTGTTCTATTCGAAAAAACTCGACTTCAACTTGTCCTGCTTCTGTGAGCAACCCTATACAGTTGAGGATATTTTGTCAATATGCAACTTCAGTAACTGAAAAATATGTTATGACGTTCAATATATAGATTATTCACGCACTAAATGGACATACGGTATATTAATTATCAATACTTGAAACTAGCCGAGAAATATATACTTTTTCATATCCCTTGGGGGTTGACGTAGAGCTCAAATACCAATTTCCATGACTATTACTTCAAAACTATCAGAACCCACATACAAACTTTCACCCCTTCGAGGTTGAATTTCCAAAAACACTGAATTACATATTTTTCTATTCGGAAAGAAGAGCTCGTGACTCTAACTTCAAAACTAACTGTACTCCCATTCAAACTGTCACCCCCATTTCACCCTTTTAGGGGTTGAATTTGCGAAATTCTGAAACACCTATTTCTTTATTTGTAACGAAAACCCCAAATACCGATGTTTATGACTCCAACTTAAGATTTAACGGTACTCCTCAACAAACTTAAGAGATTAATTTTCAACTTAAGAGTTTAATTTTCAAAAACCCTGAATTACGTGTTTTTTTATTGGGAAAGAAGAGCCCATGACTATAACTTCAAAACTAACGATACTTCCACCCATCTTTCTACCTCTTTGGGGATGGCATATCAAACAATATGACTTTGTAGTTATTTAAGATTATAGGAATATGCTGCCATCATTTCAGATTTTTAGGTCCAGTGGTTTGGTCTACATGGAAACGTTGCACAGAAGAATTTCGTTTGAAACGTTACATAAAAACGTTGCACTCGAATTTGGCCTTGAAATTTAACTGTCATCGCACCCAAAGAAGTTTTACTTGGTGGTTCTCTATGTCCACCACCCCTAAACTAGCATAGGAAGTCCTCCTCAACATCCCTCCTTTGTACATACAGTATACAGAAATCTGTTGAGGGAGGAAGTTGTCGCAAGATCAAGAATGAGATAAAATCTGCCGATTCTAGCAATGCCATCACACACAATGATCCCCCTAAGCAAATTTGATAGACCTTATGAGATTCTTCACCTGGAAGAGATGAATGAGAGACGTAGGAACGAGAATTCACAAGGGCCAATCTACAATGGTACACAGACGGCTCCAAAACGGAGGACGCTGTTGGGTCCGGAGTACATGGAGTACAGCCAGAATTTAACCTTAGTATAAAACTGGGACAGTACGCCACAATATTCCAGGTAGAAGGTTTTGCAATCGAGCTCTGTCTGCAAGAAATTCTGAATAGAAACAACAGAAATCAATCGATCGAAATAATTTCTGAAAGCTCTGGCATCATGTGGGATAGAATCCAGATAAGGAACTGCGTGATATACCTTCAAAGGGACAACAGAATAACTTCGATATGGGTCCCTGGATATGAAGGCTTTGAAGGAAATGACAAAGCCGACCTTCTAGCAAAAGAAGGAGTTCATAGGACCCGAGCCCTTCTTCGGAATATCAAAAAGGGTTTTCAGACTACACCGAACGGAAAGAAACGCCAGTACTGGTATGAAACAGTGGTACAAGTCCACTCGAAGGCATTTACACCAAACCCATCGAAAAGAAGAACAGCAGCCCTGTTAGAACTAAATAGTGGAAATCTGAGGATCCTAACAGGACTACTGATAGGTCACCGAAGACTGCGAAAGCATCTTAAAAAAATCGGACTTGCAGAGAGCGCAGAGTGTCGCTTTTGCCAAGACGGGGAAGAAACAGCAGAGCACATCTTGTGCAGATGCAACAGTCTGGAACGACCAAGATAGATTAAGGGCAGCTAGATCCTAAAGACCTGAAAAAGATCTCACCGAGCGTCATCATCGACTTCGTCAGAAGCTCGGGATTCGAAGGTTAATTCCGATCTGATACTTATAATATAATAATAATATATGCATTTATTGACAGAAGTATAGATATGAGACAGTAGAGTTTAAATATTTCTGCCAATCGGATACAATATTCTTAATCTTGCACCTTACAAAAAAAAAAAGAAAAATCAGAAGAAAAAGGATGGATAAGTGTGTATAAAAACAGGACACACAAACACACACACACACAATAATACGCTAAATTATATTAATTTTGGAAAGACATAGAGTAATTTGACATAGTGTATCAGTATGGTCATAGCATAGCGATCATGGTCATAGCATAGCGATCATGGTCATAGCATAGCGATCATGGTCATAGCAAAGCAATAGCACTCCGCCATTACATATTATCCAGAAACTTTTGTTTGATACAATATCTGAAACTGGCCAAGGATTTTGCCTGGAGGGAAAGCGGAAAGTCGTTATATAGTTCAGCTATTTTATAGGTGAAGGATCTTTTGAACTGTTCCGTGAAATGTCTAGCAATGTGAATCCTTTTACGTCTGATGTTGACGTGATGTACATCATTCCTGTATTGTATTTTGTTAAAGAAAGAAACCTATAAAAGTTTGGGATCGACTTGGCGACACTTGGCCTACTTGATAATAGAGATTACTACCGTGTTAGATGGCGCCAATTTCGTTTTAGTTTCAATTCAGTAACAGGGTATATTCATCTCCTCAGCTTTCTTTTTGAGGCGAACTGTTCGCGGATTCTAATTCTAGCTTTGCTATTGGTTGAAAAGAGACATCTGTCAAACTTCACCAATAGCAAAGCTTGAATTAGAAGCCCCAGAACATTGCACAAAGAAAGCAATGTGTTGTTTTTCGTATTTTGTACCATTTGATTTTAACTGCATTTTGACAGACGGAGAACTGGAAATGAAATTATCAATAAATTGCAGAAAATATTAATTCCAATGCATACAATATGATGAAAATATCATTATTCGTCAAGATTTGTACTTGCTTTTGGTACTGAGTACAGGTGAATATTCGAATCTGCGACTTTAGAATGTCCACACAAAATAAAAATGTGGCCCATTCTACAAAAAGTATCCTTACACACTACACTACCTGAAAATAAACAATTCCTCACGCACTAATGAACTGATGAACGAGTGATTTTTTGAAGAACAAACTCAAAGAGATAGAAAACGCATAGTTACCGACAAAACACTGAAAATAATTTCATACAAAATGCTGCAGATGTCAGGAATTAAGTTCTGACATTAAGCGAGAATATAAACAAACATTTTTGGACGGCGCCATCTACCACAGACTTCCGCAGACAGAAGCTCTGTTGAAGTAACAGGTGGTGTCTCCTCGAAAATCTAAACAATATCGAATCAGTTCATTCACCAGGGTTTTTAAACATCCTAATTTTGTTGTAGAGGTAGGGTGGTGTTTTGGCGATAATAATTTTGTGATATAACACTGAGGTATGAAGTGTGCGCCTGTCAGACTGTGATGTTCAGTAGTATTGAAGGTTGAAAGTATTAGTGTGTCGCAACGAAGTAATTTAGTTTCAGTACCCAGGGCGTGTCTGTGGAGATATAATACTTTCATCTTTCCGTATGCCTTCTGAATCAACAGTGATGTGTGTTTCTCGAATTTGAGCTCATCATCGATTGGTACTCCCAAGTTTTTCACAATTTTTGATTTACGACAGGCAGTTCAGCGTCGCCGATTTCAATACCCAAACCACCAACTCTCGACCTGGTTCTATTTCGCCCGAATATTATTACCGAGCACTTAGCAATGTTTATATGGAGTGCGTGTTTTTGCGAAATGTCGACAAAACGGTTTAATTCATGGTTTATAACACTTACACTGTCTGATATTCCGTTGGTTTGAATGAGTAATACAATTGCGTATCGTCAGCGTACATGTGGTATTTCAGTTTATTCAAGACAATGGATAATTGTGTTGTATAAATTGTATAAAGTATGGGCCCGAGGATAGAACCTTGTCTTACATTCTGATTTTACATTATCTATTCTTACCAGTTGGGATCTATTCGAGAGGTAGGATCCAAAGAATTTAACAGAGTAAAGTGATAAACTATTGTAGTGCAGTATAGAGAGGAGAAGTTGGTGATTTATGGTATATAATAATAATAATAAAAAACTTTATTCATGGTAAGTATAAATTTCAATTGCTAAAAAAAAAAATTAATCAATCTAAATAGACAATAAAATTTCCTAAATTACCTAAATAATCATTAAATTTTCCTATCTGTGACATTGTGTAAAAAGAAGAAAAATTAATGTATAAGCCATTTAACAAATTCATAATAATATAGATAAAAATTGTTTAAAAACAGGGATAGAAAATTCATAAACATATATATACATCAAATGGAACGATTATAGAAAATACATAAGATTGGTATAAAAACAGGGATAGAAAATTCATAAACATATAGATACATCAAATGGAACGATTATAGGAAAAACATAAGATTGGTATCAGCTTGCCATAGGATATTCATTCAAGTAGATTTATTACATGTTGTCGTTCTTTCTCAAAGAGGAATAGTTTCAATTTATTCTTGAACATAGGTCTCGAAGTTATGTTTTTCATGTTGTCTGGTAGTGTATTATAAAACTTAACTGCAGAGTAGGAGTATGCTCTTTGAGATATAGATTTTTTCGGTATAGTTGGAAAAGTATGGTGACGTGTGTTGTATTGATGGTTCCTAGATTTTGCTTTATTTCCACTGAAATGGTATTTCACGTTAGTACAATAATAATATAGTTGTCTAAGGTCCATAATTCGACATTCTTTATATAGTCTATCTGAGGAGAACCGCGAACTTTTAGACAGAATTAGTTCAAGAAATCTTCTTTGTAATACTCCTATTGCATTTAGATGTGTTCGTAAAGCTGCTCCCCAGGCAGTGATGCCATATCTCAGATGGCTTTCAACTAGGGCGAAATATAAAAGTTTGAGGTCTCGGAGTGGTAGGCACTTTTTCAGACAACGGAATCTGTAGAGGACCATTTGGAGCTTTTTTATAGTGTAACGTATGTGAGAATCCCATTTCATACTACTGTCTAAATATATACCTAGGTATTTTATTTCTTTCACAGAATGAGTAGTCAAAGTATTTCCTTGCATGTCGATATCAAGTTCTCTGAACGGGCAGACACCGGATATATTACAACTGGATGGTAGGAAGTTTGCTTTTGATAAATTAACTGTTAAAAGCCTGTAGTCAAACCATTGCTTGACTAGTTGGGAATCTGTCTACTTTGTTTTTAAGAGCGGTCCAAGTTTCCGCCTTGTATAATATTGCAGTATCGTCTGCAAATCCAATTATCTTACCAACACTGTTCAGTTTGAATAAATCATTAATATACATATTGAATAATAAGGGACCTAATACTGTGCCTTGAGGCACACCACACTCAATTTGCCTTTGGTCACTTTTAACATTAGCTACCCTTACTATTTGCTGTCTATTTTGTAGATAGCTTTCAAAAATTTTCAAGCAATTTTCTCCGATGCCATTTATTTCTAGGGTTTTCAAGAGTAGCTGATGATCGACCTTATCAAAAGCCTTCGTCAGATCTATAAACAGGCATAATGAGGATCTACCTTTTTCCAGGGATTTATGAATCTCTTCTGTTAGTTCCAAAATAGCGTCTTCGGTGGAAGTTTTCTCTTTAAATCCAAACTGTTTTCGTGGAATGAGCTCATATTTATTTACAAATGATATTAGTCTATTTTTCAGTAATTTTTCAAAAACTTTTGAGAGATGAGTGATTAGGGAAATGGGTCTGTAATTATTTGTGTCTGTTTTGTCTCCTTTTTTATGTATCAGGGTAACTATAGTTATTTTGAAACTGTCGGGCCACATACCAGTTGATAAGAATTTATTTGTGATGAATGCTAGGGGGTCCAGTATGTAGGCTGAGATGGATTTCAGTACTACTGCTCTGATTTCGTCAATTCCAACCGATTTATCATTTTTTAATTCACTAATCAGGGAGTTGAGTTCTTTTTTATCAGTAGGTATTAAGACTGAGGAATTGGGTAGCCTATTATTTGTTGGAATGTAATTGGGATTATTTTTAATTTTACTTGCCAAGTTTTTGCCAAATCCTATGAATTTGTCATTAAATTCATTGGCTATGTCTTTCTTATTTTCCAATATTGTTCCACAATCTGTTTTGATAGTTCTTTTACTATTTTACTATTTTCCATAGTTGTTTGGTACTCTGTTGTTTGTTTTCTATTTTATTTTTATAGTAATTGTATTTTGTTTTTTGTAGCAGATTCGTTACCATATTTTTGTATTGCTTGTATTGATTTTTCAAAATAATACTATCAGGGTATTTTAGTAGAGTTTGGAACATGTGATTTTTTTTATTGATCATCCTCAGTAATGAGTTAGTTAACCATGGAGCTATTTTTGTGCTTTTCCTATGGGACTTTTTCAGTTCAGTGCATTCATTCAGCGTGTTTATAATGATGGCCAGAAAATCGTTCAAAGCTTTATTTGGATCTAATGCGCTATAAATCGACTCCCAGGTTATATCTCGTAGTTTCTCATGCATTTTATTATAATTGTGGTATTTGATGTGTCTGTTTTTGACTGGTGTGCTATTTTTAGTATCATAAGTTACAATTTGCAATATAGTGGTTGAATGATCTGTTATATTGGTTTTCACAATAAGAGGCATGATCATGTCTATGGTATTGTATAGCTTTAATTTGATGAAAATATGATCTAGACATGAATCGAGTCTAGTAGAGTTATTGATGGTGGACATGTAACCATATTCGTTTAAGATATTCAGGTATTCCATTTTGTTGTCATCATCTTTCAGTAGATTTACATTTAAGTCGCCAATAAATAAGCAGTAGTATTTTAATTCAGATTCATAACTTTCAAAGTAGGTTTGGAGAGTAATCAAGAATTCGTTTATGTTAGAAGCTGGTGACCTATAGCAAGCTGTTACAAAAATTGATTTATTTCTATATTTTATTATCGTTTTCAGGAATTTGATATGTCTTATTTCAATAATATCGTGTTCAAATTCATATGCATTTTTATGTAAATTATGATACCATCATTTTGATCAAATTCACCTTGGTTATAAATTAATGAATATCCCGGTATATTGTAAATATTTGTATCATGTATTTTCCTAGTTTCAACAATCAAATTCAATGTGAACATCGTGAAGGAAAATTTTCAATTCATCAATGTTTTTATCGATGCTGCGTATGTTGTTGTGTAGTATTTTGAAGCTGTGTTCATTATTCACTACTAATATATCTTTACATTCTTGGGCATTTTCAAGTGTATAGGTTTCAATCGGATTTGCTTCAAAATCTCTAATGTATTGATCCATTTCTTATCAGTGGGTAAAAAAAATAAACAATATACTTCACAATCACATTTGCAGGAACGACGAAGGAAGACAAAAAAGAATTAATTTAAAAAAGAAAGAGAAAAAAACAAAACTTACAAACAGATATCTCGTGAGGAGAACAATAAATCAGATATAATAGTACATGAGCCTATAGAAATATTTCATTTGCTGGCGGCGCTATCAGAGGTAGAATTTAATCTAGTTATGTATCGTTCCCTTGACTGCTGCGCGATAACAGGTTTTTTCGACTTATTTACCTTGAATTCCTGTTCCTGTGTTAGTTTCTTTTTCAGCTCTTTCCTATTTTCAGTTTCCTTGGGGTTTCGTACAGGTGTCTCTGTAGATTTTTGTGTCGATTGTTTACTATTTTGTTTACTATTTTGCATTGAGTTTGTTGGTTCAGTTATCGGCTTCTCTATAAAATTCTCTTCGGTCAGCGAAATACTGGGTGTAGGCGGAGCACTATTTGGTTTAGTGGCGGAGCACTATTTGGTTTAGTGTTATTATCTGAAGCTCTAACAATATCATCCAGAATGTTTATTCAAAAGGGCAGTTGCACAACTGTAATTCGATCTAAAACCAGATTGCATCGTTGGTAAATTGTTATTATTATAGAGGTGATCTCGGAGCTGATGAGCGATAGCTTTCTCCAGGATTTAAGAAAGAAAAGGAAGTGAGCTAATAGGACGTAAATCTTTCAGAGCCTTGGGTTCTTTTACTTTTGGTATAGGAATCACAATCGATTGCTTCCACATTTTGGGAAAATACATCTGAAAAGATCACAGTGGAAGGGGCTGTTATCACCTCACTCGAATCTAACCTAACCCAGTGGTTATCTATTGAAAACTTTATTCGAAATAGAATAATCCAAATATAAGGACAATGCTAGTTACAATAGAATGTTAATGATCGATTCGAAGTAAGCAAAGAGATATAAAATACAGTTATAATAATATATTATGCAATGAGCACAAAATGATGCCCATTTTGCACGAGTATGAAATTTGCAGCACGAGCCGAAGGCAAGTGCTGCAATTCATACGAGTACAAAATGGCCATTTTGTTGCGAGTTGCATACTATTCTTTTTCTATGACAACATATCGTTCACGTTTAATACATGCATACATTGCAAAAACTTTGAAAGAAATAAACTGATGATATTTCATTACTCCGAATTCGCCGCTGATGGGCTTTCTATCAGAATTAAAATATAAATTGAAGAAATATGTAAATATTTTCTTAATTGCTATTTCTAATAGGTACACAGAAATATAAGCCTATAAATGTATGTATGTTGAATGTGCAATTATTGAATATCATATTTCATAACTTGATTGCTGAATACTTAATTCTTTTCGAAATTGATAATTTGTCGACGTTGAAGTAGACGGCTTCTCGCGATTTTCCATTTCTAAATTCGTTGGTATGCCTGATGGTATGTTCTCTATTGCATTTGCAATTTTATTTGCTATGTCAAGCTTACTTTTCTTCGATTCATCAATATATTCCTCAGCGACTGTAGTAGATTTCCAGCCACCGTGGCGTTTTAACGTGGTTATGTCACCTCCAGCATCAACAAGAATTGTTGCGGAGGATCGGCGAAAGCAGTGCCCAGTATATAATTCGTAATGTGGCAATTTTAAATACTTGGCAATGTCTTTTCCCATAGCTCCAAACTTATTCAGACCTATTCTCTGAATGGTACACTTTTCTTTTTGATAATTAATGAAAAACCATAGACCATTAGCATTTTGAGGGGGCGACGATTTGCGCATTTTTTATAAATTTCGTAGAATTTGCCAGTTACAGTAAAATTTCGTACTATTTTGGTTTTACTGTCTGGTATTGTTATTAAAACAGCTGAACAGCTGAAATGAGTAATTTTCATTTGATGTTATTCATGTCTTCTACATGCACCCATTACTCCCATAACTAATGCAACCTACAATGTAAATTAGTTTACTTAAACATATTTTTCATCAAATGGAAATATAAAACTTACTTTCGTTGCCAAATATATTTCATCTGGAGCCTGTTCAATGAAATTATCGATGTTATTTGCTGTAAAGATCTTTGACTTTTTGGGTTTGTAGCCGTTAGACTGCCGCTTGAGGAATGCTTTCAGTTTCAAATATTTGGCAATATCTATATCATTATAGATACTAAGAGTCGTTCTCAGCATTGAGAAGTGTGACCACAGAGTGAAACTTTTAAATTTTTTGGCTAAGTCGCCAAAATAAGCCATTAAAACGTTCTCGGAAAACGATTTTGTCTTTTGATCTACCTTCCATTCCAAAAGAAGGTTATAAGCGCGTTGATACATACTCTTCGACGTTTCCGGTAATAAATTCAGTGTTAGTTAGATAGTCAATATCACTATCAGTTTCCATTTTAATTAATAGTTTTTATAGAAAACAACTATGAAATTACTCGTTACCTACTAAAACTTTGACAGAAACGATCTGCTGACATTTCATCAATTTGTCGCTGGACGTCATAATTTGACAAGTCGTAGTCGCCGTGATTTTAGAGTGAACCCTAACACGAAATATTCCATTTCGCATTTGTTGCTTAGCAACTTGCCTAGCAACCGATGCAAAAATGAAATTCTGTACAAAATATGCTTGTTTATGATTGAAGTTACGGTTATAAAATGAACATTTATCGAGGTTGTCGTAGAAAAAAGAATTTACATGTGTACAAGTTATAAAAATCTGACATCACAGTTGAAAATATCGAAAGAAATAAATAGTACATTTGAAAAAATAAGACAGTCATTTATCATGATTAAACCACAAATGTGCTGATTCAAGGGTTGGATGACAATTCAGGTCCAGCGGTTTGATCCACATGAAGGCGTTGCGCAAAAGCGTTTCGTTTGAAACGTTACATAAAAACGTTGCAATTAAATTCAACCTTGAAATTTTACTCTCATCGCGTCCAAAACTCATACAAAGACTGTTATTACTGGCGCCAATTGATATACTGGGAATACTATTGTTGTTATTATTATTCCATAATTATTACTTGTTTTTTATTCTAGATCATGGGTGGAATAACTCAAAGACCATGGACCCCAACAAAACGACGAGGACCGATTGCAGCTGAATTCAAAGGGCCAGGACCAGCATGTGTCGCGTTACCTTCGTACATAGGTGAGTTGGAGCAATACATATTTCAGTAATTCTCGTTAATAATATGTTTTTCGTCAGGCAAGAGAAATTCAGAATCCAAAACTGAAAGAGCCCCTGCTTTCAGTTTCGGAGCAAGGCATAACGGAAAAATGGAAAGCATAGGTCCAGGTCCGGGACAATATAATGTTACTGGATTGAGTGCGAAAGGTAAATAATTTTTTTCACATTAGCTAGGATAATATAAGTAATCACATACGGCTAGTTATTGACGTGAAACTCTTCGTTTGTTACAGTTTTAGTCGGTCGAACATTCTTGTGTGACAAAATACCGTCAGATTTGAGACGCTAATAACTACGAGGCTAATGACACGTAGACAATGGTTGAGCCTACAATGGATAGATAATAATAATTATAAAATTTATTGAAGGCTTCACGATTATTGAACTGACATAGGATACGTCAGACAGCAATTAAAATTCACATACAGTCAACATCTACAGTGCTCGTCTAAAGTCCGTTCCCCCCTTACTAATTTTTGAACCACCGGGTATATCGCAACGAAATTTGGAGGGCTTGAATGGGAGATAAGAACCTACTTTTCGATGAAAAAGTCACAGCTAAAAATTTCAAAATGGCGGCTGAGCGCCATCTTCAATAATTTTTTTGAATAGAACACCCCGTATATTATTCCATTTTCGGAATCTGCTCATAATTCTCAACAGTTTTCTCCACTACACTTTACTCCTAAATTCAATTGTTTTCGAAATATTAACGTTTGAAAAGTGACATTTTGGTCATTTCAAACCCAACCAAAAATACTAATGTTGCATTCAATCAAGTTTGCATCGGAAAAAATCGTTGTCGCGGTAACATCTTGTTTACTGTCAAACTGAACTCTAACTGTCAAATAGTCCGCTGAGCGCCTAAATCCTTTTATAAGTGTGATAATGGCTCGTAGTTTAGACGATAAATTTGAAGCAGTTTTGATATTTGGAGAAGCTGGAAGAAATTATCATCTAGCAGTCCGTATGTTTAATGATAGATTTTCCGAGAATCCTATTTCGAGGTCATATTTGCGCAAAATTTTAAATTAGCTCCAAGCAACTGGTACGCTGAAAGATGCTCTAAGATCAGGAAGACCGCCTCTTTCAGAAGAAAAAAAGGTAGAAATTGTTGCTGAAATGGTAATCAATCCGACTCAGTAGACGTCTGCAGGTGCTGAATCCTGTGGCGTAGGTTCAAAAAGTGTCCAAAGAGTCCTAAAAAAGAAAAGTTTCATCCCTATAATAAAAATCCTGCATGCTCTCACGGAGGATGATCCAGACCGGAGGGTTGAGTTTGTGATTGGTTAACAAGAACAATTGAAGGAGAACGGGACTTCCTAAAACGTGTATGTTTCTCAGACGAATACACGTTTTTTCTTAATGGAAAAGTCAACAAACAGAATGTACGATACTAGAGCGATACTAATCCGCATATTTTTGGAGAGGGACATACCCAGTTTACTAATAAGGTGAATGTTTGGGCGGGGATTTTGGGCAATCGCGTTGTTGGACCGATTTTCATCAGAGGCAATCTTACAGGAGTTCTTTACAGATATCTTTCAGGAACTGAAATTGAACCTCGAATAAGACAAATTGTATTAGACAATCAGGAAGAGTTTGAAAATCGTGAAATCATATTTCAGCAGGATGGGGCAACTTCCCATTTCGATCGCATGGCTAGAGAGTTCCTCGATACAAACTTTCCTGGGCGATGGATAGGTCGCAGGGGAAGTACAGAATGGCCACCAAGATCTCCGGATCTAACACCTCTAGATTTTTGCCTTCGGGGGTATCTGAAGTCAAAATATGAAGAGACTTCCATCAACGTGAGAGGAGCTATTTATAATAGGGCACTTTATTGTCAAGATTTAGGAGGGGGCCACATTGAACACTTGATGAAATAATTGTTGGGGTTAAATAAAAGTGTTATTAAAAAATAAATTGAATTTTTTCAGCTAACTGATTTGTTTTGATTGTGAATTTACAGAACACATTCGTAGGCTTCGAGATTTTCCGGTAAGCGGTACTGCTTATCCTTAATAAACTCTCTTTACGCCTGTTATTAGTCGAATTCATTAAGAGATTTATACAAATTAATAACAACGTTTAGTTAGCAAAATGTTTTACCGGAAGTGACCAAAATCCATGTTTCACTTCAAACCGGAATGTCACTTTTCAAACGTTAATATTTCGAAAACAATTGAATTTAGGAGTGAAGTGTATCAGAGAAAAATGTTGAGAATTATGAGCAGATTTTGAAAATGAAATAATATATGGGGTGTTCTATTTGAAGAAATTATTGAAGATGGCGCTCAGCCGCCATTTTATAACTTTTAGCTGTGATTTTTTCCTGAAAAAGTAGGTTTTTATCTCCTATTGAGCCTTCCAAATTTCGTTGAGATATACCAGGTGGTTCAAAAATTAGTAGGGGGGGAACGGACTTTAGACGAGCACTGCATACATGAAAATATAACAATTCCACAGTCAACATCTATACATAATAATATAACAATTCCACAAGTTGGATACAGATACATATAATTGATTAAAATACTCATAAGTACTATAAAAGGTACCATTATTCAAGTATTCTTGATTCTTAGCCTGATTTTCAATCCCATAACCAGATACCCCACTCTCTTCACAAATCCAATCCAGAACCTTGGTATACAAATTTGTTTTGTTTTCCCGATAGACACAAATCCACTTCCACCTACTTTCGCAAGCCCGAAGCGAAATTTCTCGCGATTTTTCAATCTCCCACCCGACTAATATCGTCCGAACATAATTTCTATAACATTTTTTCTCGTCCAAGACTCCATATTGCTGAATAAACATGAATCCATCTGCGTTCATTTGATGATTTATTTCCGAAGGCTATGGAATCAAATGCAATTTCCAACAGAAATTCTGAGTTGAGTTCATCTCCAAATTGTTCAGACCAGAAACATTTATTTTTCTTCAGTTATAAATACTGAGATGATATTTTTTGCTGAATATGAATTCTTTCGGATATGCATTTTCCAGAGATTATTATTCTTTCTTATGAATAAATTCAATTTTCCTTATAGAGCAACTACTACTACAGGATATTATATTGTTATGTATATACCAATTCAGTTGTAAAGAAATAACTAACTGAAGTAACTGGAAATAATTGTATCCTAGGAAAAGATACCCCGCCATCTTTGAGTCTCCATGGACGCCACAAAGAACCAAAACCTGATAACTTTCCCGCCCCCGGAGATTACAACCCAGACAAGGCTGAAAAAGTGATCCACGATAATGCCCCTAGATACACTTTTGGGTTGAAAACCAACGTTGAGAAACCTCTAAACACACCAGGTAAGTTTTTTGCTTGTACAGAGATAAATTAATCAATATGGCACCTTGATTTCGACTGTCTAAGTGGAATAGAAGCACTTCAGTTTTTCAGGGATATTATCTCAGAATAACAGATACCTTGGTGAAAAGCCAATAGATATTTTTGCAAAGGAGTGAATTCATGCGAGAATAATCGAAAAAAAAAAAACATTGAATATAACTTTGTATTAAGTAATAGTGAGCTACTTCACAGAATAGGAAAATATTCGGATTATCAAGACTGCTCACCACTACTAACCTATAGAATAGGTATATGGTGGTTGGAAATCCACTAGAAAATAACCACTTTCTTGGCTAATATCTTGAGAATAAGGATATTTCTCTCTTCGGTTTTTTTTTATTTAAATCCTTTTTCAATTTCATTTGGATGAATCTTCATTAATAAACTAATATATGTGCTGGATTCCGATTGGATAGCCGAATTCAACAAAAACAAATGCTAATCGATACAATTTTCCCAAACTAGCACCCAACATGTACCGAGTGGGCCAAATTGGACACTTTTAAAGGGAAAGTCCTGTTTTCAAACTAGATAGATGAAAACTGATGGCTGTGTCTGAGGGTAAATCTTTATGACAAACTTAATGGTGAAAACCGCATATCGATCGATATATTTTTCGAAAATGTGCATTTTCGAAAAGTTGCTGTAACATTTTTCCTGTCAAAAATTCATTGTTTCTATGAAAACATTTCCGAAGCACTTGTTTACATAAAATTCGATGGTTTAAGTAATTTATTTTTTCAAATTATATATCAATAGTTATTAATGGAAAAAATACTTTTTAAATGAGACAATCTGTATATTCCTTCATATTTAAATAGAACTTCCATTCCAAAAATTCCATTCCAAAAATGTAGCACACTTGATGTTTTGCTAGAGTCACCTTTGAAATGCAGAGCTTTTAGGGTTTTTCATGTAGACTTTGAAACTCACACTTTGAACAAGTAGGCTTTGGACGACGCGGCGATAAAACATAATGCAAATGTTCACTGGTAGTAGTCAAATTTTGATTTGAGCTGTAAAGACGCTCCTCAATTCGTAGTTTTTGTTCATTTTTCGAACACGTTTTCAATGAAGTATGATAATTATGAAAAATGGGATATGATAGTCTGTTTTATACAAACCGGGAAAAATGCAGAGGCAGCAAGCAATTTGTACCACGAGAGGTATCCAGAGAGAAGACAACCTTTCAGAGACATTTTCGCAAGATTGCGACACAACCTAATTAATGGTCAATTTGAAAAGAAAATGCCAAAATTATATGCATCAAATAGGGATAGGGAGTTGGAAGAAATGGTCGTTTTAGGAGCTGTCGCAAATAATCCCAAAACGTCAACGTGAAATTTAAAAATATCAGCTGGCCTACCAAGAACTAAGTTAGGCGGATTTTGAAACAGCACAAATTCAAGCCATACAGGACCAAAAGAGTTCATAAACTCAGACCAGGAGATTTTGAACGCCGCATGGATTCTTGCCGTCAGTGGTTCCTAGAAAATTATAACCAAGTGCTTGATTTCTCGTTGAATTGTATTTGGACAGACAAAGCTTATGTAAGCAGTGCCGGCATTTTCAATCGCTACAATTCTTATACTTGGGCACAACAAAATCCTCATTCTATTATGGAGCAGAGAAGTCAAGGAAGATTTGGATTTAGTGAATGGGCAGGTGTTTTTAGGGGTAGAATTATCGGCCCGTTCATTTGTAATGGCAGTCTCACATCTCAGAGGTATTTAGAAATTTTAAGGCAATAAATTGAACCACTTGCTGATAAATTGCCGCTAATGGAGCTCAGGACAATATATTCTCAGCAAGACGGGGCTTCGCCTCACAACACTGCAATTGTCAACAATTTTTTGGACCCAAGGACCCAACTGTTGACCGGCCAGGTCACCGGACCTAACGCCTATGGACTTTTACCTCTGGGGAAGTTTAAAAGATCTTATTTTTAAATTGCCGACCAACTCTAGTCACATATTGGAAGCGGCAGTGATGCAAAGTTTTGCTTCTCTCACTCCCATTGAACTAATTAATTCGGCAAGAAATATGGAAAAAGGTGCCACCTGTGTGTAGGAGAAGCTGGTAGATATTTCGAACACCTCGTCTAAAGAAATATTTTGTTCTTGTTTGTTCTTTATTATTATTATTATTATTATTATTAATGTTGTTGGAGTTTCATTTATTAGTAGTAAATATAGTATAAATTGTTATCAGTTTTATTGAAACTATGAGTTTTAATTACTGCTGGGAACAGCTTTTTTAACATTTGATAGCTACTAGTGAACACTTGCTTTCTGTTTTATCTCCGCCTACTCCGCCTACTTGTTCAAAGTGTGCGTTTCAAAGTCTACATGAAAAAACCTAAAAGCTCTGCATTTCAAAGGTGACTCTAGCAAAACATCAAGTGTGTTACATTTTTAGAATAGTAATTCGAAGCTCTATTGAAATATGCAAGAATATAAGGGTTGTCTCATTTAAAAAAATTTAATAACTATTGATATATGATTTGAAAAAATAAATAACTCACACTGTTGAATTCTACGTAAAAAAAGGCTCATAGAAACTTTTGGCAGATAAAAAGTTACAGCAACTTTTCGAAAATGCACATTTTTGAAAAACATGCTGTAACTCAGAAACGATGATAGATATCGATATGCGGTTTTCACCATTGAGTTTGTAATAAAAATTCACCCTCAAACACAGCCAGATGTTTTTATCTATCT
The DNA here is from genome assembly GCA_018342105.1 of Gonioctena quinquepunctata. Taxonomy (NCBI): domain Eukaryota; kingdom Metazoa; phylum Arthropoda; class Insecta; order Coleoptera; family Chrysomelidae; genus Gonioctena; species Gonioctena quinquepunctata. The sequence continues at coordinate 101,842 of JAFIRS010001623.1, forward strand.
AGTTTGAAAACAGGACTTTCCCTTTAAAAGTGTCCAATTTGGCCCACTCGGTACAATATACCAGAGACGATTGCTCATGATATACCGAAATACACTTTCGGATCTAAAACTCCCTTAGAAAAACCAATGGAGACCCCTGGTTGGTTAATATACAAATATTAATATGATTTCTAACCCAAACTGAAATCATTGAGGAATGTTTGTGCACTATAGTTCAGGGTCTCGTACACAAATACATGAATGAGCGATGTATCGCGAATGGAAAAACATAAAAAACCAATTGAAACCATTTTGAGGGTTAGAAGGCTAGATTGTCCTCCGTTGCGTTGCTTCAAAATCCACATGAAAGTATTCAGAATTTCAGTGAACTACTGAAAGCATTTTTGTAAAAGCGATCCACAATTTTGAAATAAAATAATCCCCTTCTTTACCGAACTAGATTCATTCATTCAAACATTAACAACACAAATTGTAGATTGTAGGGGGATCGATATGGCTCTTCAGCCTATAAGATCTTCTGTACATTACTCTTCATTTATTCAAGACCCGCGATTCAGACTCCTTGCGAACTTTATCAGTTTCCTGGGAGCTAATCTGCTGATGTTTGAGGGCGTTAGTGGAACCTCTCCGAGAAACTCGAGCCTTTTGCAAAACAGCACTTGGCAGTCGCGAAGTAGGTGTTCTGCAGTTTCAGCGAAGTTCTCGCAGTAACGGCACAGTTTACTGTCTGATTATTCCATTTTTTGAGGTGATACCTCAGAGGACAATGTCCAGTGAGTAGTCCCGTTATCAAGTCTTTCTTGTGCAACTCGAAAAGCTGTTTAGCTTTCCTTGGCGATGGGCCTCAGAGCCTTTTTGTTTGGATTTGTCCTGGAGCCATATTGCACTGGTTTTTTATTTGGTCAGCTGCCCTGCGCCAAAGCTATTCTTCAATGTGGGCTTTAAAGAGACCACAGAAGTTTTCTCGGCCAGAAAATTGAGTGTTTTCCCCTTACTTGTCAAAAATGTCTGTTTTTCATTGCCTTCGATTCCCCTGTAACTTTGCACCCACATCAAAGTGACCTGATTGTTCTTAGCCGTTGTCTTTTCGCCCTCCTTGCACGGCATTCTTGGGTGTAAATTTCTATAGCATGGATTTCAGCTTGAAAAATTTCACCCTTTACCTAGGGGTTTTGAGAGCCCAAAACTGAAAGTTGTTACCCTCACTCCAGCCCTTTCGTCCATCTTGGATCCATCAGTATAGCAAACTGATGCATCTCTTTCTAGTTGAAGCCCGTTTGTTGTGCATATTTGGTGGATGTTTATGCCGTCTGAAGACACTCATTGCCGCTTCCTTCATTACACAAAAGTGCAGTGGCGGAAGGCACAGCATAACCTTTGATGCTGCAGTGGAGGATATGGAAATTACCGTTGTGATTCCCAGACACGATAACTGCTGCACTTTTTACAGCTTGATTTGTGTCGGATATTGTTGGATTTTTGGCCACCTTGCTAATGATGCATAGGTGTGACCTAGGGTTTAGGGATCGTTTGGTATGACCAATATATCATTTTTGGCGTAAACCCTTAGATCATATATGCTACGCTAGTTACGGCATTCTGTATTGTTTGTTTGGTTTTAGAGGGGCATAGATGAGAGGGGGTGAAGGGGACGTGGGCGTACTATATGTAATAGCCAGTACCGCGTATAACTTTCAATAGCTCAGGTACGCTGATCCTCCTGGACCCACCAAAACAATAACTTAGGTGCCGTATCTAGCCTAGCATATATGATCTAAGGTTAAACCCCATGTCTTGCCAAATGATCTGCGGTACTTCCAGGTTGACGTTGTAGCCTTGGAAATAACGATATTGATGTAAGTGTCCATGTTTGTCTTTGGTTGATTAAAACGCCCATATTTCCTTGAGAAAAGTTAGCTGGGTTCCATTCAGCTTTCAGTTCGTACTTTCGGCTCCTTGTGAATGAAACCAGCACTGTTTTGCTAGGATTTACATTTAGTCCCTCCTTTGCGCACCAGCTTCTGATTATATACAGTGCTCGTCTAAAGTCCGCCCCCCCCTACTAATTTTTGGTATATCGCAACGAAATTCGAAAGTCTTCAAAAGAAGATAAAAACCTACTTTTTCATGGAAAAATCACAGCTAAAAGTTTTGAAATGGCGGCTGTGCGCCATCTTCAATAATTTTTTTAAGTAGAACATCCCGTATATTGGTCCATTTTCGAAATCTGCTCATAATTCCCAACAGTTTTCTCTAATACACTTCACTTTAAATTCAATTGTTCTCGAAATATGAATAGTGACATCCCGGTTTAAAATGAATTATGGATTTTGGTCACTTCCGGTAAAACATTTTGCTAACTTAACGTTGTTATTAATTTGTAGTTGAATCTCAATTAATTCGACTAATGAGAGGCGTAACGAGAGTTTATTGAGGATAAACAGTACCGATTACCGGAAAATCTCGAAGCCTGCGAATGTGTTCTGTAAATTCACAATCAAAACAAATTAGTTAACTGAAAAATTATAATTTATTTTTGAATAACAGTTTAATTTAACCCCAACAATCATTTCATCAAGTGTTCAATGTGGCCCCTCCTAAATCTTGACAATAAAGTGCCCTATTATAAATAGCTCCTCTCACGTTGATGAAAGTCTGTTCATCTATTTATTCACATGTACCTAATTTTCGGCGTTCCAACTCTCCTATTGTTTGCCATTCAGTGGCGTAGATTTTTGACTTCAGATACCCCCAAAGGAAAAAATCTAGAGGTGTAAGATCCGGAGATCTTGGTGGCCATTCTGTACTTCCCCTGCGACCTATCCATCGCCCAGGAAAGTTTGTATCGAGGAACTCTCTAGCCATGCGATCGAAATGGGAAGGTGCCACATCCCGCTGAAATATGATTTAACGACTTTCAAACTCTTCCTGATTGTTTAATACAATTTGTTTTATTCGAGGTTCAATTTCAGTTTCTAGAAGATTTCTGTTAAGAACTCCTTTAAAATCTGTCCAACAACGCGATTGCCCAAAATCCCCGCCCAAACATTCACCTTTTTAGGAAATTGGTATGTCCCTCTCTGAAAATATGCGGATTAGTATCGCTCCAGTATCGTACATTCTGTTTGTTGACTTTTCCATTAAAAAAAAACGTTCTCCTTCAAATGTTCTTGTTAACCACTCACGAAATTCAACCCTCCGGTCTGGATAATCCTCCGTGAGAGCATGCAGGATTTTCATTTTATAGGGATGAAACTTTTCTTTTTTTAGGACTTTTTGGAGACTTTTTGAACTTATTCCACAGGATTCAGCAACTGCAGACGTCGACTGAGTCGGATTGATTACCATTTCTGCAACAATTTCTACCTTTTTTTCTTCTGAAAGAGGAAGATTGGGAAGATCTTGGAGCATCTTTCAGCGTACCAGTTGCTTGGAGCTCATTTAAATAGGATTCTCGGGAAATCTATCATTAAACATAAGGACTGCTAGATGATAAGTTCTTCCAGCTTCTTCAAATATCAAAACTACTTCAAATTGATGGTCTAAACTACGAGCCATGATCACACTTTTCATAAAAGGATTTAGGCGCTCAACGAACCATTTGACAGTTAGCAGTTCAGTTTGACAGTAAACAAGATGTTACGGCGACAACGATTTTTTCCAATGCAAACTTGATTGAAAGCAACATTAGTGTTTTTGGTTGGGTTTGGAATGACCAAAATGTCACTTTTCAAACGTTAATATTTCGAAAATATTTGAATTTAGGAGTAAAGTGTATTCGAGGAAACTGTTGAGAATTCTGAGCAGATTTCGAAAATGGAATAATATACGGAGTGTTCTATTTAAAATTTTTATTAAAGATGGCGCTCAGCCGCCATTTTTGAACGTTCTGCTATGATTTTTTCATGAAAAAGTAGGTTTTCATCTCCTATTTGAGCCCTCCAAATTTCGTTGCGATATACCAGGTGGTTCAAAAATTAGTAGGGGAACGGACTTTAGACGAGCACTGTATAATCTCCCTTATTATCGAAATGATATTCTTATTTGTTTCGTCGTCTACTTCCAAGGAAAACCGTAAGACTGGTTGATATTTTCAAATTCATTCACTATATGTCTATTCTGCTCATTTCTTCAGCGGCTATGTTTATTTCAATATACTTATGAATTAACTATAGTTCCAGACCGATATTAGCAGCTTATTCTGAACCGTACTATCCCGTAGTTTGAATATTTTTTCCTCACTTTTATTTCTTACAATATTTACGAATTCACTGATTCACTCCTCCTTTTTTTTGCACACGGTGGTCTGATTCCGGGAAACTCCATGCACGTAGATCTCTTTACTTGGGCCCGTTGAACGTCCACGTGATCTGAGAATCAGCTGAGTATGCCGATTTCACTGACGAAACTCCAGTTTCCTCAGCTGAATCACTTTGACATCTTCTGGGTTCAGAATTATGCTTCCAAGATTGATCTCCCTCTGGTGCAGCAAAGCGGTGAACTCAGTAAGGATGTACGATGATGTCTCGTCATCTTCTTAGGGGATCGTCTGTGATCCAGATGAGATCCATGTGCCTTTTCAGGTGATTTTGTCCCGTTAGGAGCCCAGTCACAGTCCTGATATGCCATCTGTTGAGTGTCAGAGTTTCTTTCGACAGTTACTTCGATGGCCCCTTCGTTTTTGGAGCTTTGAATGCCTGATGCATGGCGCACCCTGAAATGTTCTGATGAACTGCTTTTGCAGCAGTCCCTCCAAGATATGGCCTTGTGGTGATGTGGTGTGTGTGAAAGACGAGGGGCTCGATGGAGTCCCTCTCGCCCTCGAGGTATTTTCTGAAGTCATCGGTGGGGTGGTCTCAGGGGTGTGGTATGAGAGAGCTCAATGAGCTGTTCTGGGTCGTCTCTGTTCAGTTCCAGAGGGTTCGAGAACGGGTTGGGGACCCTCGATTGAGATGCGGTCGAGAGGTTTCCCTCTTGCGGATTGGTTTCCTCAGTCCGCCTTCTTCATTGTTTATGTGTGTCCCATATAAGTTGGGGTGTTGACTGTTGCCTGCTGCAGAGTCCCTTGCAGGAAAACGCCTGCTTTATCTGGGAGGTGGACACACTAGCGATACTTACTACCGCAAGTGTCATGCAGCCCTCGGCATGGTCAAACCTTGGCTTTGAGGGTATTTTTTTCGAATTCCTAGTCTAGATCTTTACCGCGGTCTTGGTTCCGGATGATGTTTTCAGGATTTATTCGTCCCTGGACCTGTATGGAGTAGTGTGTAACTGAATCCCACCCGCTCCCCAGATCCCACCAGACATCACCCGCACCGTGCCATCCCAAAACACCCATTTAAAATAAAATGTGTCCCAGAACTATCCAGCACGAATGATGTCCGATGGGGGGTGTGATTAAAACCACATCTGACCCTTGCTCCCTCAGTGATTCATTTCTTGTATTATGGTGGAAAGCTCGGTTGATTTTCCATAATCGATTATAACACCGTGCATGGCGCATTGGAGTATTTCAGTAGCCACGAACTCCAGATTAGTAACAGTATTATTCATGAAACAATTCAATCTGGTTTCAGTACGATTCATACAGTGTCCGGCATAAAGTTCGCAGCATTTGGAAAACTTTTTTATTATTGATTTCTAAAAAAAAAACATTCGTGATAAAAACCTCTGCATTATCCCAAACCTGAAATGCAAACACCAAAATTGAATGTTATACGACCCTATACGAGGGAGATAGAAAAGCATGCTTTGTTTTCAAAATAATCCCATCCCATCACTTTATTTCTCACGGTAGAATTCAAATTCATGGGGAAATATTGTTCAAAATCGAATGTTGATCCATAAATTCGAGTCATAGCCACCTAAGACCGATTTCATATTTAAAATTTTTTTCACATTTTTTCCTCAGCGACCTGTACAACATAAGGAATTTTATGCTAGACGAATGGTATATTGTTAGATATGATGATATCACTCTCTGAATGTTTTCTCATTTCTCCCTCCCATCGGAAATCACATTAATTGAATTATGTGACGGAATTTCACAAAATCTTGCTGCAAATAGTAAATAAAACTGAATTTTCTCCAAGGTATGATGCCAGAATGAAAATGAATTTATTTTCACACTACGAATAACATATTTTAAGACAATCAGGAATTTACATATTATTTATAATTTTTTTTCATTCAGATGAAATATTGTTAGTTGTTACATTCGACTTCGATAGCAATAGCCAGCTTCCATAGTTTTGTTCTTTGTACAGAACATCAGAACATTTGCCGATCACAGTTGGCTTTGAAAACAAATTCATTTCTAATTGTAAACAAACCATTTTTGACGCATCAAGAATAACTCACAAATCTGTAGAGTAATTTCAGTAGTTTTTCAATTCAATCATGGCTGCTCGACTAAGTATACAGGAGAGAGTGGAGATTGAAATGATACATGGTGACAATTACCATACTTGTAGAGACACTGCCAATATTTTTAATGGAAGACATCCAGGTAAAAACGTTCATAATTCGACAATTACAAGAATTTTGAAAATTAAAATCTGGATCGGTTTCAAAAAAATACAAACTGACACATAAACGACCGATAACTGAAAATGAAGAAACTGTTATGAATGTTATGCTGTCTACGATTGAAAATCCAAAAATGTCATTATCGCAAAGAGGAGAAAATCTTGGTATGTCCCATCGATCAATGAGAAGAGTTCTAGGTAATAATAAATTCAAACCGTATAAACCAAAATTCATACACACTTTGAAACCGAGAGATCCGAATAATCGCTTGGATTTCTGTTTCTGGTTTCAGTCTATGATGGGAGATAATAGACAGTTTTCGAAAAAAAGTCTTTATAGTGACGAGTCCACCTTCACATCAAATGGGGTAGTCAGCTCCCAGAATTGCAGGTGGTGGGCAGATAATAATCCCCATTCCAGGATACAATGTAGAGACCAATATCACTTCAAAGTTAACGTCTGGTGCGGAATTCTTAATGACATTATTGTTGGACCAGTATTTTTCAGACAACCACTGAATTCTGCCAGATACTTGAGAATGCTGCAGACGTTTCTCTCCGATTATTTAGATGATATTCCTCTGGACATGAGAGCTGGAATGTATTTTTAACAAGACGGTGCATCCGTTCATCCTACGCTCGAAGTGAGAAGGTGGTTAAACGGAACATTTCCAAATCGATGGATTGGTAGATATTCCAATAACGCTTGGCCCGCCCGGTCACCGGGCCTCACTCCTTTGGATTTCTCCTTATGGGGATATCTCAAACAGAAGATATATTCAAGAAGACCATTTCAAAATATACGACATTTGGAGAATACTATCAGGGATTGTATTCGGGGAATAGCTCCCCAGATACTTAGAAATGTTCATGATACAATGCACCGCCGTACTATGCAGTGTATTGAGAAGGAAGGACTCCACGTAGAATAAAACATAGGACATATTCGTTTCCAGAAATGTTATTTGTATTGTGAAAATAAATCAATTGGCATTCTGGCATCATACCTTGGAGTTTTATTTACTATTTGCAGCAAGATTTTGTGAAATTCCCTCACATAATTCAATTAATGTGATTTTCCGATAGGAGGGAGAAATGAGAAAACATTCAGAGAGTGATATCATCATATCTAATAATATACCATTCGTCTAGCATAATATTCCTCATGTTGTACAGGGCGATGAGGAAAAAATATGAAAAAAGTATAAAAAATTAAATTGGTCATAGGTAGCTATGATTCGAATTTCTGGATCAACATTCGATTTAGAAAAATATTTCCTCATGAATTTGAATTCTACCGCGAGAAATAAAGTGATGGGATCATATTATCTTGAAAACAAAGCATACTTTTCTATTTCCCTCGTATAGGGTCGTATAAAATTCAATTTTGGTGTTCGCAATTCAGGTTTAAGATGAAGCAGAGGTTTTTATCACGAATGATTTTTTTTTGAGAAATCTATAATAAAAAAGTTTTCCATATGCTGCGAACTTTATGCCGGACACTGTACATGTTTCATGGTCACTCTTCGAATGTGCAATTATATCATGAATCACAAGGACCTAGAGCGAGTTAGTTTCAATTAGACATGTTAACATTTCTAAAACTTCGGAGGGTTTAAGAAAAAAACATATACAGGGTGTTATGTAATGAATATCCGACATTTTACAGGACGATTCCTCAGTTATTTATAAGGTGAAATGTTCATAAAAGCATGGGTCCGCAAGGCCTTCAGTTTTGATATACAAGGTGTTGAAAATTTATTTTTATTTTGGTTTTTCGTAAATAATTTGTAAAATATTGTAAAATAATGTGGATATTTGGACGGAAATTGGTGTTTAGTGATTTCTTGATATGAGAAATTCAAATTTGATCTTAGTTTGGAACTTAATTGTAGGGGGCGCCGCCTGCATGTCTTTGTCTCTTTTGGGGACTCACAACTTTGTCGTGCACGTATGTATCACATTTTATAGAAGAAAAATCGATTCCTCTATCATTTGTACGTGAGAAAGGTATGCCTTTCAAAAGTCGCTACAAGCAGCCGTTTTCGAGATATTTTGATTTAAATTAATCGATGCATCCAATCTTTTTCTCATTGATTCCCGAACTCTTTGAAAATAAAAGTATCAGGTGGGCTAGTAAGTTTATCCAATGTTTTTTTTGTGCTGTCATGTCAAAAATAATATCTTGACGCATAGTTAAATAGTTTTATTTATTATTATTGTGATTATTTGTTAAAAAATGGTAAACTTTACCAATGCAGAGTTACATACATTTTACATACGGACTTGCTAACGGAAATTCCTATGAGGCTAGACGTTTGTATCAGGAGCGTTATCTGAACCGCTCAACTCCTACTTTAAAAACGTTTTCAAGAATTCACGCTCGGTTAATAGACCGGGAGATGGTGACACAAAATATTAGGTCATTTGTACCAGTATGGCGGTTCTTCAGGGGTCTAAATACGGAATGACAAAAAAGAAAATGATGGTCATAGCGCTGGTACCGGCGGCCCAATCGCGTGGGCGTTAATCGAACGTGTCGGATAAATAACGAGTGTCGAACGATTTGTTCCACAAAAATGCTTGTATTTTCCGATAGTCGATAAAAAAAGAAGTAGGTGGTAGCGTAATGCCATACTTCTCCGGTGTGACTTACAGCCCGCCATACCGACGCGAATACATTAATTTTAAAAAAACAATTCAACCATTCGTTCCAGGCTAATTTTTGCACAGCTAGTCATCGTCGAGTAGCCATCCACGAAATACACCATGCCATACTTTTCTGACGGTTCCAAATGGCCGCCATACCGCCGCAAAGGAGTGATTTTTTTTTTTCGCAAAACGATTTGTACTAGTATTGCATTTGGATTTTTGGAAAGTATTTGATAAAATGTGACCGTTATTATATTTCCCATACGTCTAGTAGAGGGAAAAAGTGCTGACATACTTGAAAAACGTATTTATTCGACACGTTTTGAAAATACGACTGTAAAATACGTAAAATAATTTTTTACATCATGGAATCATTGTATTCTGTTCGTTTGGATGTAATTCTACCTAAAAAAAAATATTCCAGATTGTAACCATGGGGCGGACGACTGTCGGACTTGAGCCGAAATGTTGAAAAAAAAATTGACGATTTGTACCAGTATGGCATTTGGATTTTTGAAAATTATATGATACAATATGACCATTATTATATTTGCCATACTTCTAGTAGAGGGAAAAAGTGGCGCTATACTTGAAAAACTTGGTTTTTCGACACGTTTTCAAGGTACAAGACGTATTCGTATTCGGTTCGTTTGGATGAAATTCAACCTAAAAAAATTATCCCATACTGTAACTATGGGGCGAAGTCTGTTACACTCGAGCAAGATATGAAAAAAAAACTGGAATGAATTGTAACAGTATGGCATTTCAAATTTTCCAAACATGAAAAAAAAACTATGCTTTGGGAAAATTACAAATTACCTGCGTTCCCATACATTATGTCTTACGAACACGATGAGCCAAGACCTCTACAATTCGAGAAATCTTTCGAGCGCCGGTAGCCGTACAATATTATACGACATTACATCTGGTTATAAGACAAGATTGCCGCCACCTAGGTGTTTGAAATTTTGTATTTATATTCGTTAAACCTCAAACTTACAGGGAAAATTAGTGCCATACTGGTACAAATCGTTCGAATTACGAATAAAATCTTGAAATTTTGAAAAAATATTGTACATATTCGCCACCTCCCACAGGTATGGCATGATCAGACTTCTATTTATGATCATACAGAGAACTGTTAAAAAAAGTTTCAGGCTGGTACAAATCGTTTAGCTGAAAAAAAAAAGTTTACTCCGTTGCGGTGGTATGGCGGCTATTGGGAACCGCCGGAAAAGTATGGCAAGGTTATTTCCGTGAATGGCTACTCGACGATGATTATCTGCGCAAAAATTAGCCTGGTACAAATGGTTGGGCCTAGCCCTACCGTGTGACTAGGCCGTCGGGACGGGAGAATCTTAGACAATCCCAGACACCTCTGGGCAACGTCATAGGTCCCCCTCCCAAATAACATGGTAGCGTGATTAGTAGCTTCGGCGAACTCTCACACGAACGGTGACTCGTCAAACGTTCACACGAGTAATATCAGGTCGAAAGTCTGATATGGCGGTGACCCATCAAACGCTGACAGGAGGAGTCTTGTTAACATGGGTACCCAGGGGGAGGAGGATGGCCCCACCGGTTTCACCGCCGGTGCCTCTCCACATGGTGTTGGACTCTGGGGGGCGTGGGCTAGATAGTGGGCCCAATGGAAAACAATACCGTAATTCGGTAGAGACGGGGGAGTCTTTCACCTATGGGTTGAGGTGACTGTATTCCCTGCTGACTCGGCGGGGAGCGGCGCATTAACCCGCTCGGGTACTGACATCCCATAGCCAGTAGCTTGTTGTATCAAGCGGCCTTACCGTGGCTGAGCTATAACGGTAGCTGGGTTGACCTAGCGCGCTGATTGGGCATATCCCAATTTCGGATTCCCCCTGTTAATTTAGTAGCACAGTTTAAACCGGAAGGTAGGTCCTGTGCTGCTGATGGGGGGAGGAAGAGCGAAGCCCAAACTGAATGCAGGAGGGTTAGCTCACGATACTTACGTCTCTTTGAGGCAGATTTGATTGATTGGTACAAATGGTTGAATTGTTTTTTTTTAATTAATGTATTCGCGTCGGTATGGCGGGCTGTAAGTCACAACGGAGAAGTATGGCATTACGCTACCGCCTACTTTTTTTTTATCGACTGTCGGAAAATACAAGCATTTTTGTGGAACAAATCGTTCGACACTCGTTATCTATCCGACACGTTCGATTAACGCCCACGCGATTGGGCCGCCGGTACCAGCGCTATGACCATCATTTTCTTTTTTGTCATTCCGTAATTAGACCCCTGAAGAACCGCCATGATGGTACAAATGACCTAATATTTTGTGTCACCATCTCCCGGTCTACAAGGGAAACAGAACGTTTTGAGAAAGTTAGTCATCTGTCGGGTGCACATGAGACGGTGAAAACCCCAGAAACCGAGAAAGCAGTTCTTAATCTTAACACCCGGAAACAATCTCCAGAAAAATAGCCCTGACGTTAAACATTTCTCATGTTCTGGTATGGAATTTTTTTATTGATAATTTGTTATATCCCTACCATATTCAAAGAGTTCAGGCAGTACTCCCTTATGACTTTCCGTTACGTTACAACTTCTGTCGTTGGTTTCTCCAATGCCTTATTCAAAATCCTCTATTCGAAAATGAAATCCTGTTCACCGACGAAGCAAATTTCTCACGCAACGCTAAACGCAATTTTCACAACAATCATTTGTGGTCAGAGGAAAACCTCCATGCGATACAGGAATAGCATTTCCAAGAACAGTTCTCTCTTAACGTGTGGGCAGGATTATTTTATAGGCCCATTCTTTATTCCGAGAAGATTGAACGGAGAGCGATATCGTCATTTTATTGAAGAAGATTTGCCTATTTTACTGGAAGATGTGCCGCTACTACGAAATGAAATGTGGTTTATGCATGACGGTACTCCGGCACATTTTAGCATCCAAGCGCGAGAATTTTTAGATTAAACTTTCGGCAACCGTTAGATAGGTCGGGGAGGGCCTCAACCATGGCCTCCTAGCTCACCAGACCTCAACAGTTTGGATTCCTTCCTGTGGGGACATCTATAATCCTCAATTAACCAGACACCTATCCAAAATGGAGAAGAATTAAGTAATCGAATAATTAACTCTTGTAGAACGAGTCAAAATACTCTAGTAATTTTCCAAAGAGTGCGCGAACAATGAGAAGGAGATTGGATGCGTGCATACAGGCAGGAGGTGGACATTTCGAACATTTATTGTGATTTAGATTTATATCTAGTGTTCCGTTGTTAATTGTTGTAAAAAAATTAGCGTTCGAAATGTTTCTATGTTGAATTAAAAAAAAAGTTTTCAAAATTGTTTCACTTTTTGACAAACACATGCATCGATTAAGGTAGTTGTCGTGAAATCCACTGCCAATCAGATTTCGTTTATAAAAATACCACTTTTACTTAACATCATTACTTGTATCATATTAAATATTTTGAATCATTTACAACACCGAAAGCGAGATATAAGGCTTCAAAGTTGCAATGTTTAACACGTAATCCCTATAGTGAGCTACAGCAGACACCACATTTTAACATATTTGAATATATGGTGCGGTTTGTTGAATAATAAATCACTGGGACCCTATTTCATTGACGGCAACCTAACCGGAGCAAAATATGTGGAAATTATAGAAGAAATTTTGGATGATCTTCCTATACGGTATCGGCGTAATAGTCCATGGTTCCAACAAGACGGATGTGGTCCACACAACTCAAGAATAGTCACAGACTATCTAAATCGATTTTTTCCCGATTCATGGATTGGAACAAGAGGTCCAGTAGCATGGCCTGCCAGATCTCCGGATTTGAATCCGCTGGATTTTTATTTGGGGGGATATCTCAAAAATAAAATTTATGATACTACGACAATAGAGATTCTTCGCGAGAATATTGAGAATGTATTGGAAGGTATTCAAGGAGACGAAATAAGCAAATGTATAAGAAGTATGGGTTCCAGAACCGCAAAGTGCATTTTACAAAATGGTGGACATTTCGAACACTTACTTCATTAATGTTCATCATTTACTTTCGAATAATCATTTGATTTTTCTTTCATTAAATGATAGTTTCGTTTAATTATTATGAATTAGGTTTTTCACCTCTTGAAATTTGTAAATAATTATTACTTGTTTCTTGCTTTGATTCTGTTACGTTCCATCCAGTTGAAGATGAGTAAGTTGATTTTCTTATCGAAATGTATTGCATGTTGTTAATTTAACTAAAGGTACCTAAATGTAATACAGATCCGACCCAAAGAAATTTGGATAAGGGTCAAAATCACCTGAAAATCAACTTTGAATGACATTGTTTGATATATCGTTGGATTCAGCGTTAAAAGTTATTCCGAAAAGTGTCATAAAATATGCAGGTCCGTATTGAAAAAAATTAGGTTGAGGGTGGCCCAGAGCGTACGAAACGTTGGATACAAATTTAGGATAATTCACTGTCGAATGAAAAACTCCTCCGACATTTTTCGATAATATTCGAAATAAAGTGGGAAAAAAAGAAAAATCAAAATGACAGAATTTACTTTTCTTATGATATCTCATGCTTGACAATGCTTCTATGAATGAAACTTTTTCTCCACTCGACCGACCTTCTAACTCTTATGGTTTAAAAGTTACCAATACAATCCCATTAAAAAAGTGGCCACTCTGTATATATATATATATATATATATATATATATATATATATATATATATATATAAACAGTGGGGAATAACGGGGATCTTCAGTCAGCACTGTTCAAAACCTCCAATCAGATCTTTTTAAAAAACTGGTCTATTATTGAAAGGTAAGTAAAAAATTTTATAGAAAAAATTAAACACGCGTAGCCATACAATTATTTAGTTATTGCCATAAGAAGTTTCTAAATTATTGCCTATGAGAAGTGCAAGAGAGGGAAGGCTGAGAATCATGGCAACCTGTGATTCAAATAAGGGAGAGCGCGAGGGTCTTGGGGGTATGAATTGAACTGTGTTTTGGAATGCACATATTTATGAATAATAATTGTGAATAATTGCGTTAATATATACTGATGCATTTTAAACATATTACAATAGGAATAGATATAAAATAAAATGTAGTTTTAGCGAGTAACGGCAATGCACCACTGCATAAACTTTATTTTATTTATACATTTGTACGATACATGTACGTATAACATAATTCGAATATTTTAAACATAAACAAAAATGATTCCGATTTTTAACAGGCAAATAAAATATAACGTATAAATCTAAAAGAAATATAAACAACAATGAATGTAATATTATTTATTTTTCTATCATATTAAATAATCACTTGATTGACTAAACATTTATTTTTAAATCATTAATGATTTAGTGAATGCTTTCCTATTTAACTCAATGTTTTCTATTCTCCAATTTTTCAGTTAGGTGATTAATCACAGCTTCTTCTCCTTCATCGTGATACATTTGTTTCAGAAAGTCGTATGTTATATTTTGTTGCGCAATTTTTTTCAATAATTCTCGTGATATAAGATTTTTTAAGGCACATGAATTAGGTAAATTACAAAATATTCTTTCCTTCTCAGGTCGCTCTGAAATACATTATTTATATGATTTCATGTATGTTGATAATTCTGACTCTTTACCAATGAAGCGAACTAATTTTTGCAAAATGAGTACATCATACATCGCTTCGTGGAAATTATCTGATGTTTCGTTTGGTATTGAATCTTTGGCTAATTTTGATAGCTCGAACATTCCTGGCCCTTTTCAATCTGGGAACGTTTTTCTAAAAATAATCAAGCTATCCACAATCCGCTATCATGGTAAAATCTTCTATTAATTATATTATGATTGTCTTAGTAATCTCATCGAATCTCGCATTATGCACAACGGTAAATTGAGTTGAATTTAAAAATTCTTTAAATGTCACCAAACAATCTACTAAATTTATTGAATCGACTTGTACATCATTCAAATATAATTGACCAGAAATTGTATTACATCCAGCAATTTTTGTCGCAACGGATTGATGCTCCGTAGGGCTAACATATATATAAAATTCTCTATTTTCACGTTTGGCGGCGATTTGTAAAATGTCATCAGTCATGCACAATCCAGATGTTTCCAAATCAAAATAAAGTATGGAATAATTTATTGATATTGATTCGATGTTTTTTAATAATAGTGATGATGCTCTTAATTCATTAATTCCAACGTTTGGTTGATATGTTACACATTCTGACTTTTCCTTCGATTTTCTTAACATTTCCCTTTTTTTGGTCAAATCAACTCTGCGCAACTTTTTTTCTCTTGCTGTTAGCAACCGTCTTCTTTTTTTCTTATCAGAATCGTATCTTTGAGCATAGGTATGACTACGTTGCAAATTCATTTTTTTAATTATATTCAATAACGATACCTCGCCAATGTATTTAGAGCAAACTGCACTGTATCTTGAACAACTGAATGCGAGCGATCGTTGGATTGCGACGTTGCCAACAGTCCAGTCATAGCTTATTTGCTATGTCACGCATGCTAGTTGCGTTTCTGAGTGTACTGTTCCCTTAAAAAGATCCCACTAATTCAGCGTTTGAACATGTATCGTAATCAAAATATCTCAAAAACGAATGCTTGTAGCGACTTTTGAAAAGCATACCTTTTTCACGTAAAAATGATAGAGATATCGATTTTTCTTCTAGAAAATGTGATACATACATGCACGACAAAGTTGTGACCTGTAGGCGGCGTCCCCTACAATTAAGGGCCAAACTAAGATCAAATTTGAATTTATCATATTAAAAAATCCTCAAATACCAATTCTCTTCCAAATATCGACATTATTTTGAAAATTATTTAAGAAAAACCAAAATAAAAATAAATTTTCAACACCTTGTATATCAAAAATGAAGGCCCTGCGGACCCATGCTTATATGAACTTTCCACCTTAGAAATAACTGAGGAATTGTCCTGTAAAATACCCTGTATACTCTGTTTATTTTACCAGTGTAAAAAAACAACTTTTATTTGGGTTTTTGTAGAATAAACAGAGTACTTCTTGATATCATATTCTAGTTTCATTCCTACTAGGAACACAGATTCCGCATAATTTCAGTGAACTATAGTGCATGAATATTTACTCAACTTTAAACTGGGTGTATGATAGCTGATTGTTGATTAATTTTGGTAGCTAAAATACGTATCGAATAGTTTAACATAACGTTGGTTCAGACTAAAAATATTAATAATTTTAACACAGCTCCTAACGCTTATAAACCGTTCTGCCGAACACCTAGCCACCGATACTCATTTGGGAGACGGACACCAATACCCAGAAATTCCGATTCACCCGGTTAGTTTTTTTTTTGTTTATTATTTTCATCTACTGAAAATGACAAGTTGAATAACTCCCGTTGAAAACTCTGAAGGTATTTGTTGAAAATATAAACAGGATGTTCATAAAATCAGATGTAGTTCAATGTCCAGCGTGGCTTTAGCCGGGGAAGTAGTTGTTTTCTGTTAGAAATTCACAAAAATAACTTCATTTTCATCGTGGATTTTTCAATTTACAGAAAAATCTTTCTATCAATAATCAATTGAGAATGTTTCCCTTTTCTACAAACTGAATTACTAAATTTTGAAATTATCAACGAATCGTTGTTATCATTTTCATTATCTCAACCCGTTGAACATTTAGGAATGGAAAATCATGAACAGACTGAATCTTGTGAATTCTAGTTCTAGTTGTAACTATAACTCTGAAGTTTCACCGAGATTGAGATGTTTAGAAATCCTGGTGTTTGCACTGATGCGATTTTGTTTAGATTTTTCAATTAGCAACACCTGTGGATTTGCATATAGGTACATCAAATTCTGCATGATGAATGGTGACAAAATAGAGATTTTCCGTATTTTTCGTCAATTCAAAAAGAATATTCATTAATTTGCAGTTCAAAAATATATTTATGGATTAACTTTTCGTTGTAACCAAGGAGTTTAAGAAAAGAACCCCAATTATGAATATTACAATGTTCCCAAGTATCCTAGGAAGAATTTCCATATTTGTTCCTTTGATCGTCTCTTACAATTCATGATTTGGGTTGCAATTCGGTTCACCATACTATTATTTCCTTAGTTCTTTCAGTTGCGGTTCATTTTGATTTTTCTGAAGGTATTATTCCCCATCATACCGATTATAGACTAGTCTACGAGCACACTTCTCCGAAAATTATGGTTGATTCGAAATGGCATCTAGAAACTTTAGAAAAAAAATCCAAGGGTCCAATAACTAATGGACAGTCCATTAGTTATTGAACCCTATTTAGTCTAGTCGAGAAGTGAGTCTCCTGCGAAAAATAGTTCCAAGTCTCAAAAAAATATGAGCAATAGCTAAATTGATTCAGATTGCAATTCTGAGAAACACTTTTTTTTTGCTGATGGAAATTGCAGTTGTTATTAACAAAAAACAGAAACGAAAAAAAAGGGTTCTGTTTTTTAGGAACTAATCAAAAACTATAAGCGATGGCGAAAATCGGAAGAAGGATTCTTAAAGAGGAGTAAATTTCCAATAAAAAAAGTTTCGACTCCCGGAACTCTATCTCCATTGTTTATAATTTGAGCGCAACACCGCTGGAGACAATATATCACATAAAATATTTTTTGTAGTATTAAATATGAATTTGAAAATTTGAAAATTATGGTGTGTTTTTAACACTTGAAAGAACAAGATCACTTTGGAAAAAAAATAAGTTAATTTTTCAACAAGCATTTGTTGATTAGTTCTTATTTTTCGGACCTCGCTTTTCATGAAAAACGGGTAAATGTTTAAATAATAGCTAAAAAAGTTTTCCTTGGCCCTTTTAAAATATTATTATTTTTTTATTAAATTTTTAAAAGTTAAAAAAAAAAAAATTAAAAAAAAAAGGTTTTTTATCCGTGTGTTTTGCTATTGCTGTTTTTGCATCAAATGAAGGCATTCAATAACATTCGAAAAAAAATATTTAGGATATTTGTTTATAAATTGTTTATAAACAAATTGATTAGTTTCATATTTTTGATTTTTTTTTGTGCCATTTTGTTGTCAAAGATTTTATAGAAAAAATGTTTCTTGAAAAATAAAATGTATTGTTTTAATCATTTTTTTATATTTCCATTATTAAATAATTAGTTGCGACATTTTTTTCCTTTGAAAATCATAATTGGCATTTCTTAATAGAATAACAATATTTTTTTTCATTAAAAATTTTATTGTGTATTGAGCTAACAATTTGTTATAAACAAATTCCAAATCACATTTTTTTTCCTAAACTACAAAAAATATCAAAAACAACCATATGCAACAAAATGTCGATAGATTTTTTTCAATATTTTTTATAGATTTTTCTGAAATTACGGTATATAAAAGGCAGCGGCCACTTGATTTTTTAAGTGACAAACAAATTTTTCAAGTGACAACTATGAAAGTTGGCTTTTTTGTGCTTCAAAATAATTTTGTAGCAGTATTTGAATTTTAAATTTCATTAACATTAATTGTTCATGAAATACACGGATTTATTTAAATAATGTCAACTTCATCATGTATTCTAGCGGTGTTTAATCACATATTTGATAATAAATACTCAAGATATACAGTTTTTTTTGTGAAATCATTCATTATCTGTTTTTTCAACTATTTTTATATAAAATTATATACAATGACCGACATAAAGTTGGCTACATTTGGGAAAAAAATTATTATTAACGAATTTTTCAGTTGTCAGACATGCGAAACGAACTGTTATTAGACTTTTTCAGAAATTTCAATAACATTTTTGTAGCCAACTTTATGACGGACACTGTATACCGTAATTTTAGAAAAATCTAGAAAAATATAAACAAAATTCGACATTTTGTTGCATATGGTTGTTTTTGTAATTCTTAGTAGTTATAATGAGATTTGGAATTTGTTTTTAACAAATTGTTAACTTAATAAACAATTTAATTTTTAATAATTTTATTTTTTTATTCTGTTATTCTATTGAGAAATGCCAATTGTGATTTTCAAAGAACTAATAATTTTAAGAAAAAAATATTTTCTGTAAAATAATTATATTCGCTAGACAACAAAATGGCTAACAAATTTTTCTCAAAAATCTCAAACTAATCAATTTGTAAACAATCCAAACATTTGGAAAAAAAAAAATTTTGATAGCTCTATTTTGTTTTATAATTTTTTAACCCCTCAAAAAAAAAAAAAATCAAAACTCACACATTTTATAAATAGAAATCTCTTGAGATCTTTTGAAGAGTGTAGGTATTCTAGAAGAGGGAGAAATCTCAGGTTTTTAATTTGAAAATTACACAGGTTTCTATGTTGATTTACAAATTGTAAAAATTACCTAATTAACAAAAGCATAATTAATTCAAAAATTGCGGATTTTTTTTTACGGATTATTGTTGTTTATGTATCTAAATGATACCTGATTTTTTCTTTTCTCAATACTTATATTTATTAGTTTTTTGAGAATATGAGGAATTGTAAGCTACGTCACCCGTTTTCAGTACTATTTTCACTGCCAAATTGAAATTATTTCCCGGTAGTCGGGACTTTTTTTAAGTAAATTTTCTAGTGTTTGAAGATCTTTCTTCAATTTTCGATAATTGCAATAGTTTTCGAGATATTTGCGCAAAACTTTTTTCACTAATTTGTTTATAACTTTTGCAATATTTTCGAGCACTACTTGAATTTCTTCCAAAAGTTTATATATAGATGCCATTCCGGATCAAATGAGACCTCAACCATAATTTCCGGAGAAGGCGAACTGAAATTCGTAATAGGCTAGACTATAACTAGTTGCCGCTACTTCCAGTCCTATTCAATTTTATTAGTCTGGAATCGATGTTGGCGTCCTTCTCCTGTTCCTATTTTGAATAGTAATTTCCCGTAATCTGCATAGTTTTGTTCTCTGTTCTGTTCTCACCAGAATATTATGTATCCATTTAGAATATGGCCTGGTTGTTTACTGAATCCTTTCTGGACTAATTTCAATAGTCCGCTTGATTTGATATAACTGACAATAACTGCCGACTGCGACACATTAAAATAACGAAGTAATCAAACTGATCACTGAACCCCGTCTGATTTTAGACTAAACTTTATTAATTATAATATCCTCAAAGGGTGTATTTGTTAAGCAGTGACCTTTTGCCCTTACTTTATGCAATAACTATATCGAATGTGTCTTATATTTTTGGAGCTTGAATTCAATAATAAAATGACGATTATCAAAATATTTTAATAATAGGTATTATGAAGTGAGTTGGAATTGAATGTTGATCACGTCATCTCGAAGAGGAAAGTTTCCTGAATGTGTGCTTCGAAATGTCTTTAGTATGTTCACATACAAAGTTGGGCTGATTATATATTTAAAAACTTGTTGCTACTTCGCTGGGTAAGAACATTTGTGAAAAAAATGCTAATACTGAGCTTTCTGTATCTCAGTCAGTGACCATTTTGTGACTAATGTCTGCAAGATCTGTTTCAAAATGCGGAAAATGAGTACACATATTTTGCCACCCTGTATATCAACTGAAACCCAACTATGGATTCGCAGATTTCAATATTGAAAATTGCGAATGAATCTAGACTTGAATAATATTGAATTAGTTGTTCACTCGCATCCCCGGTTCTTTAAGAATTGGAAAAGTACTCACCTGTAGTGTAGTTCTTCATAAATATTTGTTTTGCATGAACTAGTTCAGAGTTTGCGATCCTGGAGTTATTTTTCTTGTCATATTTAGCACCTATGCACCTATTTTCTCCCACATTCACATTTAATTTTTAGCACCCAATGTATATGATGTTCCAAAAGCAGATAAATTATTGCTAGATAAATCACCAAGATATAGCTTTGGAGTAAAGACAGATCCTCTCAAACCTTTTGACACCCCTGGTTAGTAGTAATATTTTGTTATTATAATTTTGTTTTCTCATTGGAATATGCAATTCTGTTGAATTCTCACTTGAAGAATTGAAATAAACAATTTTGAAATGATGTTATGAAGTTCAGTTAAATAAGAAAATAGCAAGTTTTATCTACTGTTTTTGGTACATTGATTTTATTCAACTGAAATCTATATCTTCACTACTTTCCACTACCATTCTATATTATTTCCACACTTTGTACAGCACCCAACGTTTACAACACTGCTGATCAGATTTTGCACGAAAGCACCCCGAAATACAGCTTTGGAGCTAAGGTCCAGTCGGAGAAACCTTTGGATACACCTGGTTGGTTTTACGAAATTCTACAACTAACGCTGTTCCGGAAACATTTCAATAACATCCATACTTTTCCTCTGATTTTTATCATATAGAGTGTTCCATAATTGATGAATCAAGATTAATATTGTGTCGTATAAACAAGGATAAGGGTTATTCCAAAATTAGCGATCAAAGTGGCAAAATGGCAGCATTCCAAATTCATTCATTTTCCAACAACTGGACAGTTATGAGGAACAAAAAACTGTAATTAGGTGATTTGAAATAGAAAGTAGAAGAGAGTTCCAAAGGGAAGTACAAAATATATCTAGTGAAATGTCTAGCTGTGACGTATCGATATAATCGAAGAAAGAAATTTGTATTTTGTGCAGGACATATAATAATAATAATAATAATAATAAATAATAAATCTTTATTTACCAAGAACACTTAAAGTAGGTTTCGTCAAATACAGTTGATACAAACTGACACGTTCATGTATAAATGAGTATGTTTGCTTTTTCATATAATATTGCATATATACTTGTTAAGATAGAGAGTAGATTAAAGCTATGGATATACACTTGGATCGAATAAGTGGTGTGAAGTATCTTGATTAACTGCCAATCATTTGTTATTTGTTATCTAATCCTAGGTTGGAAATGACAGTACCCTTAGTAGCTAATTTATTGCATGAATTCTGCAAGATTATAAAAACATTTTTCTACTAAGTATTCTTTTAATGCTTTTCTGAATGCTTGATATGATTTCAAACTCTTTATATTTTCCGGGAGTTTATTGAAAACTTCGGGACCTGCATAGTTTGGTGATTTTTTAAATTTACTGAGGTTGCATTTAGTAAGATGTAGCTTTTCAGCATTTCTAGTTTTATAATTATGCACGTTGCTATTCTTAAGGAAGTTATTTTCATTTGTGTACATATAACATGATATTTTGAATAGGTAGATGCTTGTTAGGGACAGTATTTTGTTTTTTTTCAGGACTGTTCTGCATGAATCTCTGTAGCCCATGTTGAAAATTATTCTTATTATTCTTTTTTGCATAGTGAAGACTCTAGAAACATCCGTTGATTGGCCCCAAACGACTATGTTGTAACTCATTACCGAGTATGCTAAGGAGTAGTAAGCTGTTATTAGATTTTTCATCTATTTCCTTCTTCAGGTTCAAGATCGCGAAGGTTGCTTTTGCAAGTTTGGAACATATATTGTCTATTTCCAGTGTGAAGTGTAGTTTGCTGTCTATGACAGTTCCTAGAAATTTTGTGCTGCCTTTGAATTCTATACTGTTTATTGTGGGGGTTATGTCGCTGTTCATATTGGAAAAATAAACACATACCGATTTTGATTTATTTACCATGAGTGAATTTTGTTGACACCAGGATTCAAACTGTTTTGTGATTTTTTCCATTTTTAGATCTAATTCTCTTATGGTTGATGCCTCGATTATCACAGAAGTGTCATCAGCGTACATAAAAATCTGCCCTTCTGTAATATAATCTGGAAGGTCGTTCACAAAAATTAAGAATAGAAGTGGCCCCAATACAGAGCCTTGAGGCACACCAATATCGACACATTTTTCGGTTGACAATACCTCTTCTATAGACACACTAATTTTTCTGTTGGATATATATGATTCTATCCACTTCAGTATACTCACTTATAATCTCCCTAGAGCATGAATTATTGCCGGAAATTTTTTGAGTACATGAATTTTGAAAATTATCATGAGTCCCGAAGCGACAAGAAATAATTTTCTTTAAAAATTCACGAGACAAATTTCCCGCAATTAATTCAAGCACGTGGGGGATTCGGTAATAAAATTGTATACCGGAATTATATTTAAATAGAAACATTAAGTAAATATTTATTCTGACGTTATTCACAAATAAATAGAAGGGTGTGTGTAATGGGAGTTTTGGGGGAGATTTTTTCTGATTTTCCCCGTTCCCTAGTAAAATAAAATATATATCAGATAAACTATTATGTGAAATTAATTGATTTCATACAATTTTCTCACTAGGTTTCAGGGAAATGTTAATATTGACTAAAAATGAATTAAATATTTTTCATATTCTTTTAGGTTTGATTCTAAGAAAAATTAATATTAACGGTAATAATTTGTTTTTCAAATAATTCAGGAAATCGGGATATTTTATTCTTTATTCCAAATAGAATGTTGTTGGCGTATGTTGCCGGTTAAAAAAATATTTTGTAAAGTTAGCCATGGATTTGACATTCACTACTCCTGTCAATCAATATTTTATTTGTGGCATTATAAGTTCCTCATAACATTGTATACAATCATAAGTTAGTAAAAAAGTGACAATAAAATGAACTTTCAATCGTATGAATTGTGTTCCTTTTGCAAAGGATCACAGCACATTAAAATGTACCATAAAAATGTAAAATATCTAACATACCTAGTGGAAGAATCTGGATTGAATTCTGAGCAAGAAAACTTATTTGAAGAGATTGGCAACATTCTGCGTGATATTGTGCCTCCTTTTGGACACAAATCTAATACTCAAAGAAATAAATTGGTGTCTCAGTATTATTTTTATTTTATGAAACACAGGCATATTGTTAAAAGAAACACCGGTTCTTTGTTTTATTCACCACTTAGGAAAGAAGAGGTAGAAGTGGAATTTTTGAAGAATTAAAAAATTAATTAATGATATTATAGAATGTACACCTTAATAAATTGTTGTTTGAATTGGTTGAAAATGACTGGTATTGAATTTTCAATAAAATTGCTTGTCACAGAATTCACTTATACACAGTATTTGACGTAACAGAGATATTTTCATGGCTTCTTGTACACCTGAGGAGTAAGTAACCTCACTTATAAATTTTTATTTGAAATTTTTCAATTATTACTTACAGGTAACACCAAGGAGCCCTTAACAGTCGATTTTATTAAATATATTTTCTGCACATAATACAAATTTCTTTCTTCGACAAAATATATCTTACCAGAATCATCAACGTTCCCCTTAATCATGGTAATCCAGTTGAATCCATGGGCATTACCAGTTCTAACTTATTCCTTTGGAACTTTCGAATACTGTTCAAATTTAGAGCTCACCATCCACATTCATCTGGAGAAAAGAAGATCTGAAGCACCAGTAAGAAGGCCCATCAATAAATTCACCCTTTCTTGCAAGCAAGAACCCAATATGAGGAAATATGTTCAGTACCATTATACCGATATCTCACGTAAAATTGTTCTTCTAGTATTGAACACTCTGTATGATATACCCATGCTTCTCAACATATCAATATAGTGACATGTCTAAACTATAAATTTTCCAGCCCCCAACGTGTACAACATTCCATCTGGGGTCGGCGACAAGTCCGGCCCTGCGTATACAATTACGGGAAGGACGTCGGAACCGGCCGACGATCGTGTCAAGAATCCTGCGCCAGGACAATACAACTTGGTGAATCCTGAGAGTTATAAAATGCATTCTCCGGCTTACACAATTGGTGGTAGGATGCATGTTCCAAAGGGAGATAATATTCCGGGACCAGGAGTATACTCTCCTGAAAAGGTGAGATGACGTACACTATCACAAACAGGCAAAGGTACAGTGTTTTCGGGGTTGGTGTACTGAGAGTAATTTTTTTCACTACCATCATCAGAAATCATCATTACTGACATTATTCTTATCCCGAGAAATTGTGTTTGGAATCATTATCAACCATTTGCTTCAGATTGACCAATAATAATTCTATTAATGATCAATATTGACAATAAAAAATAAAAGTTGTACAATTGAAAAATGTCAGTCGCAATCAATCAATTATTGATACCTTTTAAGATCATTTTGTTCAGTGTTCCGGTGATTTTTCATAAGCGACAGATTATGAAAAATCAGTCCTGAAGGAGAACAATCTCCTTCAATTTACATTTTCGTTCAATTTGACTGAATATTTGAGGAAATTAAATTTAAAAAAATTAAATGACAGTTCAGATAATTTATTTGTTTCTGCTTGATAGACAAGGACAAGGCTTCATGAATATCTGGATAGAGGAAATGTCAAAGAAAAATTATGTTTTCCTAACAAGCTTTCATTCAGTTTCACCTGTCCCAGTGTCTGCCTGTCTGTAATCAAACCTTGCAAGTTAAATTTGAACCACTTCTAGTTGCCCGAATAACCTGAAATTTGGCAGGTGTTCATAGTTCCCGTAACAATGCATTATGGAATTTTTGTTAAAAAAACAAACTGGCGGCTCTAAGATGGCGGGCAAGATTTGTGTTTATGGTCCGATTCGACTCAAAATTGTGGGGGTTTTCGGAGTCAAAGATTATGAATTTTTTGTTCAAAATTAATAAAATGAAAATGGCGGTTTCAAGATGGCCGACGAAATCTGTATTATAGCCGATTCTATTTAAAATTGGAGTAGGGGGTTTTGGGGGTTTTTTTAAAATAGGCTGAGATTTATTATTTTACTTCAAAAGTAACTTCGCCTATTTTAAAAACTTTCATTTAACTTCACTTGTTAGTTCGTTAGTTAATAGGTTTAGGACAAATCTTGCAACTGAATTTTGATAACATGGAATTTGGCAGGTGTTTATAATTCCGGTGACAATGCATTATAAAAAATTTCTAAGGGTAAAAACAAAATGGCGGTTTTAAGATTGCGGACGAGATTTGTGGTTATGGTCCGATTCGACTCAAAATTGGAATGTGGGGGTTTTCGGGGTCGAAGATAATTTTTTGTCAAAATTCATAATATCAAAATGGCGGCTCCAAGATGGCGGACTAGTTTTGTAATTATGATTCGATTCGATTCAAAGTTGGTATGTGGGCGTTTTCGGGGTCTGAGATTATGAATTTTTTGTCAAAATTCCTGAATTCAAGATGGCGGCTCCAAGACGGTGGACAAGTTTTGTGATAATGGACCGTTTCTATTCAAAATTGGTATGTCAGGGTTTTTGGGGGTCGGAGATTATGAATAGTCGAAGAGTATTGATTTTTTGACAGAATTCATAAATTGAAGATGGCAGCTCCAGGATGGCGGATGAGTTAATCTTTAGATGGTCTCCTCATTGAAGAACTGGATAGTTCATAACTTACAGGAAAAAGGCCTCATAATGGCGATGCATTAACAAAAATGCTTAGATTGAGGAATAAAATAATTAATAAAAAACCTTTTTAAAGACATGCTTTTATTCAAATGCGCTAAAAAGTAAAAATCCGTGAGTTATAGATTCGAAAGCTTGTCGCTTCTGTATTCGATCTGAAAACCTTGCGCGACAAGCTCTTGAATCTATAACTCACGGAATAACCCACGTCGCACACCCAAAGCAATTATTTTTTGACTTTTCAGCGCATTTGAATTTGATTAGTTTTGATTTATTATTTTTTCTATGGATTATCAACTCTTAGCGATTGTGCGAAGGGTTAGATCAATTTGTAAAAATTCCTCTTGACAACTTTTCGACAAAGGTTTTGTTATCTTCAGATTAAAAACACTAAAATAGTAAAAAACATGGAGTTTGAAGCATAAGACTTCACTTAACACTGTTTTGAAATATATCTATGATATGTATGAATATGAGTTGTCACTTACAACATATTCTATTTATATTTTCGCTTTTGGAGGTGTGTGATCCCGATGTTATAGGGAATGGTTTAACTTCCATGTTTTTTCTCCTTCATAAATACACTAGATTGTTCAGAAGATTCAATCATAGTATATGAGCCTTGCTGTATTTTTATTGGAGTATGTAAAGATCAGTTTTCATTTTTACAACTACAAACAAAGTTAAAAAAAGTTGATATAAATCTGGCTTGAGTTCTTTATATAATTTCTGTCGTTAATATTGTTAGGGTCCTTTTTGTATGTATAATTTCAAGGAATGTTCTTGATTTTCGACTTCTCTCTGTGGTCAAAGTTTCAACATTGTAAGTGTTGAACTTTTGTTGATTTTCTTTCTCGTGTTTGGATAAGGCTGTAATGTCAGTTCTCGAATATTTAAGGGTTTGTATTCGTTTTTGCAAATATTGTTTTGTATTGAAGAATCATTTATGGTGATGAATGCAGTGTGTAAATATAATGGATAGTTAATAAACGTATTTGGTCACGAAAGCATCGCTTGTATGTGACAGACATAGTTTTTGAAATACAATATTAAAATTCAGTAATTATAACAATGAATCGTTATAATAATATGACATAAATATAGGTAGTGTAATTATAGAAATTTTACATGAATAGATATAAGTGCGAAAGTTTTCAGGGGGTGATTCCTTGTCAAAAATTAAAGGGGGTCTTTCATGTAAACAAAAGCTCTTAGGCATTTCCTTGAAAAGTTACACGCTTCCAAAAATAAGAAAAAAAATATTTGTGTGCATGCACGGATCTCCTGTAAATGGAATCGAAAAAATCTAGTAGATGGCTGTCACGTTTTGTTTGCACAACTTGTGACTTCAATCGTAGTATTTGGTAACACCCTGTATAATCATACATATTCATATTCCAGGGTAAGTATCTCTAATTGGTAAGTTGTTGATAGACACAATTATAGTTAGCTGGTTATATGGAAATGGATTGAAAATGTTTAAGGATCTATTGGATTAAATGAAGAAATGAGGTATTTATTCTCAAGAAAGAAATACATTGTTTCTCCAAAAGATCAGTGCGAAGCCCTTGTCTCGAAAAAATAAAAATCTTATTGAAATCATTAGATTATTATGACAAATGATTAATTGAATTGGATACGGGAAAAATATATTACACTATGGTTACATTTTATAAAATGTACACTGAATTACTCAAGATTGTTGAAATCTAGTGAAATCAATAGAAATATTTTGAATGCACGGGCGAACAGAAAAAGGAAAACTTCGAAAGCAAATTTTTAAAAAACTAATAATAACTATTGAAAAATAAATAATATTGTATTGCATGTTGTGTCTCATTAGCATATATAACACTCAACATTAGCAAACGCTTGAGCTGCGCTTTTGTGTTTTATATGGTTTACAAGACACTCATTCAATAAATAAATATTATGCATTTTTGTTCTGTTTTAAGCAAAACTCAAACAAAACGCACTGGTAACTACTGTCATACTGTCTCAATCACACAGCCAGTTAATACGGCGTTTCGAACAAGAGTTGGGAGATATGAAGGATGAATGATAAAACAGACAAAATTGAAAATATATGCTATTTTTCGTAGTTATCCATACGATACAAAGAACCCCGCTCGAAAACATATGGGAAATTGGCTCTCGGTCAAATTAGCTGAAATTTCATTTTAAATTGTTTTTTTTTGTAAAATTGTTTTTTAACCGCTTCCTTAGTTGTTTGACCAACCCTCAGAAGTTAATGAAAACTTGTACGAGTTAAGATCACGGGGACCTTACCTTTTATAGTGAGATCCGAAACCACTCACCAGCTGCGGGAATCGAACCCGCGCCAGGTGGAAACAGTTGACACAAGACCGACGCTGGTGCCACTGAGCCACAGGCTCTTGGTCGAATTGACATTTCATTATGATGGGTCATTAGAAAAAAGTGTGAGTTCAAATGATTTTTTATATTTAGTTTCTGAGATATAAGCGGCCAAAGTTCGTAAAAATGTCTTTTGGGGTAGGATTGACAAAGAAAAAAACTGTTTCTTTAGTCGAAATAAGACAAAGTAAGGATGAAAATGTATTGATCGGAACTCATAAACATGTTCAATTATAATCTTATCGATGATAGCACAATAGGGTGTATACGAGGCATAGTAAAAAAATCATTTTTCCGGATTTTTATTCCAGCACTATTTCAAAACCAACAAGTTATATTTTGTTAAGATATCATAGTTTCAGTCTATTGTAGGCGAAAAAACGTGTTTTGTTCTTGATGACTCTCTCTGTTTGAAATATATATTTTATTTTATTTTACTATTCAATTGCTACTGCCCATTGAATAAAAGATAGGGTAACATTCTGATGAACTCAATTGTTCGATATTACCTTTCATTTAGATACTGGGTGCGTTACATTTTTTTTTAGGTAATTACAATGTTTTTATTGAATATCTAGAAAACTGTTCCGATAATGTGGACCATATTTTACTCACAATATTTTGAAAATATTGACTATTATATAGGATAGTTTTATTAACTTTGTATGTTGCGTTTCTAAGATATGCATTTTTGAAGTTTACGGTAATACGATATATGGGGTAACCTATCGATTTAACAAAAATTTTATGGAACCTTTCCACACATTCAATTCTATTATAAAACTTTTCGAAATCAATCATTTGATACTATAAACAACATAAACCACACTCAACAACTTGGAACTCAACAGAATAGACTAAAAAAAATCGAATGATAAATAACGACTTCTAACATAAAAAGTCAATTAATATTATGGAAATTATAATATAACAAATCGATATTGAAATAATTTTATAAACAACATAATCAACAATTTACCTAATGGAGCACTCAAAAAACAAACAATAACCAAAACCAAAATTCAAATAAAATTATTAATATTGTCTATTTGCGCACTCTATTACGATGCCGCATTTAGGAATGCTATAAAGTATCAACTGTGGATATCCTTTAGTATTATTCCTGGTGCACCTGCAAATGAAAGTATTTTAGGCTACTACTGTTTATACCTGCAAAATGCATAATGAAGTTATTTTTTGCGAATGTCTAACTACTTCCCCGGCTAAAGCCACGCTGGACATTGAACTACATCTGATAGATATTCTGAAAAGGCCCTAACTCAAAAGAAAAAATCTGAAATTGAGAATTTGCATTTTCATTCAGATAGTTATTTGATTTTCTATTCCAGTCTTAATTGAGAACTCTTTGCCTCATTCATCTTTATGAGTTCTTAATTAAGACTGGAATAGAAAATCAAATAACTATCTGAATGAAAATGCAAATTTTTCATTTCAGATTTTTTCTTTTGAGTTAGGGCCTTTTCAGAATATCTATCAGATGTAGTTCAATGTCCAGCGTGGTTTTAGCCGGAAGTAGTTGTTTCTGTTAGACATTCCCAAAAAATAACTTCATTATAATCGTGGATTTTTCAATTCACAGAAAAATCTTTCTATCAATATTCAATTGAGAATGTTTCCCTTTTCAACATGAATACCCCACAAGAGGTTATCTTGACGATGGAAGATAGTGACTAAAGTTTATCTTTCAGTCGCAGATGATTCCACATCTGATTTTATGAACATCCTGTTTATATTTTCAACAAATCAATCAATTGACTTTTTATGTTAGAAGTCGTATTTATAATTCGATTTTTTTTATTCTATACTGTTGAGCTCCAAATTGTTGTTGAGTGTGGTTTGTGTTGTTTCTAGTATCAAATAATTGATTTCGAAAAGTTTTATAATAGAATTGAATGTGTTGAAAGGTTCCTAAAAATTTTGTTAAATCGATGGGTTACCCCATATATCGTAATACCGTAAACTTCAAAAATGCATATCTTGGAAACGCAACATATAGAGTTGATAAAACTATCGTATATGATAGTCAACATTTTCGAAATATTGTGAGTAAAATATGGTCCAAATTAACGGAACAGTATTCTAGATATTCAATAAAAACATTGTAAGTGACCTAAGAAAAATGTAACGCACCCTATATCTAAATGAAAGGTAATATTGAACAATTGTGTTCATCAGAATGTTATTTATCTTTTATTCAATGGGCAGTAGCAATTAATTCCTTTTTTTGTAATCAAAAACGATCTGTCAATTGTTTTCAGTATAGGGTTATACTCGAAATTAAAAAATATATATATTTCAAACAGAGAGAGTCTTCAAGAAACAAAACACGTTTTTTCGCCGACAATAGACTGAAACTATGATATCTCAAAAAAATATAACTTGTGGGTTTTGAAATAGTGCTGGAAAAAAAATCCGAAAAACAGATTTTTTTTACTATGCCCCGTATACACCCTAATGTACTATCATCAATAAGATTATAATTGGACATGTTTATGAGTTCCAATCAATACATTATTATCCTTACTTTGTCGTATTTCGACTAAAAAAACAGTTTTTTTCTTTGTCAATCCTACCCCAATACGTCGTTTTTACGAACTTTGGCCGCTTATATCTCAGAAACTGAACATAGAAAATCATTTGAACTCTCCACCCTACTATAACATAATACAATTTCAGCCAATTCGACGGAGAGCCAATTTCCCATATGTTTTCGTGCGGGGTTCTTTAACATGTACGTCAAATCTATTGAGCTCAGTACTATCAAAATTGAATAAAACTCATTCCATTCAATTTCGATTGACCTTTTTTTCCTGGAATTGAAACTTAGACGGAGAGCTCAGTTAGCAGAACGTATTTCAAATGCAGTTGCCATTAATTATAAAACTCTCATTTCCACCAGGTGGTATCTCATCTCAGACATGCTCCAAGTCATTCTTTCGGCATAAGACATTCTCCTTATTTGGGCACCCAGAAGTGTGGTCTTCGGCGAGAAAAAACATCGATGTTGTTCTGAGGACTAGCTTACTCTCGACTAATTAATGAAACTTACCCATTTTTCGAAGTGGACTTGTTCAGGTACTCCTAGTCGTAGCTTGGTAGATCTAGAAAATGTTTTTGCACCGTAGAGCCGAAATCACAACACAAACCAGAAAAATTGCTGCGAGCGTTTCCGCCAACCATAGGAATCACACAAACACACGCCAAATAGCACCCGCAATTTTTTCTGGAAAATTAAAAATCGCTATGAAATACGTAATGAGTTTTCATTCTACGTCAGAAACAAAGTAAAAAAATTATTCATGTTGACGACGATTGAATTTGACTCAGCTCAGTATAGATAGTTAATTCATAATGTGTAAACCTGTAGAAAATAGTAGGTATATGTTTAGATTGAATGAAATCGATCTTTTGTCTGGCAAGCAAGACAATAGACCCATAGGAGAGTCTGCCACCCATAGACTAGGAGGAATCGGCGCATGAGTACCGAAAACTATTCCACCTCAATTTTCCTATACGATACTCTTTAAATTGCCCTGCTGATGATATAAATGCATGTTGCCATGGGGCAACCCCGTGCCATATTGTTTAAACCGAAATTGTTTAAACAATTGTAAGGAATTGTTATTTTCCAACAGGACAATTTTTTTTATATTCTTTATTGGAATACAAATAAAAAAGGTTCCATGACTTTTTACGATAAAGTTGATATTTTTGGAAATATGAATTTTTTAAAGTTCGAAAAATCTCAAATTCAGGTACTTATGACCCATGAAAAAATTAAAAAAAAGAATAAAATATAAAACATATTATGTTTTTTATTCTTTATACAATAGTTAATAATATCCTTAATTGAGATTTGAAAAAATTTCATTGTTTATACCTGTTTTTTAATTGTTTATGTATCGTAGTCTCTCTCTGACTCATACGCTGCATCGGCCTCTCTGTGTCCTGAATCATTATTTACCATTTATCTTAGAAACTAATAACTTTATCAAAATTGTTAATGAGAGCAATGTTATTAATAATTAAATTAACTACAATTTGTTTTCAATAAGTTGTTTCCAGAAATCAATTTTACAAAAGTTATTAAAGCTTGAAGCGGAATTTTTTATCGGTTTATATTATTTACTTATTTGTTATTAGAACAGAAAGTACTCATATTGTATTAAATAATGATTCATGACACAGAGAGGGCGATGCAGCGTATGAGTCAGAGAGAGACGGCGATACTTAAAGGTTAGGGACGCATACTTGTGAGCGCGCGTAATAAACAATTAAAAAACAGATATAAACAATGAAATTTTTTCAAATCTCAATTAAGGATATTATTAACTATTGTATAAAAAATAAAAAACAAAATATTTTTTATATTTTATTCTTTATATATTTTCATGGTCAAAATACCAAATTTGAGATTTTCGACCTTTAAAATTCATATCTCAAAATATTAACTTTATCGTGAAAATCATGGTACCTTTTATATCATCAGTAGGGCAATTTGAAGAGGTTATATCATCAGTAGGGCAATTTGAAGAGGATCGTATAAAAAAATTGAGGTGGAATAGTTTTCGGTACTCATGCGCCGATTCCTCCTAGTCTACCATGCATTTTCAGTTTGAATAGGATATGTTGATTTTTTCCTAGCGTTAAAACACACTAATGTGGTAATTTTTACTCAAGTAGATAAAAGAAAGCCATTTTTGTGTCAGTCATTTATGACGATTTATAATTTTTAAATTACTGCTAATTATGTTTCTAATTGGAGGTGATGCAATAAATAATAATTGCGAAGCAAAAATAATTATTGGGCGGCGGGAAGGATTATTGAGCAGCGAAATATGGGGGCACATTTATGGGCAACCAGAAGAATTATTAACTAACAAAACAATATTGATAAGTTGAACGGAATGTTAACACTGTGTGGTTTTCCCTATAACACCACGACACTTGTTTCTCTCCACAATAGCTCCTTCAGGGAAAGATGAACCAAATTATGTTCCGTTTTGAATTTGTATTAGACCTGAATAAGGATAATCCAATATATGATCAATTAGGACGAACATTTTACCACTAGGAATAGCTAACACTTGACTAATCAATGAAGCTAACCCATTTTTTGAAGTAGACTTATTCAGGAACCATTTTTTCCATTTTTGTAACTAAATTGTGGCATATTTCAACTCAAATTAGTGAGAGAAGTTGTACTTTTAATCACTAGTGATTAATTTTTTTTACACGTGATTAAAAGTTTCTCATAGCGCAGCAACGGTGTCGAATTATTCGTATCGAGTAGGCTGGTCTCCAAATTAAACACAACACAAGCAACGGTAGCGCAGGTTTTTATTCTCAGTAGGCTGGTTGCAATTTTGTTTCGACGAGTCAATGACACAATAGTTATTTAAGCAACAATTGCAAAATCATTTCTTTTAATTTCTGCGAAAATGGCCTACCTATATGTACATGTCAAATGTAGATTTTTTGCATAAGTATCACCTTTTTATGTTATGTTACACAATTCAGTTTTGCTATACATTATTTTTGTTTAATTTAGATAGAAGCATGTGCAAGTAATTGCTAACTGAAAATTATACAGCATAATATAAATATGTAAAAGACTAAGGTCGACTTTTTTTTTCCAGTCTGAAATCGACGTTTCCATAGCCCACAGCTTCGGGATAAGACACTCTCCATTCTCTGACCACTACTAGAAAGAAGAAAAATACGATGCCGAATTCGACTGTATTCTTATCTGCCATCCATTAATGCATGGAATACAGAATTTCATTTTTCAACAAAACTATTTGGCGAAAAACGGTTACTTTTTTTTTTATTTCAACCTTTTTAGATAAAATCAACCAGAACAATATATATGCAGTGGCGTATCCCGATCGCCTTTTGGAGGGGGCTAACATCACCATTTGGGGGGAATGAGTTGGGAATTGTAAAGATCCTATTTCTTTATATGTCATTTATCTGGATCCATTTTATTATTTATTCCACCCATGTTGGAACGTGTGACACAAGAGCCATATTTCACAATGCTCTTCATGTTTGCTTCAGTAATGCCGTTGCCGATAATTTTTAGGCCATACATAAAGCTTGTATTAATCTCGAAATGCTGTTCCTTTTTATCTTTTGTTGAGTATTAACATTTTATATCATGTTTTTTCAATAAAGTTTTTATATTTGGTGGTACTTGATTATTTAATTTATCGTTTACAGATGATAGTCACAAACAGTACAATGACATTAGTTTGGATAGTTGATGGGTTTGATGTTTGATATAATATGCTGAACAATATGCTATCTTTTACAGGGTGTTTTTCTTTCGCCAAATAATTTTTTTAAATAAAATCTCAAAGAACTCTATGACCTAGCTAAACAAACAAAGAATGAGAATACTGATACAGAATAAAGAAAAAAGAATACAGAAAATATCTCAAAGAACAAAAAACCAACTTCAACCAAAACGCCGAAAACAAACCTCAAAAAATATGGCAGCTGATAAACGAGGAACTAGGACGGAAGAAACAAACAAAGCCAATCCATCTCATAAATGAGGGACAAGAAATTTCTGAAAAAAAGGAAGTAGCCAACAAATTTGGGAAATACTTCGCAACAGTAGCAGAAAAAAAGATAACAGAGCATTTTGAAACAAAACTATCAAACATGCCAACAACATCAAAAATGGTAAACCAATCCATATTCCGACAACCCGTGACAAAATAAGAAATACAAAACATAATAAAAAAATAAAAAAATAAAACCTCAATAGGAATAGATGGCATTCCAACAGCAATCTTAAAGAAAATCTGCAACGAGATAAAAAAAACGCTCACTATATTGATCAATAAAGCGTTTACAACTGGAAAGTTTCCATCAGCATTAAAAGTAACAACTATTATACCTATCTACAAATAAGGAGAAAAGACAAACAG
Organism: Gonioctena quinquepunctata; assembly: GCA_018342105.1. Classification (NCBI taxonomy): domain Eukaryota; kingdom Metazoa; phylum Arthropoda; class Insecta; order Coleoptera; family Chrysomelidae; genus Gonioctena; species Gonioctena quinquepunctata. Next base: position 137,701 of record JAFIRS010001623.1, read on the forward strand.
AAAATTATAGGCCTATATACAGTTCTTCTCAAAATCCCCCTCCCCCCTCTTATTTTTGGAACGATTATACATAAACAAGTGAAATTTGGAAACTGAATATTAAAGGTTGTAGTGATGATACATGACGAAATCGTCGAAGATGACGTCACAAGGCCATTGTGACCAATAATTTTAAATGGAACCCTACGGCAAGCGACACCTCTTTTAAAAGGTATCGAAAAAACCTATTCAATGATACTAATTTTGTTTGTGTTTATGGCAGTTTTAATGGCTCATTAGTAAACATTAAAATTTAAATTCCATTCAGTATGATATTAATTACAGATTTAAGAATCAGTATCTACTTGAAGAAAATGCTCGAAGTGACCTCCATTTACTTCCTGACAGTGAAATATCCTATTTTTAAACTCTTCTCGTACTATTGCAAATGTGTCTGCGGAAACAGCCTCACATTCTGCAACAATACGTTGTTTTAAAACGTCAATATTGTCAGGTTCAGTGGCGTAAACCTTCGATTTAAGGTACCCCCACAGAAAAAAATCCAAAAGTGTGAGGTCCGGTGATCGAACTGGCCATTCCGTTGAACCTCGTCGTCCAATTCATCTACCACGATACTCCTCATCCAAATACCGTCTTACTGCACCGTAATAGTGTGGAGGAGCACCATCCTGTTGGAATGCTATTTCCAAATTGCCGAATTCATCTGGATTATCTCCCAAAATTTCAAGGATTAACGGTTCTATTGCGTTTTGCAACAACTACAGATAAACCTCACCAATTAAATTAGTATTTAAAAAAAGAGGCCCAACGATGTGGTCCCCCAGGATACCTGCCCAAACATTCACCTTCTGGGGAAATTGGGTATGTGTTTCACGAAACAGGTGAGGATTTGCGTCACTCCAATACCTCACATTCTGTGTATTTACATTTCCATTCAGATAGAAAGTACTTTCGTTACTAAAACAAATTGTTTTGACATAGTCTGGCTGTTGGTTAATTTTAGTTTCCATATTTTCGCAAAATTCAAGTCTTCGGTCTGGGTCGTCGTCTGAGAGTTGATGAACCATTTTCAATTTGAATGGATGAAATTTGAAATTGTTTTCAACACCCTGTGTACTGTACTTCGACTGACTTCACAGGTAGATGCATCGTGAGTTGTTGAAGAAGTAGGATTAACTATTACTTCTGCCAGTGTATACAATTTTTTCTCATCAGAAATTTGTGGTCTGCCTGATCGTTCTGCATCATTAATACTATCCGTTGTTTCAAACTTACGAAGGAGCTCCCTCAAATAAGTCCTCGAAACGGGGCGATCGGGAAACCTCTCATTAAAAATACGTTCTGCTGCATGAATATTTTGTCCAGTTTCACCAAGAATTAGGATCGCTGCCACTTTATCACCTAAAGCACGTACCATTTCGCTTCTTGAAGCACTTAAACGTTCGGCTCACAACAGTTTAACAAATTATTAAAATGTACAAAAATATTAAAAGTACCAAAAGCTGCTAAAACAGTTAAACGTTCGATCAACAATCCACAAATTATTAAATGTACAAAAACTTGGACAATTACAAAAACGTCGAATTAGGGAGAGTAACAAAAACGTCAGCTTATTTGACAACTATCCAGAGGCGGAGCTTGAATTTGGAATTTTAGTATTTACTGATTTAATTCATCACAGCTTTGAGTTTTTCAAAAGCGAGTTGCCAAAACTGCCATAAACACAAATAAAATTGGATTCATTTAATAGGTTTTTTCAATACCTTTTAAAAGAGGTGTCGCTTGCCGTCGGGTTCCATTTAAAATTATTGGTCACAATGGCCTTGTGACGTCATCTTTGACGATTTCGTCATCTATCATCACTAGTAGGGAAGTTTACAACCTTTAATATTCAGTTTCCAAATTTCACTTGTTTATGTATAATCGTTCCAAAAATAAGAGGGGGGGAGCGGACTTTTGAGAAGCACTGTATATAGGCCTATAATAGACGATGCGCAACATGAATTCCGACCAGGACGATCTACAGAGACTGTTTCTTTTGAATTTGTCGAATTTGTACACAAAGATCTTGAAAAGGGATATACAATAGTCGGCCTTTTCTTCGACTTGTCCAGAGCATTCGACACACTGAACTTTCAATTAATCGAAAGTAAATTGTACAACATCGGCATAAGGAGACAAACCCTTTTACGAATAATTTCGTTTCTATCTGAACGAAAGATCGTGGTCAGAATAAGTAACTACACCTCTGAACATTAGTATTGGAGCAGCTCAAGGATCCGTATTGGCACCACTAATATTCTTACTATTCATCAACGACTCAAATCTACCTGGAGCAACAATGAAATTTGCTGATGATACGTCGGCAGCAATATCTGGTACAAACGAAGAAGAGACCATGATGAAAATTACTGAGGTACGTGAACAAATGGAAAAGTGGTGCTTTGCAAATCGTCTATTTTTAAATCAAGAAACGACAATTATGGTACATTTCCACAAAAATAATCCTAAACTAAACGTAGAGAATTACACACCTACAATAAAATTTCTGGGATAATATCTAGACTCCAAAATATCTTGGGAACCATAACTGGACCACATATGCAAATCTCTGAACAGATCATTCTTTGCCCTACTAAAACTAAAGCACTCCATACAGAAACCACATCTAATAACTTCTTATTACGCCCCTGTTTACCCACATATCTGCTATAATATCATACTATGGGGACAGGCAGTGGAAGTAAACAGAGTGATTACACTGCAAAAAAGGATTATACGCCTCATATTTGGAATAAAACCACAGGAAACATGAAGACATGCTTTTAAAAACCAAAGGATCCTCTCTGTAATATACTAAAATGTGCGATATATGTCTACAAAAATAAAGAAAAATTCAAACAAAATAGGGACAGCAGACTGTACGAAAAATCACCGCAGTATGCTTGTATACAGATCTTCAACAAACTACCAACTAAAGTAAAGGAAGCTACAATACTCAACAGCTTTAAAAAACTATTGAAGGAGTGCTTAATTGATAGTTCTTTTTATAATTTCAAGAAATTTTTAGATATACAAGGCGTGCAAAAATAAAATGAAGAGTTGGAATACAGTCCACATAAGGTTAAATAGTCTGATTTGTTGAAAATATGAACAGGATGTTCATAAAATCAGATGTGGAATCATCTGCGACTGAAAGATACACTTTAGTCACTATTTTCCATCGTCAAGATAACCTCTTGTGGGGTATACATGTTTCTCTTTTCAACGTTAAATAGTCATTGTTCAAATCTTGTTCCAGTAAAACACCTTCACCACGTCCATTATTATTATTGCCTAATGCTACCACTTGTTACTAAATACTTAGGAAAAGTTAATTGTATCCTCGATTTAACCTAGCATCTAGTTATACTTGATTATCTGACTTGTCAATAACATGACCTGAAGATCAATAAATGAATTTGAATAAGAATCATCTCATAAAGCACTAGTACGTTCCCAAAACGTACTGAAAAAGTCCAAGTAGGACCAACTGTACTTATTGGATATCTCTGGTTTAAGTACACTTGACGTTTTATGGATGTTTTGGGGACGTCCAGATTCCACGTATTTGTACATTTGTTTTAGGTCCTCAACTGTTCCGAATTAATGTAAATAATTCTGAAGAATACGAATTGAAGTTTTTAAATTTGGGGGTAGATCCCCAGAAAAAAACATTATTCAATATAATCGAAAATGTGTTAACTTTCTACCACAAATGGCGTCACTTTCACCAACAAGATGAAAGGAAATAAATGAGCTTCTCCTCGAATAATCTAAATATATAAAAGAATAATTGACTGACTGACATATCAACGCACAGCCCAAACTCCTGGGGCTAGGACCGTGAAAATTTGCATGTGGGTTTCTTTGACACTGTATGTGAGCACTAAGGAAGTTCAACTCCTAAGGTGGTGAAAAAGGACATTCTTCTGTAGATTCTGTAAAAAGTAAACGGGTGTTTTTTATGAAGGTCGTAATTTTCATGGTCCGAAATGTTTTCACTGTGTTTCCAATCCTTGAAATCTGTACTAAATGGGTAACTCCACTACCAAATAGTTTGCAAGGGTTGCAATAAAGTTTTCCTGGAGAATTTCAGTATAAATGCCTGGTAATTTTTTGGTGTTTTCCGTTCAGTAAGTGTATATAAAATATCGTTTTCGTAGCATACCTGCCTGTGATTTGTAGATCTCTTTAGATGCGGTAAAGTCGAGTTTTTGAATATCTACATCTACGGTTAGATATGTTCTTCAATATTGATTAGTTTGAAAATATGAACAGGGTGTTCATTAGATGTGAAATCATCTGCAACTCAAAGATAAACTTTAGTCAATATCTTTCATCTTCAAGATAACCTCTTGTGGAGTATTCATGTTGAAAAAGGAAACAATTGAACATTGAATAGAAATCATTTTCTGTGAATTGAAAAATCCACGACAAAAACGAAGTTATTCTTGTGTATATCTAACAGAAAACAACTACTTCCCTGACAAAGCTACGCTGGACATTGAACTACATCTGATAGATATCTTGAAAGGACCCTAGCTTAAAAGAAAAATCTGGACGTAAACATTCGATTTTCTATTTCAGTCTTTATTAAGAACTCATATAGATCAATGATATAAAGAAAAATGTTTTTCCAAAAGGAGCACCCACCAAAAATCATTTGTAACATCGATGCAAGGCTGGCATCGCATTCACTAGGTCTTCAATACATTTTTGTCGACTCAAATCTATTTCACGATTCCACGATCATCAGGAAGACTGGAAGAATTGAGAAACATATTTTCTAGAAGCAATCGTAGTTGTTTTCTGTTAGATATTCATAAGAATAACTTCATTTTTATCGTAGATTTTTTAATTCACAGAAAAATATTTCTATTCAATTGAGAATATTTCCCTTTTCAACATGAATATCCCACAAGAGGTTATCTTTAATGATGGAAGATAGTGACTAAAGTTCATCTGTTTTTACACCCAGTTCATATTTTCAAACTAATCAATCTATACTGAACTGTATAATACTGAACTTTAGATTCAATCAACAACGTCACCACTTCTCATATGAACAGAATCTGAAATACTATAAAATTGATAAACTTGATATGAGACGGAAATTCCTAGATATACGTATGATTTATAAAATAGTCAACAATTCACTCGATTCATTGCAGTAGTTTCAACTTCAACTGCACACAGTACTTTGTAACGAATAGACCTTTGTCCGTGGCAGGCCACAGCTCAACTAAAGCACACTTGAACTCACCATTCATTAGATGCGTAAGATCCTATAATTCTGTTGTTGGAAATCTTTCTGATTTGGATATTTTCTCCACTTCCTGAGCTTCAAAAAGCGATTGAAAGCAATAATGTTTTGAATCAATGATAAAATTTTGATTTTTTTTCTTCCTCTTTTTGTTCACATTAACTTTTGAGTTCTGCATACTCCAAGGCATTCAGCTATTCTTTCTTGGAATTATATTATAATATTCTCTCATTAATATGTCAATTAAAGGCTGAAGCCACTATTATTTTTTGGTTCTTATTTTTTTGAAATTGATGCTTTCAACAATTTAGTAATATTTATATAATTTAGTAATATCATATAAAAAAACATTTTCTCCTATAAAACACAATTCCTATGTTTTATTACTATCTTATTTAGTTTTTGCTCACATTCATTTTTGTGCTATGTTACTTTTAGAAAGGACATTTATAATATGTTAACTCCTTATCAAAGCTGACATTCATTTCTGAACTGAGTTATTTTTTCTATGAATGATTTCTGTCCTACACTTTAGTAGTTTATTGTCAACTTTCACAACTATATATTATATTGTTTTGTTTCGTGCTACTTTGTAATTGGATGGGTAAAACTATATGTTGAGTAGCCTATTCATGTAAATAAATAAATCATACGCCATGACAGGTTATAATGTCAAAAAAACATTGATTTCAAAGAAATATTTCTAATATTTTTCCATCTTTGCAAAGAAATGTCCTACGAATAAAAAAAAAAAATTTGTAAAAAGTGTCATAAATGGTAAGTAATTCTGCTTTTATGTAGCTCCAGCTTCTGTAGAATATTCTGCTAGTGATTTTGTAAAATCAGAGAGAGAATAGTTTGATATGAGGCTTCCACTCTCAGGTGCAACTGGAACTCAAGAAGATATTTTTGAATACAATATTTAGCGAAAGTTTCACTTTGTACTGATAGTAATGAATGATGTGGGAATAATAATGAGCAACAACAATCAAAACATTTATTGCATTTCCACACTTTAAAATATCTCCAACATACTTTCTATACAGTGTTTTGTACAAGACATATTCACACACTTTCGCTACTCCCGATACACATATTTTTTTCTCATTTTTTAGTTATATATAAAATTATTTTCGTTTCCATTTCCCAGAAAATATACCCTATAACATTTTGATTAAATACTATTCAATACAAAGATTGTGGGAAACAGTTGATAATGTCCCATAATGTTATCCTGTTAACCATGATAAACAACAGACCTGAAACATTTGATAAATACTGCTTGAGGAAAATCACAGTAACACCAATTTGGCTCAATTTTCAACAGAAATCACTCTGAAAATTAATTTTACAGTACATTACTAATACAATTGTAAATATTCTATACAAAATAAATATTTCACAACTTTTAGTCCAATCAATAGAGATAATGACCTAACAAAAATTTCAAAACAGCTGAAATTCTGGATTTGAAAATTCGGAAGAATGAAGTATCCATTAGGCAATTCTTCATCATGCCACGGCGCTAAAAATCTTCAAAAATATATTTTGAGCTATAACTTCAGAAGTATTGGAGATATGCAAAAATGTTTGTAGTTCGTCATTTTTGGAACGAAGATCCTTCACGCGGCTTGACTGGTAGACTGGTAGAAAATGTAACATAAGAAAAAAGCGTTATGTCCCTTCCATGCGACTTTCTTTCTATCTCTGTCTCTTTCTATTATATACGAGTATGTGTGGCATCTACATTTGGTCCTGTCAGAATTAAATGTCAATGCATTCAATTCTTATATAGGGAAATAGGATATGCAAAATTGATGAAATTAGGGATTTGGAACTCCTACATACAGTGATTTGATATTTGAATTCAAATATTCTTTTTTCAGCAAGTTAGAAAGCTCCAGTTTTTCAAGTAAGTCAATGAATGATTTAATTGTCTCATTTTGTAGTTGGTAGAGCTTCAATGTGTTCCACGAATTTCGTGAAATTCAGTAGTTTAAAGTGCCGTATAGACCCCAAAGTATTGAAAAATTGAATTATAAACTCCTTCGTAGGCTTAAAAACAATAAAACTCTGTGCTGAAAGTGATCTAAATGCCTAAAAAGAGTAAAAATTGTGTGTCTAACACCGATATCTGGCCATTGGAAAACTGCAGGCCATTGTGACCCTTAATAAACGCTGAGTACAGTAATTTCGATCGTATTGGTTTGCCAGAGTGAAAAAGTGAGGTTAGGATTTCAAAACCCACGAAAGTGAAAATAATTTCGCTTATACACAAACAACCACAGCTGAATTGCTGGAAAAGTTCATTTAAATGACCCCCGAATGAAAGAATTCAGCGATGGAGGTAGAGATCACAATAAAAGCGTGGTAAATTGCCACAATTTGGAAGATTTGGACAGCATTTATTCGTGGTCAGTCGACAATAAACTAGCATTCAATATATCAAAATGTTTTTATATCACTTTCACCAAAAAGAAAGAAAACATTTCACACAGCTACTATATCAACCATAGCCCAGTAACGGAGAAATTAGAAGCCAAAGATCTGGGAGTGATATTTGATGAGAAATTAACCTTTAATATCCACATTAGAAACATTATAAATAGAGCATATAGACTACTGGGATTCATTATCAGGAACTCATTTGATTTTCATAAACAAAAATTCCTAATAAATCTCTATAATGTATTTGTAAGATTCATTCTAGAATATGCATCAATAATTTGATCACCGTTTTATGCAAAGGCAAAAAATGAGATTGAAAAAGTTAAAAAAAAATTGTGATATTTATATTACAAAAAGCATGGTATATATTATTTTGATATCCCCTACTTTACACTTCTACAAGATTTATCCTTCAAAAAATTAGAATCTAGACGCACTATGGTAGGTCTATTATTCCTATCTAGGCTCATAAATGGCCAAACCAACTGCTCTCATTTACTAGGTCGCATGCAATTTTCAGTTCTCCAATACAAAAGTAGAAATATCAACACAATACTACATGTCTCAACACTACATTCAAACCTGGGACTAAACTCCCCAATACACAGGATTTGTCAAACTGCCAACTAATATCTCAGTAATGTAGATATTTTCTTTTGCAATTATAATAACTTTAAAAAATATCTCAACGATCTTATTTTGTACTAACCGAAATTATATTGATTTGTAACACATTTCATATCATCACTGTACCCACTAACTAAAACTATTTTAATTTGTAAACATTTCATGAACAATGTTCACTATTCTTATATATTTCGAAGGTAATCTGTAATTGGACTTAATGTCTGTTGATTATTAATGAATAAAAATAAAATAAAATAAAAATAAAACAATGGATCACCCAGTGACAAAAACCGTGTGAAAGACATTATTTCACCAAACTAACGATACTGCTAAAAACAGTGTGTTGGCAAAACTCACATCAAAGTGAAGCCGAAAAACTCCAAAAACTCAATGATTACATTTCTAAACATAGTGAAAGTGTAAATAAGAGTAATATTAAACCTAATAGAGACACTGGAGAGCCAGGCACCGGGTTCGAGGTCGAAAAGACCGCCCGAGCCGAGTTAGCGCAGAGTATGAAAAAACTGAAAAAAGTTCAAAAACACTAAGAGAAAAGGAAAATGAAAAGAAAGTAGTGAGTGTAACCCATCAAAATGTGGGGAATAGAAAGGAGAATGAGAAAAAGATGTTAAAACACCTTGGTCCAAAAGAAAAATTTTGTTCACCACACTTTTAAAAAAAAAACCAAATTTTCAAAGTGAGAAAATAATGCAAAAATGGTGAGTCCAACACATCAAAATATGGGGAGTGATATGGGCAGCAGAAAATCCGTTTTCGACAGAAAATCTATGTTCTCCACACTTTCATAGGGGCGAATAGTATTATCAGGAATAAAATACCTTTTACTGTAGCAGTTTGGAAAAAGGATATATAGGCAAAGTATTGCTTCATATTACGTGGCGATTTCTACCAGTCAACACCTACCTCAAGCCGCGTTAAATGAACTTCGTTCCTGATATCTACAAAATTGGTTAAAAAAATTTTTGCGAAAAATTATGTCGTTAGGGAGATAAATGCGATTTTCCACTTGTAGTCCGGTTGAAATTGCCCGGGAACGAAAAATGGCCCCAGTCGATGAAAAAAATCCAAAGCACATGAAATGTAGAAAAAAACTGATTCATATTAAAACGTGTGTTCAAAGATTTCCGATATGTCTATGAGTGAGTACACATTTTAGTTGATAAATTCGTAAGGATCATTGCCACGTTAATTTCTTATGGCTTTGTGCTCCTCAAGGTGGGTATACTAGCCCTGTTCAACCGTATTACCCTCGGTTTTTTTGGAAAAAAATATTCTGACATGTAATTTGGGGGTATTTTCCTTGATTAAGAGTAACCTTGAATTTTGTTGTACATTTGATGGTTTAATCTATAAAGCCCCCTATAGAAGAATAATCGCCTGGTTTATAAGTACTTTAAAATATGGCCTCTTGAATGGCTTTCCAATTTTTCTAATACATATTGTACTTTTTGAATTATTTTAAATTTTTGGAGACTAGAGAATCTTACTTTTTCCAGAAAGTATCCAAAACTTTTACTTTTCTGAATATTTTGAGCAGGATTTTTTGAGGATCCTCAAGTATAGATATATGGAAACGATTGTATGCCGTGGGGATGGGGCTATTGTTACAGGAAAAAATAAGAAGGCCGGTGAACTCAGGTACAAAATCATTGAGCGGCGGGTGGCAGTCTAACAGCACTATTCTGGAACACGCGCATGCGTTCTGTTCTAAAAGCTAGGCACTATTTTTTTTTCACGTGGCCGTCTGCTTGCAGTCAGCGTTCTTTTATGTGTTAGAAATGTAACATTTATGTCATGTTACGGTATTACTATATCTGATAAAATATGCCTTATATGTTACATTTACAAAACGAGTATTGTTCCAAAACTGCAACCATGCAGAAGTAGCGTCTTAACAAACTTTTGCTCTATGATAAATAATGAAGAATTGTCTGATCTCCATCTCTTATCCCAACTTTTTCCTATCTCTCCTCCTTCCTTTGCATGGAAAATAATCGCATGTTGCGAGATAATGGTTACTACAACTTTTTTGAAAACATTTTTCTGTATCTCTTTTATGTTTGCAGTTACGGCTAAATATAAAAAATTCAAAAAGTTTTTGGATTTTCTTCTTCTTTTCAGGGCATGGTGAAGAATTGCTTAATCGACCACGTTGTGGTCACCTGGCAGAAACGTGGATATGTAGTGGCCGACACTATGCACGTTAAACAACTGACTATTATTGTGTAATTGATATGTTGCTCGATCTCTGTCCATTTTGCCTGATTAATTTCGAACACTCGATAGAATATAATAGTATACAGTGCGGCTTTTTAAAAACTCCCCCTCCCCTGTTAACTTTTGAACGATTCGACGTAGAACAATGGAACAAAAACTGTTTGAATGATATCACCGATACCACTTTCTGAAATGAAAGACATTATGATTGCTCGAAAGATGGCGCGGGGGAGGCAAGTCAACTCAAAAATGTCTAATAGCAAGTAGAAAAGATAATTCAGTTTTCTTTTCCACCATTTAATTTATTTTTTCAATTTCGTTAATTCATCTTTTCACAATATGCATTTGAAATGCCAAGTATAAAAACAGATATTTTGTGGGATTTTCATTTATGTATATATATGAAGCTTGATTGTCAATCGTGTCCACTCGTGCTTTCCCCCTCCCTACCCATCATTGTGTTGTCTCAATACTCATTTCACCAGGTAAAACTTTTCACTAAATACAAATGCTATAATTCGTTTCCAATATGAAGAGCAGGTAAGTAGTGTTATAATTATTTATACATTAGAAGGTCTTGAAGATCGATAAAATAATCCAACTTCATATTAGTCATGTCTAGGTAACTGCTTAGTTATCAGTTTACCAAATCCAAGAAATGGTACCCGCTATGATAATGGCCATTGAAAATAAATTAATGGGGTATTATTTGGGTCGAAAATTTAATTATTGTATGGATTTGAAACGAATTCGAAAATGAAAAATTATCATGAATCTCTCTATCGACCGTATTTCGTGTTACTCGTCCCAATTGTGACTGCATGGTTGAAAGTAAAATTGAATTACCTTTTCAACGATGTGCAACTTGATCTCTATGCCTCTCGAAATGTTCAGGCTGATGTGTCCCCAGCACCCTCTGTCGAGTAATTGTAATGTATCTTATCTCAGAAAGTAGGATCGGTAATACCATGTGAAATATTTTCTGCCCCATTGTTTCACATCAAAGCGTTAAAAAGTTATCTAAGTAAGGGTGCCATTCAGATCCGCATTTATACTTGACATTTCAAATGCATATTGTGAAAAAACGTATTAACGAAATTCAAAAGAAACTAAATGGTTGAAAACAGAATTGAATTATCTTTTCAACGATGTGCCACTTGACCCCCATGCTATTTAAATTTTTTAATTTGATGTGCTCCCCTGCGCCATCTATCGAGCAATCACAATGTCTTTTATTTCAAAAAGTAGTATCTTTGATACCATTGTATAAAGAGTCAGGAGGGGGCACTGTAAAACATACAAACACTTAAGTGAGTATATTGAATTTGGATTCTTCTGATCGAGATAAAATTAAAACTGTGAAATATGGGTGTTGTAGCTCGATTCTGAGCACTCGTCTTCTGAATACTCTTTATTGAAGAAAAACATTATAATTTTGGAAATAACTCGCCTTTGTAATTATGTACTTGAATTCCTCAAACATTTTTTTATCAATTTTGGTTACTTGAAACCAATACTTACGTAATAAATTACTGAGTTTGATGTAGTACTGACGACAAATAAATCTTTATTGAATGTTTTGTTCATTTCTCTAATAACGGCAGCCTAGCATATTCCTGTAAAATATAACGGCTTTTGGAGAATATAACTTTGAAGGGGCAGAAACTGAAAATATACCACTCTAAAGTTCCTCTCATCAAAAAGTGGCCAATGGATATAGATTATTAACTTTAACATCACTTAAAAGTGGCGCCCACGTCGCAGGACATGACTCACCACTTCAAAGTTATAACCTGAAAATTATAATAGGTCTTATACCCATGAAAGTGGCGAATATATCGCGGCTATTATAGCCTGCTGTTATAACCTCGAAATTGCGGGTACATGTCCATTAATTGTTAAAAAAGAACATGTAGTAATTATGGTGGATGTATGCAGCTCAAATTGACAATTAGCAAGTAACAATTATCAATTAACAAGTAATTAAAATGATGGCATCTATGCAAACTGAATTAACAATAAAGGTATGAATATTAAGCAGGCGCAACCCATTTTATTTTGAATAAATATCATTCACGTTTCACGTAACAGGTAAAACAAACTTTTGTAAGCCACCATAAAATAATTTGAGGGAAGTTAGGTTAGCTTTCGTCATTCCGCGGACCAATCCACGGTCACATGATGGTGAATTCCAAAGGTAATTGTAACTTTCAATAATTGCGAACTGTGGCAATCACTTATGGGATAGCAAGAACGTGGAAACCATCACCACATATCACAATCAAGTGGCTCTGGCAAACATACCTAAATCCCAGCTGTGAGCGCCGTGGCGACGGATGTATAACACCGGGGTCTTGAAACAAACGGTGCCGCAACAGAGCCTCCGACAAACAGGGCGGAATCTCGGAATAATCAGCCTTAGCCCTGTGCAGGGGGCACCACAGGGCCGGACCAACCCCTTCCCCCTCACTCACTCGGGAGTACAAACGACCACAAGATGAAACATCGAAAGAGAATAAGGGCAACTCTTGGCCTTTTCGGTTTCTTTCAGGACACTGAAGAGGTTATGATCCGAGCGGTCTCCGAGATCGGAAGAGGACTCTTCAGGGTGCTGAACAAACGACAGGGACCGCCCAGATGAACCTCCAGCACCGCAACTTGATCGGAATCATGGATACGACATGGTGAAAAAAATCGTACCAGATACAATGGGTCAGAGGGCTCAAGTGTCATCGGAAGCCACAGCCTGACGAGCCTACAGGGTGGACGTTTTAGTGGGTAAACCCGTGTCAGGGAGTCCCAAACTACCTCAAGGTTGAAAAGGGAAACATTCTCAATTGAAAATCGAATAGAAAGTTTTTTCTGTGAATTGAAAAATCCACGATTAAAATGAAGTAATTTTTTGTGTTCATATTTTCAAACAAATCTACCTTAAGGTGTTGCCCACCTACCAAAAAAAACACAATCAAGTGCCTGCCACATTGAAAGTTTGATGGAAGTTATTAAAATGTAACCGAAACCATCATACTATATTGAAAGTGGTTGTGACTCCTAAGTGATATTTAAGTGGTACAGGATGGTTACCGCAACGGTGATTTTCCATTTTCAAGTTTGAAAACCTTCAAGGTAATTCTGCTTGGTGGCCATAATGTTTCAGACCCCTCAATAGACACTAACAAGTTATAGAACTGTGGAGTGGCTACCATAGATGATAATTGCGTGACTACAACCATGCAAATATAAAATTTCAGTTATTTTGTCGTGATTACGTAATAACCAGCGAGTCGGAGTTGCAGTATCAGTTTCCTTCACTATTATGCTGCTTGGGTACATAAAACTACCTGAATCCAGAATTTCAGCTGTTTTGTAGTTTTGGTTAGATTTTGGTAAAATGTTCTATTCATTGGACTATTTCACTGATAAACTGGGAATATTTCCTCTTCCGTCATTTTTGGATTGTGAGACTTTCTCTTCACAGTATTTTTCCATTAGAAATGCTTTATGAGGGAACCCAAAAATACTTCGATTTGATTGGAAACTTCCCTGAAATGTCGTTAGGTAAAAAATAAAAAAATGGAAACAGTTTTTTTCAACCTCGCACGGTAATACTTCTAATCCTTTGAAATATGTGTAGATCCAATTCTACCATCAGTTTCGCTGCGAGTAGTCTGGGAGTAGACCTCCTTGATTTTGTAATAAAAAATTGTATTAATAAACTTGTCCAAGGAAGAAAAGTGCCATGTGAAGTACTGCACCTTTGGCTGGTTGACTACTCCGTACTGATGAGGGCCAAGAAGCCTGAAACCGGTATGCGGATTGTTAGGTGAACACGACATAAATTAAACATAATCGAGCTTATCAGAAAAAAACATTTGCATTCAATGTCCATTGATATTATATGGAAGTATGCATGGATTTTCAGGTGAATATCATTCAATGTTCTGCGTGGTATTTGCCAGGAAAGTAGTTGTTTTTCACCTGAGATCTACCATTTTCTGGTTCAATTTTATATTGAATCCTTTATGTGAAGAAAACCGTTTAATTCGATTTTTCTAAACCTGTCCAAGTTGATTACATCTCAGTCTAGCCAGAGGTAGGTCCCTCTATAGTTGTTTCGAATATTATTAAACACTGCCACTAAAAGTTGATGAAGAATATTTTTCCTATGAAAAAAGAAATACGAAAATATATGGGGGGGGGGAAATCAACTAATTTTCTCCACGTTTAATTACCGCTAGAACGTCTTCCAGAATGGAATTTTCTTGTAACGACGTTATTTTTTCAATCATTTGTGGATAATGGTTTGGAATTGCGTTAATCTACACAGCATCGACGCCAACTTATGAAGTAGGTATGTGATGAGTTTGATTCATATCATTATCAGGTATAACTTTGTTGCCAGCGATTTTGAAGAATTAACGTTTGTGTAGAGTCATAATTTGAAAGGAAAGAACATATAGAAAAAAAACAGTTATCTATCAATAATTATCTCAACTAAGAGTTCGAACACGTATGGCCTGCCACTCGAATGCATTATGAACATGTTCCTTGCTCCACTTTTATTTTGATTAAGAATTCCTCGGACTTCTATTTACATTATTCAAACAATTGGTTAGAAAATTCATATGAATGAATGTCTGTTCGAGTAAACAAAATAGATTATTTTCAAATTAATAGAATTTTTTACCCGGCGAAGTACCGAAGAAAGTACCGCTAAAGCAATAATAAGTAACAAAATGTTCTTGAAAAAAAAACAAATATAGGTGTAACCAATAATATTGAAATATAGGATGTGTACCATCTTTATCTCTGAGGCACCCTGTTTTCCCGTAGTGATTTTCACTGAATTGGCATGCTCTTATGAATATTATAATATAATTTTATCTTCAAACAAATCAACGTTCAACTTGGGGACCCGCTCTCGGCCAACTAATGAAAGCACAGGATTGGTGGATTATTATTGGGGTATGACGAATATTAGTCAGAATACATATAGCATATAAAAATATGAGCTAATAGATTTCATATGAAAAAAAAGCAGCCGGTCAAATTAGTTTTACGTTTTTTCGACTCCCGGAACTCTAATTTAATGTTAAAAATAACAAGTAAAAAAAATACCAACAAAAATTTATTAAAAAGTGTGGAGAACAGGGTACATAGATACTTGAAGGAATAATATCCCACAAAAAAATGTTTCACTGATTGTTCATAAAACTTATTGTTAATTAACAATTTTTTTTTCATCAGAACCATCATGTTTTCAATAATCGATTGGTTATTACTTTTTGAAGCTAAAAACAAATTTAAAAAAAATGTTTTTTTTCTAACTATATTAGTTATTATCACTGTTTTCGTATTTGAAAATAGTATTAGCTTACATAAATTTAAAAATTTGAGTGCTCTTTATTTATAAAATATTCAAACAAATAGATTGATTCCATATTTTTGGATATTTTTTGCCATTTTACTAATAATAATAACTTTATTATCCTGAGAAACATACATGTTTATAATAAGGATCTTAAACTACTAAATATTACAAACATTTCATTGTGAAGTGATTGTAATAAAATTCAATAGTAGAAAGGTCAAAAAAATCGTTTGAAATCTATGTTTTGAAGCATATTTCTTCAAGCCACTGGGTATATATTTGTTTTCATATTCCTTTTTTTGCCAAAGAAAAAAAACTGTTTTTAAATGCATTAAAAAATCAAATGAGTAGTGAAATTAGATGATTTTGTAGTTGCAAGTATATTTTGGAATTGGTTTTGAATCGTTGTTTTCCATAACTTTTCAGAATATACGACAAATCATTATAGATTTTTATACCACTAAGAATATTGCATAAGCATTGAAATCAGAAATGTAATTCAATTATTAATTCGGAATAATAAGTATTTTTTTTTTTTAACTAAATTTGAATTTGAGTAAGTTCCTTGGTTTATATAAATTAACTGTAGGTTCTTTGTAATTAAGTTTAAATATGCATTTTATAACTTTATTCTGAAGTATTTTCAATGGTTTTATTAAGATTTTTTTGCTGGTCCCTATAATGTAATTAAATATTGATGCTTTGAATATACTAAAGAAAAGTATATTGATTTCAAATATTTCAAAGGTATATAATTTCTTATTTTGTATAAAATTCAAATTATTGGGGCTACTTGTTTTCTTCATTTTTCAATATGTTTTGACCAATTGTAGTGGAGTATTTGATATTTTCATTATATAATTTGATATGATCTTTCAAATCAATAGATGTAGTTATTCTTCCTGACTATAAACATAAAAGATGATTTTTCATTATTCAATGTTAGATTGATTTGTTGAAAATATAAACAGGATGTTCATAAAATCAGATGTGGAATCATCTGCGACTGAAAGATAAACTTCAGTCACTATCTTCCATCGTCAAGAATTTTTATTTTATAGTCATCTACATTTACTCAGTTAATTCTTTATAATTATCATATCTGTAATAGTCTGAAAGATATAGATGTTGATAACTTACAAATTCAATGGCCGCCTTGACTTATGTAGACTGTGAAATGAAAAAATCGCGATTTTTTTACATTTTAACGCGTTTTTGTTATTTTTCTATCTAAAAGAAATATAAACACAGTCAGTGTTTGTTTATTCAATGAACAGTTAAATTATACGCAAAAATAATTTATGTATATAATCGCAAATGATTAATTTTAAAGAAAAACCTTTTTCTTGATCGTTTGTTTAAATAACGATAAAAGTAAAAAAATACTCATTATTAATAAAAGTGTTTTGTTATAATAATGAAATGAGAACAAAATCCAAAACTGTGTAATCAGTATATTTGTTCATATTATTTTAAACGGACAGCACTCAAAATTTAAAATGCATGTAATCTAAAAGTATTTTTGTATATGAAAACAGTAATAAATATGAACGAAACATTTTTTTCTTCTAAATTTTTTTATTTTTTTTAGGTTCAATAACTTATAACTAACAGATCATAACAATTGAAAACATCGCAATTTCATAATCTTATATAGTATAGATGTGATAAAGTCTCCAGCGACATAATTTTAGTGGCTTTTGTTTAACAATTATCCTATTTGAAATATAAACGGAAACTCTAAATAAAATTTTTGATTAATTCAAGTGTTGAATTGGCGGGGGCTCGGTCAAAATGAAGGAGAAAAACAAATTTTAAATTGACGACGTTTCGAAACTATATTGTTTCTTCTTCAGAACTGTGAAGTATAAAAAACAAGACATTTAGAATAAAGTTCGTATATATAAAATGACAATCATCGGAGACAAGCTCCGAAGAAAGGAAAAAACAGATACACATAAACTATGTTACTCACATTTAGGTTGGTTTTCCTTGTTCACGGAAGCAGAAAAGGATAAAATCGACGAATACATAAATGCAATTACAGGTTTAATGAAACACGACCACCATGCACACAAAGATAAACAATCTGAACTGTTGGAAATCGCCACTCCTATTTGATATCTACCCACCTTTTTTTTCCCATTTAAACAAATCGACAAAAGAACAAGAAATGAAAAGTTAAAATAAACCACCTACCCCAGATAACGATTTACAATTTATGTTTGATCTTCCCTATCAGATTGAAATATGATGTGTTGAGGTTGTCGATGTCCGATCTTTTATTCGCACATTTATCTTCATGTTTCGCTATTTCTATCATTTCGTTGAGGAACTTTTTTTCAAAAGTGTTTGTTAACCTATGATGGTGACTGATTCGAAATCAAAAGAATGGAGGAAGGACTTAGAGTGTTCTGCAAGCCTAGTAGGATTTGTTATTTGTTTAATGGATGGTGAATATTTTTGTAGCCTCTTTTATGTTCGGTCATCTTGGTTTTTAAGAATCGTCCTGTCTGTCCTATGTATACTTTTTCACAATCAGCACACGGTATTTTATATATGATATTGGATTTTTGGTCTTTTTGTGTTTTAGTTTTCGATCTCGTGAAGAAACTATTTTTCAATTTTTAATTAACAAAGTTTTTGTTTCTGAACATTTCATGTGCTGAGAGTGTGGCTGTGTTTAAGATTGTTGATGGTATGAATTTTTTGTGTCATAGGGTGTGAGGAGTGGAAGTTGATGAATCTTTCTGAGTGTGATACCATTCAGTTATAATTTCTAAAAAAAAAATATCTTTACTTTTTTCTTCCTCCATCGTAAATTGTTGATTAACGTTACGCTCACTTTTAAAAAAATTAGCAGAATATTTTTCCTTCAAATATATATTTTTTTCTTTTCAAATTGATATTTATCGGGATGAAAATATTTGTTTACTTGTTACGGCCGGTTTTGGGGCATCATAATGGTTGAGCGCTTGCGCACAGAGCTTAATTTTTATATTGAATTTAAATTATTATAGAGTTAGAGGTCCGGGAGTTGGAACTTTTTTCTTGGGAATTTCTTCCTCGTTATGAATGTTTTTTTTTAATTTCATGAATTATTAGCAAGAATTAACACTATTTCGAGTTTGTGGACTAGACTTTTCAAGTTTACCGCAGACAAGACAATTCGCATGTATTATTCGGGTGCATGCTTGGAATGATTCCAATATGAACTCAATGTAAACTTCCCGGAAATTCAGGCAATGTCACCTCGAATTCATTGAAAACTCACAGAATGTAAAAATATCTTGAATGACTTCAATGTGAACTTCCCTGAAATCCTGGTAATATGCTCTCAAGTTGATTGAAAGCACGCAAAAGTTCACACAGCAATTCTCATAGGATAAGGATACCTCCCTTCATCGAACTGACAATGTTATGTGAAATATTACTCAGATGTGGAAGTTCGCTAGAAATTTCCCTCATTTTTATTTTGTTCAGTGAGATGTTCATGTTATGTGAATTATATATTTCCATCGGTTATGGGTTCCGTCTATTCAAAATTGACAACCAGCATAATTTTCCATGTTCGAATTCCATTTGCAATAACCTTTTTTGCATATTTAACAGAATAAATCGAGCCATTTTTGGGTACTTTATATTATTTTCCGCACATGACACTTGTTTTTGCTCAATACCCATTGACGTATTTGAAAAATGTCACTTCCATGTAATTTTTAGAACAACGTTTCCTGCGCCCAATTTTTTTTCTCGTCCAAATGATCGCGAACACCGTCAACCAGGGACAGCTGAGAGAGTTCTCTGCCCTGATTGTCCACTAACGTCAGGGATGATCTAGACCTGCTGAACTCTGGAAGATCGCAGCGTGGTCTTTCACTCGTCGGGGTGGGTCTCTCGCTGGATGGAGTGGTGTTTGTATCCATGGAAACGCTCAGTCTGGGTCTGCTCCTGTAGCAGGCGCCGTCGTCACTGTTGACGTCGCTGTCCGTGCTGAAGCCGTCGATTTCGTTATCCGTGTCCTCTTCTTCTTGGAACACTGAGTCGCTCACGTAAGAGTGTACTTCGAGGTCGGGGTAGTCATTACCTGGAAACAAAATTTTGAGATGATGGTAATACGAAAACGAATTAATGCCTTCGTCACAATAAGAGTATAAACTGAACTGAAGACTTGATATGGAAAAGTTTAATGTTTGCATTCCCAGAATCTCTTCCAGACACCCGAGTACTTTTTATATAAATACATCTCGCACAAATGTTCTGGCAAATTCTCCGCTCCATACCATGTGTAAAATGACAAATTCTATTAGCGATGATCTAGATGTATTTAGTTGCAAGTTGTCAGATATAAGATTCCACTTTCTACAATAACCATTTTGTTACCTCTTATGAAATATAAAATGTGTATGTGCTTGATATTCATATAAAAATATGTGATGAATTCATTATATTCTGTTAATTCCTGCTCTGTAATTGTGCTTTGTCCTGTAGAGTATTGTATTACAAATAAATAAATAAATATATCGTTTCTGTTGTTTTATGCTCCACTACTAGAATGAAATTAATAATTGAAGTAAACCAAACTTTTAGAGTGTGGCACACATATAACTTGATGAGGGAGGATATCATTAGGCACAAGACACTCCCGTGGATGATCAAATCTGGGGCATGCCCGAGGACGCCAGGCCGAAGAAAGAAGTTCAGCTTTCTAACGGAATTGACCACAGAACTAAGCTGCAAAGAGATCATCAACATGTGAGCTCTCAAGTAATCAGCTTCAAAAGAAAAGTATTCTAAACCAAAAGAAAAGTATTCTTGAAATATTTCAATGAAGTACATACAAGAATAGGATTCTACGACCAGCAATCAAAAAATTTTGAAAATTGGAGTTTCCACAGGGTGTTTTTCAACACCATGTATCTCCGATGTAAAAAAACTTTTTTCAACAGAAAAAATACCTGTTTTCATTTATCTTTCTATTAATGCCAGAAGTTTGGAAGTGCAAGTGCGTATAAAACAATAATGGTCAAAAAGAGTAAAGACAAATTCTGTCCCAAACGAAAGTTCTCTTCGGAAGTACTCGTCTTAACCAACCATATTTCACGTTGAGCATTTTGCGTAATGGATGCCAACTCGTTCAATTCCCATTTTCTAAACGGTATCAATATAGGTATGTCTGTTTGTATGGACTTAATCAATTTTTCATTTATTTCCGAATTGGGCAAAATGTGTTCGACTTTCAATTCGATGCTATCGAAGTATCTAGAGTTGTATCAAAGTTAGAAATGTATTTATCACTCAAATTTGCGATTTTTATAACAATATATACAGGGTGTAATCTAACCTCTTGCACACCCGTGAATGACGAGTGTATAATGGCCTTTTATAACGAATTACAGTGGTTAAAAATCTGAAAATAAATTGAAAACATGTTTTGTTCTTTGTAGAATTCGAAAATATGTTGGGTATGCGTTCTATTATGATTAAATCACAGATCTTTCTCACAAGCGAATAGCAAGGAGGAATATACCAGGTGGCCATGCCTATATCTCCTTCACTTATCAACCAATTTGAATGAAATTTTGTACATATGACAGACGTATTAAAACAAAATGGCCGACTTTCGGTTTCGCTAGAATAGCCACCAACTTCGATTATTCAAATGGAGCACCCTGTATGTTTGATATTTTTCGGATTCTACGGCTCAATTTTCATACGACAAAGTTGCCAAATTTTTATTTTGCAATTGAAAAAAAAAAAGTTTCTATTTTTTTTTTGCCCAGAAAGCCTTGATTAGGTTAAAATCTATACTAATTCAAGACTAACTCATAGTAATAGTTATTTCGTCGATAAGATCAATAACAAATCCCACAGCAAAAATTGAAATTTTCTGAAGGCATTTTTAACGAAAAAATCGTTTTTTTCAAATGGTACCTACCGAGGGCCATCTTGCCATTCGATAGATAATTTAATAACCAATTCAACGATATATATTATGTACCACTTTCTTCTTGTTCAAAACTAAAAACGATCAATTATTGAATTTGTACAATATTTTATACGATGCCTACAAATTCCAATGAGTTTTTCGTTCAGGTTTGATGAAATGAAAGGTAGCCGTGGAATCATGGGTAACAGTAGGTGATTAATGTCATGTCAAAATTAAAATACCAATTCTACTTGTCATCTCGTTTCGTTTGTAAAAAGTTTTTTTGAAATGGAAAATAATAATCGTTATTCTCGAAACGATCAAATCGATATGATATTGATATACGGATAATGTCAGAAGAACGCTGTACGCTATACCATAGGACTGCAATAATGGTCAGTGACGTCAGTCACTGCATAGTCGGGCTTGCGGGTTTATTGGGTTATTGGTGCATTGCATTATTGTTTCCGCCACTGTAATTCCCTTTCCTCTTCCCTTGCCTCTCTTGGGCACACTAAAGCTAAGAATTAGTCACTGACTATTATTTCGGTCTGATGGTATGATATGCTGTTCATTATCCATTAAGACGGCACCCATCGAGGACTTATTTCAGGAAATTGGAAATTATGCTAAGGAAAGAACCAGCTGATCGAAACCACATCCACTTTATCGTCAGTGAAGAAGCGGAAATGTTTTAGCATATGCTAATTTTTCTCCATCTGCCTCATTGCGAGAATTGGAAATTGAATGTGGGATCAGCAGGGAAAATGCCAGAAAAGTATTAAAAAAACATAAATATCGCTCCTATAAATACAGTTTGCATCAGCATCTATATGAAAATAGAGAGACTAACTTATTGTAGTTGGCTTTTGCGTCATCATGATTTGAATAATGGTTTTGTCTCGGAGATACTGTTTACAGACGAGTCTAGGTTTACGAATAATGGTATGTTCAATAGGAATAATGCAAGGTATTGGGCTCAAGAAAATCCTAGGTAGCTGAGAGAAGATAATTTTCAAAAAAGATTTGGATTCCACGTCTGGGTAGGAATCATAGGGACAAGAATCATTGGACCAATTTTTTTCGAAGGGCCTTTGACGGGCCCAATATATCTACAATTCTTAGAGAACGATATTCAAAATAATATCAACAATTTTCCTGAGAACATCAGGAAAAATATGTTTCTTTCAGCATCATGGTGCAGGACCACATAATGCTAATATTGTTCGGCAATATCCTAGTGATACCTATGGGCAGAGATGGATTGGAACAAATGGCCAGCCAGATCGCCCGATTCAACCTCTATTAATTTTTATCTATGAGGTCACATAAAATCCGAAGTATACTCGAGGAGACCAACTTTGGAGGACTTGAGAGATAGAGATGAGCGGGCAACACTTCGAACATATCATTGGTCATTAATAAATAAAATGACTTTTCGATGGTTGTGAATCTCTTCTATTGAAAAGAGGATAATGGTATTGTGAGTAATAATTTGTACGTTGAATGTTTTACTGTTTCAGTCGTTAGATTTATTCAGTTTGATTATATTACAGTTATCTTTTCTGTAATGGGTTTATGATCATTACATAGTGTCAAGTCGATTATTTTTGGTAATTCATTGTTACCATTCTGAAGTAAAGTTTGAAAGAATGAATAGAAGTCATGTTACCTACCAATTTTTCTAGATTGATTTCATTTTGTTAGATGGCTCTCTACGTTTTGAACAAAAAGAAAGTGGTACATAAGGTATATCGTTAAATTGGTAATTAAATTCTGTATCGAATAACAAGATGGCCCTCGGTAAGTACCATTTGAAAAAACGATTTTTTTGTTAAAAATACGTTCAGAAAATTTCAATTCCTGCTGTAGGATTTGTTATTGATCTTATCGATTAAATGAGTCACTGATGTGAATAAGTATAGATTTTAACCTGATCAAGGCCTCCTGGGCTAAATTTTTTTTTATTTTTTTTCAATTGTAAAATAAAAATTTGGCAACACTGTCGTATGTAATTTGAGTCGTAGAATCCGAAAAACATCAAACAAACAGATTGTTCTATTTGAACAATCGAAGTTGGTGGCTATTCTGGTGAAACCGTAAGTCGGCCATTTTGTTTTTCATACGTCTGTCAAATTGTGTCTCATATCTATGTACAAAATTTCAAATCGGTTGATATGTGAAGGAGATATAGGCATGGCCCTTGTCACAGGGTATAGTTCTATTTGACTTCAAATAATTCATTTTTAGATAGGGTATCGCAAAACATCGCGAGGGGACCTCCTACTGGCTCTTCAAGGGGGTGTTCGGAGCGTTTCCCCATATTATCCTTAAAATACGGAATGAAATGCATTGTAAATAATAAATTACGAGATGTATCGTACAGAATAGATGATACATATATTTTAAATTTGAATTGAATTTGGTCAAAAGCGTTAATTTTTAATCAAAATAAAATCTTTGAGTGCAGCTCTGAAATTTTGTATACTTATAGTTTTCAACATTGGAAATTGGGTAAACTATTGCCAGAAGTCCAAGTCGGGGATTAAACGTTGCCAGAAGTAGAGTTGTAAGAAAATTGTTCAAATTTTAATGACAAGTTGTAGTTCTGGCGATTCCGTTTTCAAATTATTTATGGCTTGAAAAAACTGTACATAATTTGACAGAAGGCTAAGTATATAAGAAATGATAATATTTATTTATTTTTATTTTGTTATTTATTCATTTATTTCTCACATAATATACAGTTATAACATATGTATAAGAACTATGGTGTTGAGAATCACCCTATATATGAAGAATGTAGAGAATCACCATATATGTGATCCACAAAAAAGGAGGTTCATGTGACATATTTTAATAACATAGTTGTCTTATTTTGAATATTGTACTTATCAAATATATTTTGCTAAAATATAAAGAATACCATTTATCTCGGAATAATTGATAGGTTGTAACTAACTTCGGGTAGAAGTTATATATTTCCTCACATATGGAAATAATAGGTTGCATTTAATTTTTTCTTTTGCACCTAAGTGTATAACACTTTATGTGCAAGTATCGGTTAACTAGATTATTGTAATTTAAGATATAGGTCGAGTATCTGGTTATAAGTGTTTGTTTGGCATCGCCAGAAGTTGGTAAAACGGAAAGCAGTTCTTCAAAATATAAATTAATGAATGAAAACGAGTTAACGCAAGATTCTAATTAGTGTATGTATTTATTATTTCCCGTTATTTATAGTTATCCTCCGTTTAGGCTACACGTAATTAATTAATAATTCATTGAAAGTTTGAATAATACAAAGACAAATTGCCAAAACTGCACATAAAAAGTACCACTTCAGCAACTTCTTGCGATATTATATTTTTTATATGGGTATAATTAAGAATATGCTAGTGATAACGATTTGAGCCTGAGTTGTTTAAATCCCATAAAACAGCTCGTTATAAAAATAAAAATGACTCCTTGTAGGAATGTTAGATATCCTACTGATGTTGGAAAAAGCCATGAAATAAGATTATTACGGGTTTTGATCAAAAGTTCTAATATTAGGTGTTAATAATAGATGATTTTCAATGCAGGAGACTTCTTGCAGTCCGTTGGCAAAAACGATGCATTGTTAGTTCTGGGGGAAGACTGTGAAAGCGAAGAGCTGAGCTCAATCAAGATTATTTAATTCATTCAAGTCATTATTAGCAGTCCATTATCTCGAATCAGTTTAGTCATTCGACTCAAACTATTACTTTAGAAACAAGTGCGAGATGTAGTTCATTCAATGAAAGTGATAATAAATAATCGATTATTTATTCGATGCCAATCCACTTTGTACTCAGAAACCAAACAAGACTAGAGTTTGAAATCATGAAACAACGTTAATAAAAGTTCAATTTGATAATTTTATAATTCATACAGTGCGCGCAGATAGATTGAAAATTGCATTCAATTATTTTCACATAAAGAAATTGGAATCAATTTTTTAAGCTTCTCCTCTCTTCTCATTATTTTGTAAACATGGCATTCATTTTGTGAATTAAAAAAATATCATACAAGACATTCCTGATGAATTTAATTATAAGATATGTTTTTCTCAACGTAAATTTAATTCAGTTTTCTTTCAAGTAGTGTAACATTTTGACATTTTATATTACTATATGCTGCCATTTATAATGGTAATTAAGTAAAATTGAATAAATGGTTTTAATTTTAATTGTTTGATCATGACAGTAAATCATGGATGATAAATATATAGGCTTAATTCAGCACATTATGAATAAACATCATTTACTTAAAACCGGGAATATTTATGAATAACTGAGTACATATTTTCAAATCAAATTCATTTTAGTGAATATGATTATGTTTTCAATTATAATTGTATCCCTTGAGTATTTAAAATGATTTTATTGTATTCCATACCAATATGCTATTAATTTTTTTATTGACATACGAGATATGACCGAATACGTAGATTCAACGATCCCCTATTATCATATATTAATAGATCTTGTTGTACTGCGATCAGCTAAAAAACACTCAGTGTAGAACCTCTGAAAACTTTGAAACTACAACTTTGTATAGTCAACGGTGTACAAATATTTATAGTCTAGCGTCGAGTAGATCAAACGAAAATGAATTAAATTAATTTCTGTATAGATTGACGTCATTTAGAAAGGGGAACATTCTCAATTGAATATTGATAGAAATACTTTTCTGTGAATTGAAAAATCCACGATAAAAATGAAGTTATTTTTTGTGAATTTCTAACAAAAAAACAACCTAAAGCCTCGCTGGACATTGAACTACATCTGATAGATATTCTGAAAAGACCCTAACTCAAAAAAAAATCTGAAATTGAAAATTTGCATTTTCATTCAGATAGTTATTTGATTTTCCATTCCAGTCTTAATTAAGAACTCATGAAGATGAATGAGGCAAAGAAGAATGTTTTCCAAAAAAAAAAGAGTACTCACCAGAAATCATTCGTAACATTGACGCAAGAGTGACATCGCATTCACTAGGTCTTCAATACATTTTTGTCGACGAAAATCTATTTCACGCTTCCACGAACATCAGGAAGACCGGAAGAAATGGGAAACACATTTTCAAGAAA
Source organism: Gonioctena quinquepunctata (assembly GCA_018342105.1). Lineage (NCBI taxonomy): Eukaryota > Metazoa > Arthropoda > Insecta > Coleoptera > Chrysomelidae > Gonioctena > Gonioctena quinquepunctata. Next base: position 164,732 of record JAFIRS010001623.1, read on the forward strand.
GAATCTCACTTTGCACAGATGGAAGAAGTTAGATTCACTTCTTTTGGAGGGACACTTTGAAATTAGTGTTTTCTGACATTAAAACCTGTCATGGGGTATGATAGACTGATTTGTTGAAAATATGAACAGGATGTTCATAAAATCAGATGTGGAATCATCTGCGACTGAAAGATAAACTTTAGTCACTATCTTCCATCGTCAAGATAACCTCGATGATGGAAGAAAGTGACTAAAGTTTATCTTTCAGTCGCAGATGATTCCACATCTGATTTTATGAACATACTGTTCATATTTTCAACATATCGACGTCATTTAATTGTACATGAAGAGACCATAATAGTCGGGTTTTCAAAGGTATCTTTTTTAATGTTATACAAGGGGTTCGACAATTGACTTGAGGTACGGAACTCTTTTATTCTTTACCTAGAGTCGGATGTAACATTTGGTGTCGCAGGTATGGGGTGTTTATTACATAACACCCCGTATATATCCGGGTATTACAATCGGCTTGAAGGTGAGTGTTTTTTAAATTCCACCACTGTATAGGTCACAACACTATAAGCATACATAATGTAGCTTAGTTGAATAAACTATGGCGTATTCTACATACCCTTTGAAGCAACGCATTATAGAAACAGAAACATCGTACTAGATGTCTCAAAATCTTCCACTTTTGATATTTCGAGAGTTTTTGATGCAGTAGATTTTTCATGAAGGAAGGTGTCGCGTAAGTTATGGTTCAATTGGTAGAAGAAAATCGTCAGTTGAAAATGCACTCACCTTGATCCCTCTTCTAGGCGACTTCCAACTCCTCTTCGATGTGGACTGTATATAGGTTGCGTAAGCGTGTAGCGGAAATAGCAGCAAGCGTTGCCTTTGCTGATTGAAAATAGCGAAAGCGTTAGCGATTTCGAAATCACTCACTATTCGTGCGGAGTCTTTCGTTCAACTAGTTTTCGTTCGGTTCCTCACCAGAGGGAGCGATTGGGTTTGTGCGATTTTCAACATGATATACGCGGTAGATTTGAAAGGCAATAATGAATTACAAATGCTACTAATACTATAAAAATGAAATATGTTCCTCTCTAATTGAAGATAATAACAATACAAAACATAAATGAATTAATGGGTGAAAAAGATTGAACAGAAGGATTTATTACGGTCACCTTATTTACTCACCTAATGAACTATTACAACTGCTAATCGACGCCAAAGGAGCGAGCTTGGGCTTCAACAACGGAATATCCACGACCCTATCGTACAGACCCCTGTCGCTGCCGCAGGGAGACCCTCCAGGCGTGGGCTGCGTTACTCTGATATCTATCGGATAATAGAAGTCGTACGTCTCCTGTAGAGGGGAAGATTGTCGCCGGAACGACTTGCATTTGTGCGCCGGCAATGCGGGAAGCCCCAACGCCACCGCAGAGTTTCTCCTCTCCAGGTACGAGCTGCCTGAGGATGAGCAAGTGATGTTGCTGGGACGTCGTGGCACGTCGAGATGGCTAGAGGAAAAATATATATGTGAAATAATTTAAGAAAAAAATCGAATTGAATGATGTCATTATAAGATTGTAGAAGTTTAGAGCGTTCCCAAATGTATTCTTATGGGTGCCATAATAGACCCGGGCTGAAGCCTTTGAAAATGGTAAAAAGTGAAAAAAAAATAGTAGGATGGAGCCCATTGGAAAAGGAAGAGAATATAACAAAAAAGAAAGGAAAAATAATTTACGGGCGATCTGAGGTCGGGAAGTGGAAGGGGGTGAGTTTTTAAAGGTAAAAAACGGTTCATCTCGATTTCCGGCAAAACTACAAGTCCTATTTTTATCTTTTACAAAAAAAAAATTTCATGAAATTTGGTAAAAACACACTGTAATTTTTTTGATTTCAAATATTTATTTTTTCACCTTATTTTGACTTAATATCGAAAAAGCACCCCAATTTTCAATCGAAAATTCTCCCGTCAAAATATCAGCTTTTTAAAAAAAGTCGGTGGGCTTTTTGTTCGTTGAAATCTCTACTTTCTGATGGTTAAAAAAATATACATTACTATGGTGAATGTTCTCAGAAAATGCAAAGAAACGAAAAAAACTCGAATCCGAAAATTTTTTTTAATCATTATGTACAATTTTGAGCTATTTATTCAAATTCACACTTTAATTACTCGAGAAACGTAAGATTTCATGTTTCATTGATAAATAAAAAAATTGCAAATCAAAATATACTACTATAATTAACAACCAAATAAGTTAGTAAAGTTAATATTTAATAAGACATCTACAATATTTTGAGAAAGTTGTAGAATCTTCTTTGAATTATATGCGTAGATGCCTATTTATTGCTATCTTGAGATAACTTATACACCTGAGTGAAAATTTTAGCCCATCAAAAGGTATTTCATAGAGAAGTGGGGAAGGGGCTAGGAGGGTCTGGGCCTTACTACCTGTTATTTCTTTGCATTTTCTGAGAACATTTACCATAGTAATGTATATTTTTTTACACCATCAGAAAGTAGAGATTTCAACGAACAAAAAGCCCACCAACTTTTTAAAAAAGCTGATATTTTTACGGGAGAATTTTCGATTGAAAATTAGGGTGCTTTTTCGATATTATGTCAAAATAAGTTAAAAAAAATAATATTTTAAATAAAAAAAATTACAGTGTATTTGGGACATGAAAAGGTAAGTTTTCACCGAATTTTGTGGAAAAAAAAATTTTTTTGTGAAAGATAAAAATAAAAAACTATAAACTTGGTTATTTGAATTTTTTACATAAATTTTAAGGTTATGTGAAAAAAGTCTGAATACAAAAGTTGTAGATCTTTTTATTTGCCATTTAACTTTTTCCATAGGACTTGTAGTTTTACCCTTAAAAACTCACCCCGTTCCACTTTCCGACCTCAGATCGCCCGTAAATTATTTTCATTTTTGTTATATTCTCTTCCTTTTCCAATGGGTTTCATCCTACTATTATTTTTTTGAATAGAAAAATCGAATTTAAACGGTTTTCTTCACATAAAGGATTCAATATAAAATTGAACCAGAGAAAGGTAGATCTCAGGTGAAAAACAACTACTTTCCTGGCAAATACCACGCAGAACGTTGAATGATATTCACCTGAAAATCCATGCATACTTCCATATAATATCAATGGACATTGAATGCAAATGTTCTTTCTGATAAGCTCGATTATGTTTAATTTATGTTGTGTTCACCTACAATCGCATACCGGTTTCAGGCTTTGGCCTCATCAGTACGGAGTATCAACCAGCCAAGGTCAAAGAACTCTGGCTGAAGTGAGACAACGTAAACAAACCATTATCGATCTTGTAACACCTATGGTACGCCGGAAAGATAACTTTAACTGGCGGTACCTAGTGACAGAAAGAAACACTCCGAAAATCTCCCACCTCGATAGGTTTCTTAATAAAAGATTCCTTCTCAGTAGGAGTGGCAAGCCCGTCTAGCATAAAGAAGGAATCTTTTATTAAGAAACCTATCGAGGTGGGAGATTTTCGGAGTGTTTCTTTCTGTCACTAGGTACCGCCAGTTAAAGTTTATCTTTTCCGGCGTACCTATAGGTGTTACAAGATCGATGATGGTTTGTTTACGTTGTGTCTCACTTCAGCCAGAGTTCTTGACCTTCTGGTTGACTATCGTACTGATGAGGCCAAAAGCCTGAAACCGTATGATTGAGGTGAACACGACATAAATTAAACATAATCGAGCTTATCGAAAGAAACATTTGCATTCAAGTCCATTGATATTATATGGAAGTATGCATGGATTTTCAGGTGAATATCATTCAACGTTCTGCGTGGTATTTGCCAGGAAAGTAGTTGTTTTTCACCTGAGATCTACCTTTTCTGGTTCAATTTTATATTGAATCCTTTATGTGAAGAAAAACCGTTTAAATTCGATTTTTCTATTCATTCCACTTCACATGGCACTTATCTCTAATTATTTTTTTGGTTTCAAAAATTATCGACCCTGGTCTATGATGACATTTCAAAACTGAATGTATAAAATATTCACCGACATTCAAATATCTGAAACATTTCCACTGACTCAAAAACATAGAGATATGTTTTTAATTCATACAATCATAAATCGAGTTTGTAGTCTAGTCAAGAAGTGAGTTTCCTGCGAAAAATTGTTCCAAGTCTCCAAGAAATATGAGCATCTGCTCATTCGATTCGGGATGCAATTTCGAGAAAGATATTTTAATAACAAAAACAAAAAAAAGGGCTTCAGTTTCTTGGAAATAACTCCAAAACTATGAGCCATATTCTTAAAGAGGAGGAAATTTCCAATAAAAAAGTCTCGACTCTCCATTATTTATAATTTTAATTAAACGCTGAAAATAGGGCTCCGTGCGACCGCTACAGTTTGCGCGCGCCGTCTGTAAAGATGGTACACTACATAAAATAATTTTTTATAGTATTAAATATCAATTTAAAAATTTTAATAAATTATAGTGTATTTTTAACTTGAAAGAACAAGGTCTCGTTGGGAAAAAATTAAGTGTAATTTTCAACAAATTAGACATTTGGAATTAGTCCTTATTTTTCGGACCTCGGTTTTCATAACGTAAATGTTTAAATAATAGCTCTAAAAATGTTTTCCTTCTAGGAGCCCTTCTTATATATATATATATATATATATACATATATATATATATATAAATACATATATATATATATATATATATATATATATATATATATATATATATATATATATATATATATATATATATATAATATATATATATATATATACTAACAGAATCACGTCATAAAAGTTTTTAAAAGTTGTTTATTTTGTTTATTATAATTTTTTTAACTGGACAAAAAATAAAAAATTAAAAAATGAATCCATATGTTTTGCTATTGCTGTTTTTGCGTCAAACAGATGCCTTTAATAACATTCGAAAAAAAAAATGTTTAGAACATTTGTTTATAAATTGTTTATAAACTAATTTTTATATTTGTATTTTGAGACGATTATGTAGGCTAGTATTTGATTTATTTAGAAAATGTTGATTTCAGTCATACAACATTAATTGTTCTTGAAATACACGGATTTATTTAAATAATGTAAATTTTATCATGATTCTAGCGGTGTTTAGTAACATAGTTATGTTAATAAATACTCAAAATATACAGTTTTTTTCGTAAATGTTTTTTAACTATTTCTATAGAAAATTATAAACCGTAATTTTGGAAAAATCTATAAAAAATATAAAAAAACGACATATGGTCGTTTTTTGTAATTTTCAGAAGTTTCAGAAAAAAATATTACGAGAATTGAAATTTGTTTATAACATACTGTTAATTAATAAACAATTAAATTTTTTATATTTTGTTTATTTTTTTTCCTTAAATTTTTAACGATTATAAATAATGAGATTTTTTGTAATACTTTTTTTATAAAAATTATTATATTTCCTAGACAACAAAATGTCAAAAAAAAGTTTTTAATATCAAACCAATCAATTTGTTTATAAACAAAAGTTCTAGTTTTTTTCATGTTATTAAATGAGAGAGAGAGAGAGAAGAGAGAGAAATATACTTTATTGTCATAAGAGTAATCTTGTGGACAAGGTTTCACATATCTATAATGCGGTTTATATCTAAAAACAAAATGCATTTAAAATAATCAATTTTCACTTAATACATAAAGTAAGTTTGTATATATAAAAACATATAAGTCGTACAAAATACTGGTAAAAATAAACAAGTTTGTCTTAACCCATAAAATTAATTCATATAAATATAAAATAAATAAAATATATAAGTCACATTGAAATATATCCCAAATAAAATTTAAAATCACAGTATTGATTGGTTTTTTAAAAATTATCATTATAAAATTCTTGTACATTATAGTATGGTCTATCACTTAAAAAACATTTCACAGCCTTCCTGAAGCATTGTAAAGATTTTATTTCTGTTACATTCTTTGGCAAATGGTTGAACATTTTACAATCATTATAGACGATGGAATCCTTTATGACTGATGTCCTTGGTATTGGCAACTTAATGTTGTTGGATTGCCTTGTCACATAATGGGTTGGTGAGGATTGAAATTTGTTCATATATTTTTTAATTAAACACACTGTTTCCATTATAAAGATAGAAATCACTGTAAGAATTCCGTGAGTGGTAAAGAGTAATCTACAAGAGTCTCTACGTTTTGATTTGCACATATATCTTACGGCTCGTTTTTGCAAAATTAAAATATTCTGCAGTAGATAACCACTACATACGCCCCAAAATGAAATTCCATATCTCAGGTGAGATTCCACCAGAGAAAAATAAACAGTCTTAGCTGCTGTTAAACCAAGTTCATTTGCGACTACTCTGACTGCATAACAACCAGAAGACACTTTGTTACACAAGGCATAAACATAGTCTTCAAATCTATCTATAGAAAATTTTCACCAAATAATAATAATAATATAATAATAATAATAAGTTTATTCAATTCAAAGAAAGTTATTACATTTTTTAAATACATTAAATACATTACAGGAAATAAACTATAAAACAATCCCACGAAGTAAACTTGTTGTGGGATATTCATTAGATTTCTTTTAATTTAATTATAATATTTTCAACGTTTTTGTGGTATTTCTACCAGTTAGTATTGAAAATAGGATTTTATATTTTCAGTATTTCATGAAAAGTTATCCTGGGACTTTCCAATATCCAAATTTTTAGATTTTTTTTATATGAGAAGATCGATGGATAGTCTTTATTTTTTCGGGTACTATATCATAAACGTAAGGCGAAATGATAATGTAATTTTTTTGTCCAATTGTTTTATTTACTCTAATTTTCGCTGTTATTTCATTTTTAAACCTGGTATTATAAATGTGATTTGTGTACATTATTTTATTTTTGTTTTTGAAAAGGTAGATTAATATGTTATAGCAGTATAATTGTCTGATGTCCATCTTTTGGCTTTCTTTGAATAAAAGATCAAATGAATATCTTATATCTTTTTTGTAGATAATTTTGAGAAACCATTTTTGGAGAATTTCTAATGGTCTCAAATAATTATCATTCACACTCCCCCATCCAAGAATTCCATAGTTCAGTTGTGTTTGAATAAGTGAATAATAAAGCATTTCCAATTGAGGTAGTTTTAGAAATTGTTTGAGAAACTTAAATTTTGATAACAAGCTCCTCAATTTTTTTGTTATATGATTTATTTGTAAATTCCATTTAAGATTTTTGTCAATTACTATACCTAGATATTTAATATTGTTTGTTTGCAGAATTTTGTTTACATTATCTACTTTAATTGGCCCTAAATTTGAAATTGAACATATCTGAGAAGTGAACGGGATATATTTTGTTTTTTCAAAGTTTATTGTTAATAAATTAGCATCAAACCAATTCTTTATTGATTGGAAATCTTCCTCAACAGATATTTTGAGAAACTTCCATGTTTCTGCCTGGTAGGTTATGAGAGTATCATCAGCATAATTTTGAATGTCTCCAATAGTTTCCAAATTTAAAAGATCATTAATATATATATTAAATAAAAGCGGTCCTAAAATTGTTCCTTGGGGAACTCCGTATTCGAATACTTTTGGTTCACTAATATTTTTGTTGATTTCTACATGTTGAATTCTACAGTTGAGATAATTTTTGAATAATTCTAACGATTTCCCACGAAATCCTATATTTTCTAGTTTTTTTTAGTAGAAGGGAATGTGAAACTGTATCAAAGGCTTTTGATAAATCAAGAAATATAGTTAGTGTTGGTACTTTTTTATCTAGTGAATCATAAATATTTTGTGTGAAGTGACAGTTGGCATCTTGTGTTGATATATTTTTTCTGAATCCAAATTGTCTGTTTGATAGAACGTTGAATTTTTCTAAGAAACTTTCCATTCTGAATTTTAAAATTTTTTCAAATACTTTTCCTAAACTTGTAATCAATGTAATTGGTCTATAATTTTGTGTTTCATTTTTTGGTCCCGATTTGTAAATTGGTCTGATAACGCCAATTTTGAAAGCTTTTGGACATTTTCCTGTGTCAAAAATTGAATTTTGTTTTCTTTTAGACATTTTATATGCTTTGATCTTTGGGTTAATTATTTATTTTTTTAAAATTAGACGTTATACTATCAATACCTGGAGTTTTATTCAATTTCAGAGATTTTATTACATTTTTAATTTCATCTCCATTGGTTTCTTCTGTAGAAAGGAATTTCGATTAGAGGGTATTGAATAATTTGAAATATTAATTTATTTTATTTTTTTGCCAAATTTTCTCCAACTTTTGAATAATATTCAACAAAATGATTCAATATTATTTTCTCGTCTGATGTTTCATCATTGTTTTCTAATTTGATAGTTTTTATCAAATCATTTGATTTGTTTTCTTTGCATAACTTTTTAATACATTTCCATAAACTTTTTGGCGAATAACTATTTTGTTCAATTTGATTACTGTAATATTTAATTTTTGCTTCTTTGATTATTGATGTTAATTTATTTTTATATGTAATATAATCAAGTTTCAATAATAAATTGTTTTCATTTTTTTTCATTGCTTTATAAAGTTTATTTTTCCTTTAAGAATTATTATTTTCCTTTTTTTTTTTTTTTTTTTTTTTTTTGTGCTGTACATTTTTTGTGATTTCAATAATTTTATCTATTAAATAATTTGCCAATGTGTCAGGATCGTATAATTTATAATATTCATTCCAGTTTTCTACTAAAAAGTTTTCATTCAATTTTTTGTAATTAACAATTGTTTTATATTTAATTTCATTCGAAATTTTGATATTCGTATTGAGAATGTATTGCAATATTATAGGATAGTGATCAGTAATTTGGTATTCATAAATCATAGATTTAAATAAATTCATATTATCTCTACTTTTTATGAATATGTGGTCAAGGCAGGATTTTTGGTTATTCACAATTCTAGTATTTTTATTGATAAATGATACAAAATTATTTTCACTAAGAATATTATTATATTCCTGTGAAATTATAGAGCTGGAAAGAATATTAATGTTCAAGTCACCAATAATGATAGTTGTTTTATCTTGGGTTATCTCATTTTGATAATTTTTCATAAATTCTCTTAGATTATTATTGAATTCATAAGGACATGTAGATGGTGGTCTATATATTGCTATAATATTAATTTGTTTTGATTTACTTATGAAGATTTTCAAGAAAATAACATTGATGTTACCCAAAGAAATAATTTCATAGCTATAATTCAAAAATTTCTTTATATAAACCATGACACCATCATTCTGATTTGTATTACCATTATTATATATTTGATCATAACTATGATTGTAAAAATTTGAGAATGATGCTTTCGTTTGATGCAGAAACAGCAATAGCAAAACATATGGAAAGGCTCCAAGGAGCAAAAAATTTTAAGAGCTATTATTTAAACATGTATACCGTTTTTTATGAAAACCGAGGTCCGAGAAATAAGGACAAATGCCTAAATTGTTGAAAAATTAAATTAATTGTTTTTTCCAACCAGATTTAGGAAGATCACGGACATGCCCAAATTCACGGTATTTTGACTCAACTTTGGTCACCATGCTTTGCTTAATAGGTTGCCGATCAGGATGAGTTGCATTAAAACAATTCAACTACTTCTCTTTGGGTGCGCATTCTGTCGCCAAATCCTATCATGCAAAGAATTTCAAGGTGGGAGGGGGGAAGAGGGGGAAGGGGGAGGGGAGGGGTGTTGCTTTAGATTGGTTCAAATCTTTCCTGAAAGGGAGAAGTCACTCTGTAAAAATCAAGGACAATAATACGGGAAACTATATACAGTCAAAGACCTTAGGAGTGTCCCTTGGTGTCCCCCAAGGCAGCGTCTTAGGACCACCCATATTTATAATTTTCATCTATGACTTTGCCAGGCTTGCACAGCAAAACAAAATTTAATTTTGCAGATGATAGCACAATCTTATTCACTACAAACACATTTCTAGATCTTACAAAAATTGCCAGTGAGACTATGATTGCAGTTGAAAACTGGTTCATGAATTCTAGGTTAGTACTGAAAAGACCAATGCAGTTTTTTTTCAAAACCAACCATAGGCTTGATACTCCCACCTATATCCTAGTTAATCACAAAAAAATTCCATTTGTTGAATATACTAGATCACTAGGAATAGTCATTGATGAAACAGGCTTGCTATGGCATAAGAATTCCCATAAAAAACTCAAATTTCAATATAACAAAAACATTTTATTTTGCCAATTTTTATGCTTGTGCCATAAAAAATAATAATAACTTCAATGAAATAAAGAAACCACTCATCACAATGCTTCTCGATCTAAAACCCTATTCAGTGGACAAATAACACCATGTTGTGTTCTACAATTAGTGTAAGTTGTACATTTATTAATATTTATTATATCACGTTTTTCTCTGTCTGACTGACTTGTACATTTGTATTTTTACATTTCATCTATCATAGTGCAATAAAGATTATTATTATCATTAAATCGAGAAGTATTACCCATTGTGTACATTTCTGAAGAAGTAGGGATTTATTTGTTTGAAAATATTTTCATCGTGGATTTTTCAATTCACAGAAAAATATTTTTATTCAATATTCAATTGAGAATGTTTTTCTTTTCAAGTAGGGATTTATTCAACAATAGAATACACGGAAATATATACCTGAATCTTCACGCAGGAGATTCATTGAAGGGATATACACAATTTCCATGAGGTAGTGGAAGAAGATGGGGAACACTTACATCTACATCACTATGTTTCCATAGTGAGGAGATGCCTATCCAAACTCCGCGCGAATTCGATAACGAAAACAGTGTAGGGCATCCCAGCTGGTGTTAACGAGTTCACCCGCATTATCGATCATTTACCGTTGATAATTGTACCCTTACCACACACCTCTTGCTTGCGCCTATGTGTGTATTTGGATTTGAGTAGATATTCAGAGAATTGTACAGGTTTAAAGTTTTGAGAGGCTATTAAGTTTCGTTGTTCTTACCAGAAATACATTCGAGCTGAATTTGCCACTAAATTTTCAATATAACGCACCATGGTTTCTTAGACTTATCTGCAACAGTTTCTGACTGATGTCAATTTATGTGTCAAAATATCGTCGTGCTTAGACCACAGAAAAATTCGTTACTTCAGAACCATTCAAGATAACCCAACCAGGCGAACTGGCAGGCGAAATTCCATCTACTAATAGGATTTTTTGAAAATGACAAATTACAAATGGCCATAACTCGACTTTTTCAAATGCAACACCCTGTATTTCATTGCATCATCGGACCCTGAGTTAGGGACCTTTCAGATTATCTATCAGATGTAGTTCAATGTCCAGCGTGGTTTTAGCCAAGGAAGTAGTTGTTTCCAGTTAGGCACGCTACCAGTGAGTTCAAACCAATTTCTTAACTTTTGGAATGAAGACACCCATGGAGTTCTTGCGATTTCTGATGGTAGTACAGAGTTGTGCCGAGCACTGACGAAAAGTGCTTCGAGCACTAGCACTAAGCACTCTAAAAAAGTGTTCCCGATTCTAAAGCCACGCTGAAACTACATCTGATAGATATTTTGAAAGGACCCTAACTCGATTAATATTCGATTTTCTATTCCAGTCCTGATTAAGAACTCATATAGATGAATGAGATAAAGATTATTTTTTCCAAAACCATTTGTAACATTGATGCAAAAGTGGCATCGCATTCACTAGGTCTTCAATACATTTTTGTCGACGAAAATCTATTTCACGCTTCCACGATCGGGAAGACCGGAAGAGTTGGTTAACACATTTTCTAGAAGCAATCTCACTTTGCAAAGAGGGAAAAATTCAAAAATGCTTTTTTCGGAGTGACACTTTGAAATAGTATTTTTTGACATATATAACCTGTCATGATTAATTGATTTGATAAACTTTTAGAAATAAATAGGACTCGCACATCAAAATGCAAACTTCATTCATATAATATTGAACATTAACACATTCAAACAGTAAGAACACATTCAGCATAAAGTGAGAACGTAAAGGTGTAAACAAATTTGTTTAAAATGGTAATGTATAGTTTCTAAAAAACGTTCAGATACATCGATTTTTTATCTCAGTTGTGTTTTTTTGACATTTCTAGAAACCAATGGAAACTTTCAATTCAAATCATTCATATACGTTCCGGCCAATCAAAACATTATTATAGTGGGAATATTCTACCTAGATAATGGCCGCGGGAATAATTTGAGGTATTTTGTTTTTATTGTCTGACAAAATATATTTTTAATTTGACGACTGTCTTCAATTCGCATGAAAAGTCAGAAATGAATCAAAACCGGTTCAGTACATTATATAATTTTGCGAGAAAATATGTTTATGATCGTAATATCGAAAAATAATCTACATAATACTACACGAGGAATCGATAAAGTAGAAAATAATTCTTCTGTTATCTTTCTCAAACTTGTTGGGCTCTCGTATCTATTTCCTGTCACCAAGTTTTCGAAAATCTCTTGTGATATTACAACTGAAAATTATCGTATGTATCCAGGGTGTTCCAGGAACAAATTATGACAACCCACTCAACATTATTGATTGGATTAGCCGAATTTTTATTTTTCGTTTGAGTTCTGATTAAAATTTCAAACATATTCAATGTATTATTTTATGTATACAAGGCATATTGCGTACAAAAATAATTTGTGACGACTCACTTGACTTTAATATTTTATTTATGAATTCCGCTTAAAATTCCAAACATGTTTTATATATCATGCCTTATTCCTAAGTTCTCCTATTTTGGAGAAAAAAATATGGAGAAGCTGAAAGAATATTAGTTGAACCTTATTGAGCTTCTTTCTGTTTTTTCTTACACGAAAATGTAATTTTGCCAACTTGTCTTATTTATATCTATCATACTAGTCACTAAAACTTCGCGATTGTAATTTTCTGACATCACCTGAGGTCTTCAGATTAGTTTACGTCCGATCATGGCCACCTAGATGCAATATTAAAAGTGACTCTAAAAAAATTAAGTAGGCGTAAAAACTTTTCAAAATGTCACATTTTGATCCAGAATTGTCTCAGAAACCCAAAAATGTTACAATATTTTGAATTTTGAATTTGAATTCGAATTTATTGAATTGAAATTACATTACATGGTGAAAATCAGATAACATACATGCATATACATACCCATCTATTAGTTATATATTATTATATGTTATATCCTTCCATATCTTAGATGCTGACCTAAGTGCTTGATGCACTTGTTTGGTTTTGCATCTAGGATTGCCGGAATGGTATTTTGGTATTTTGTGTACATACATGGTGTGAATGGACATGGAAATTTGTATCTATTATACCATTATATAGTCATGCACTAGTTCACATTTTTATAGGACCCTCACAAGATCCTGGGGGTCGAGAGTTAGAGGTTGTGAGCTGGATTGTTTTTTTTTCCAAATAATTTCATTAGGTTTGCGTAATGTGTGGTAATGTAGTTTTTAATTTCATATTTGAATTAACTAAGAGATTTTTGTTCTTTTATGTTCCTAGGCAGTGAATTGTATAATTTGGGACCGAAGTAGCTAAGTGTTCTTTGTGTATGTGATTTTTTGAAGATAGGGAGAGGCATATTTAGATTTTCTGTTGATCTAGTGTTTTTTAGTCGTCTATATATGATATCTGTAGGCTTGTTTTTATAGACCCATATTAGGCTGTTGTAAATGAATAAGCTTCTTACATTGAAAAGTTTCGTTTCTTTGTACAGTTGTTCAGTAGAGAACCGTTTTTTCCTATGAAAAATTATTTTTATAATAGTATTTTGCATCGCTTGAAGTTTTTTAAGGTTGTTGTCGAAGAGTCCACCCCAAACAGTAATGCCGTATCTAATGATCGACTCTGCCAGAGAGTTATATATTATTATAAGGTTGTTTCGGGTAAGTATTTCTCTTACATTGTATAATTTATAGGTGAGTTGTCTTAGACGTTTGACGACATGACCAACGTGTTCATCCCATCTCATATGTTGGTCAAGTATAATTCCAAGATATTTTAGTTTTGATTCCTTTTCTATGGTTGGGCAAGTGCATAGATTATTATTCTGTGGGCAGTTCATTTTGTGAATTTTCAGTATTTCTTGATTCGGTTGATCGTTACTTAAGAGTGTGAAACATATAAATTTTGTTTTGAGAATATTTAGGTTTAGTAGATTATAGTTTAGCCATATTTGGATATCATTCAACCCAATTTCTGCAGTTTGGTATGTTTCTTGCCATGACTTCCCTGAAAATATAATTTCGGTATCATCTGCATATGAAATGAGATGATCGATGGAGTTTATACTGCCAATACTATTTATGTAGACTAGGAATAGTATCGGACCCAGTACTGTGCCTTGTGGAACTCCGACGGTTATTTTTTGGGGTTCGCTGGTATATTTGTCTATTTTTACTATTTGATATCTGCAAGATAGATAGTTCTGCAATAAATCTTTCATAGGTCCACGAATTCCATATCTATAAAGTTTATCTATGAGCTTGGAGTGTGACACTGTGTCGAATGCCTTGGCCAAATCCAGAAAAACTGCAAGCAGTAGACCATCGTTTTGGTTTGTTTTTGACTCATTATGATGAGTTGTATAGTTTGGTATTGAAAAATTATCCACATCATCTATAATCCATGTTTCTGAGAGTGTAATAATATCAATGCTATTGTAGTTTTCTTGTATGTAGACTAGAAGTTCGTCTATAAGTTTATTTATACTTCTGATGTTGAAATGAATTATACCAATTTTTTCCTTTCCAGCATCACAATCTCTATAACATTCTTGTAAGGTAGGGAAATTTTTTGTGTCTATTTCCTCTTTGTTATCTAATATATCTAAAAATTCTAGCATTGGGAGCAATATAATTCAGTACAAAAACTATAAATATAATGAGTAAAAAGAAAGAAAAATTAAAATGTATAAATAGAAAGTAATAGTCTATCCTCCTAGTAGCTTGAAGTATGGCTTATTAAAAGTTATATACTAAAATAATTTCACATAGTCATCGTATGTTTTGATTGTTGACAGTTTGTTGTTTAAATTGATGATGATTTTACCAGCTTCTGTCCATACCTGTTTCAATGATGTTTTTTCGATGGCCTTTGATAGGATTTCAGCTCGTAATTTAGTGAGGTCTTCCCTTATGACAATGCCAGTCCCTTTTAGTAGTTTCTTTTTTCTGAAAATGTCTTGCCTTAGAGAGTAGTTTGTAAGTTTCAAGAAAATTCCTCTTGTCTTGCTGTCAATTATCTTCCCGACACGGTAGCACAGTTCTATTTCATGGTCTTGCAAGGTTATTGCCATTTTTGTTCGAATAATATTTGTTATAAGTTGTCGGGTATTTTCCTTAGGGTTTTCTTTAATGTTGAATATCCGCAGGTTACATTTCTTCGTATCTTGTTCGAGGTTATCTAATTTATTAGACATAAGTTTATTTTCGTTCACGATGTTATTAATTGACTCACTCTGTATTTCAAGTTTGGATACATTTTCTTGTTTCATTCTTATCATTTCGTTTTCCGTATCTGTAATTTTTTGTTCTAGCAGTTTCAACTTTTTGCTGATGGATTCGGAGACTGCCTGGGATACGGTTTCTGATAATGGCTTCGTTCACGGCACTTTTGAT
The DNA here is from genome assembly GCA_018342105.1 of Gonioctena quinquepunctata. Classification (NCBI taxonomy): domain Eukaryota; kingdom Metazoa; phylum Arthropoda; class Insecta; order Coleoptera; family Chrysomelidae; genus Gonioctena; species Gonioctena quinquepunctata. The sequence continues at coordinate 180,406 of JAFIRS010001623.1, forward strand.
TTCCTCCTTGATATCTCGAGTAATAACCATTTTCAACGTCGTTTAGTTACATCAAACAGTAGAACGCACTTTGGATTTGTATACTACCAATTTTAGATTTTTACGTAGGTACAGTTCTTGTTATATTTTATATTTTACTAGGAGCACCGACTCTGACTATTCACAATGCGCCATGTTTTCAATTCGATTACAGGGTGTTTCATTTAAAAATTCAAAACCGGAGCCATTTCCGGTGAAATCGAAAGTGACCGGAACGTGGAAAAAAACCATACCAAATCTCATTTTGATACACCTAATATTCTAGAAGTTATGACTTGTCTAATAGATTCATTGACACCCGGTATGTTTTCGATAAATCTCTATGTTCATTTGGAAAATTATTTTTCAGCCAATGTAAATTTTTTAAAGTTTTTCCCATTTTGATTATTTCTGTGTTTTTCCAATATTTTTTGTTGGTTTTGCTTCTATTCTGATTTCTTTTTACAACTAAGCAATAGAAACAAGTGCATAACTTAGCATTTCGAGAAAACTTTTATATATTTCATTAATGTCAACAAGGGTATTCAAAGGAAGGAAGTAGTCCTTTGTTAAATGATCTTGTAGGTTTTTTATGTTATCTTCTCCCGCGTCTCGGAAGATTGATTAATGGCGTTGCCTTATGTATAAATCTACTTTTATGTTCAATTCAAGGCCATTGTGCTAAGTTCAAATTATGGGTACTTTCGTGATAGTTTTCACTGGGCAAATTGGAGAAAAAATAATCAGTTTTTGGGCTTGTAACCATTCCGTAAATATTTTTGAATACCCTTGTTGGCAGAGTATTTTTTGTACATAGATTGTAAGATTGCATAAGATCAATAAAAATACCTGAATCAAAAGTATATTTCAATAGACCAGACAATATTGCAGATTTAAAAGTAAGGATAACGGAAGGAATTAACAACATAAACCCTGAGGTCCTACAAAATGTTGTACGAGAATTCCAAGATCGACTCGCTTATTGTCAAGAAGTGAATGGTGCATTTTGAACATTTAATATAATTGTAAATAAACATTATGTAACATTATTTCCTTCATTCTACGTAGATATCAAAATTTTACATTTTCAAAATAAATTTTCTCAGTTATGATTGCACCAAATTTGAAAAACTCAATATTGCTGAACAGAGATTGAAAATCCCTTTCACACGACCCCCCTTCTCATTTAAATTTTTTGAGGAGGTGCTCATAATTCAGAGGGGGTGCAACAAGAAGGTTATATTTTCATACTGTGAATTGTCAAATTGACAATAGAAATCAACGTGTTTCAGGTTTTTTAAACAAATACATAACGCTAAAAATGAATGTATTCCATACGTGTGGACCGCACTGTATACTGAATACCTACTTATCATAACTGGTATAATTGAGAATGAAAGTCAACATTTTGAGAAAAAATCTCAAAATTTTGGAAAAAAAGTCAAAATTTTGAGAATAAAAAGTCAAATTTTGAGAAAAAAATTGCAAAATTTTGAGATAGAAATCTCAACATTTTGAGAATTAAAGTCGAACTTTTGAGAAAAAATTTTGAGAAAAAAAGAAAAAATTTTAATGCAAAAGTCAATATTTTGAGAGAAAAAAAGGCAAAATTTTGAGAATAAAACTCAAAATTTTTTAGAAAAAAAGGCAGAATTTTGAGAATGAAAAAGTCAAAATTTGGAGAAAAAAAGTCAAAATTTTGAGAAAAATCCCAAATTCAAAATGAGGTTCGTTTTTTTGCTGTAACTCGGGAACGGTATGATACCGCCGCATTTTTCTTCCGGATTCGTGTTCAGGAGGCAAAAACACGTAAGAAAAGTGTTTTCCCCATATTCAGAGTGCATGTGTGATGTAACTAGATATTTACCAAAATTGGTACGTGAGGATTTTTGGGGTTGGAGATTATGAACTCTCTGGCAAAATTCAAGAATTCAAGATGGCGGCTCCAAGATGGCGGACGAGTTTTGTGATTAAGGTCCGATTTGATTCAAAATTGATATATGGGGGTTTTCGGGGTCGGATATTATGGATTTATTGTCAAAGTTAATGAATTCAAGATAGCGGCTCCAAAATGGCGGACGAGTTTTGTGATTATATTACGATTCGAATCAAAATTGGTATGTGAGGATTTTTGGGATCGGAGATTATGAATATTTTGTCAAAATTATCAAATTCAAGATGGCGGCTCAAAATTGGTATTTGGGGGTTTTCGGAGTCGGAGATTATGAAATGTTTGTTAAAATTCGAGATGGAGGCTCCAAAATGGAGGACGAGTTTTGTGATTATAGTCCAATTCGATTCAAAATTGGTATGCAGCGATTTTCGCGGTCAGAAATTTTGAATATTTTGTCAAAATTCACATATTCAAGATGGGGGACGAGTTTTGTGATTATGGTCCAATTCGATTCCAAATTGGTATGCAGCGATTTTCTCTGTCGGAGATTTTGAATTTTCTGTCAAAATTTATAAATTCAAGATGGCGGCCCCAAGATGGAGAGCGAGTTTTCTGATTAGGGTCATATTTTATTTAAAATTGGTGTGTGGAGGTTTTCAGGATCGGAGATCATGATTTCTTTCAGCTCAAAACATACAGGTAAGAGACCCTGTAATGCTCTATTAGGAACGAACAGATTGGGGCGAACTAACTAAAAAGCAAAAAATGAATAATAAAAACACTTTTTAAATACAAGCTTTTATTTAAGCCGTGTACTTAAACGTATAAAATAAGTTTAAGTCACCGCTGACAATGATTTAATTATTTTTTGCTAAATTAATACTTCGATAAGTTTATAATTACTAACCAATCATTGTCCAATGAAATTAATTGGACCTATTATCATGAATACTTTGTAAAAATTAAATACTTTGACAAGTTTTTATTTACCAACCAATCAAATCAATTGGTACCTACTTTTATGAACACTTCGCGCGACAAGCTTTTTGAAACCAAATAATTCAATAAAAAAGAATTAAATAATTGTCAGCGTTGACTTAAACTCATTCAATACGTTTTAAATAAGAGCTTGTCTTTAAAAAGTTTTTTCATTAGTTATTTTTTTTTTTGCTCACTGGAGACTGGAACGTTTATAAACTCGTCTTACTCACACGACAGTACAAACACAATACCATTCTCTTCATATGTATATATTCTACGCACAGGTCATGCCTTCTGTAGACTTCTTTATTAGTTCGTTATGTATTGTGTTTATATATTGAGTATATTTTTGATAACTGTTGCTGATTGAAGTGTAGCTGAATAAATCTAATCTACATCGATAATGAGATAACAGTCGGTCAAAGGTAATTAAGTTTCAATAGATAATCTTTTGTAACTTTAGTTCAGAAAAATTCATCTTTAAAATACTGATTTTAACCTCAAAATTCACTTCGAGTTGCCTATAGGTCTAAATTGGTAGGTATACGGGTTTTTGTTGCATTGTAAACAATTTTCCTTGATACATTTCTATGATATCTTATCAATCTGATTTTTCTGTACTACAGATATTTTTTTTATATTCTTACCAAACCGGTTATCACATAACATGCAACGAATCCACAATACAGTTTTCTCAATATCAATAACAAAATGTTTCCATTTGTAGCCAACTCCATCGCGGACACTGTATATGTAGGCGAAACATCAAGACCATTCAGAATAAGAAACACAAAAACATAAACAACAACGGAAATTGAACATCGAAGTTATCTGAGCATACACTAACGAATAATGGCGCGCACATGACGAACTGGAACAATAGAAAACTCTCAATGACGAAACTTAACGAAAAGAGAAGCAGATTGAAAGAGAATCTTTGTATCATTTTGAATGAAAATGAAAACACAGCGAACTGTTGCCTCAATGTGGATTGAGTATGGATATCCTCACTGAGGAAACATGTAGAACTAAAGGTATTCGATCCCGGATGAACATTTAGTACATGTATACAGTGTGCCCAGCTGAAACATGCCACCCCCGCTTATATCTGAAATCGTAGGAAACACTAAAAATCGCCAATTTTTATTTCTTTTCTTAATGAAAAAACAACTACAGAGGAAAGCCACTGTTTTCGCAAAATGGAGAGGAATATTCAACAAAAAATACAAATTCCCAAAGCCTCCTCCATGATAGTTTAATATAAATTAAACTAAGGGTTGGTAGATGAAGACGAGAAAACAACTACTTTCCTGGCTAATACCACGCAGAGTGTTGAATGATATCTGCTCGACATCCATGGGTGAATTTAAAATTCACCCCGTGACATGTACCTATTGTTGACTTAGCATGGCTGTGTCGGTGTTTGCAGTATCGCTTCAGCCAGAGATCTTCAGATCTTTGGCTGTTACTGCCCTATACTGATGAAGGCCAACACCCCGAAACCGGTATACCAGGTGACAGTGGGACTAGGGCCATGCCTATTTCTCCTTCACTTATCAACCGATCTGAATGAAATTTTGTACATACACACAAAAAAAAAATTCTTGGAACAAGCATGACTATTTTAAGAAAATATTTGTATTTATATAATATAATGATTTTTAAAAATATACTTGACATTATGAGAAATATGCTAAATTTATTTAATGAAATTTACTCAATTTGAGAAAATAATTTATTTACTTCAATATAAGCATTGCTTTGAGTTAGGAATCAATTCATTTTATTGAAAAAACAATTTTCTTAATTTAAAACTATGAATTACTCACATTCATTCAATGCAAGAAAAATACTTTGTGTTAAATATTGAATTGATAAAGTAATATTGTTGATCTAAATCTATGAATTATTCATAATGAAGCTTTTGTTCTTTCTCTTCAACAAAACCATCTGGTTGAGTCAAAATATTGGTTGAAATAATATTCCTGATCAGAGTCTATCAAATACTCATAATGAAACATTCGTTCATTCTGTTCATCAAAACCATATGTTTGAGTGAAAATATTGATTAATTGGATCGGAAAAAATAATATTCTTGATATGAATAAATTAATTATGCATGGAAAGTCGTTTTCTCCTTTAACATTACCAGTTGCTCAAGTCAAACATTCCTTACGTTTATTGAATAATTTCATATTCTTGATTTGTAATGCATCCATATTCTTTAGTAAAACATTTTGTTAATTCAAAAAATCATTTTCATCGTTTGCTTAGGTGGAGAAATACATTTGTAGGGCTAGAATCAAAGCATTATATCCCCTTTTGTACAGTAACTCTGTCTTAAGAATAGACTAACACTAAATTTCCATTATACTCATTGTGGAAAAATGGATATAAGCTTGAATATTTTCTCTCGATATTAACATATTTTTTGTGAATATGCAAGCAGTGAATACAAATTATTTGAACTTAAACTTTATGAAGTTGCCAGAAATATTTAATTATTGGTGGAAAATAGATATATAATAGTTTTTGAAAGAAAATATCCATGACAAGTATCTGTAAAGAAATAAGAGAGATTTAATGGTTAAAATCAAGGAATTGTCTAAAGACAATGTTGATGTATAAAGAGGGACATAATGCGTAATAATTCGAATTGTAGTTTATCAAAATGATTGAAACAAGAATATTTATGAAAAAGTTTTATTGAACATATTATAAAAAAATAAAATTTTTACCACAAATATTGCACTTCATTTCATATCAAATGCTCAAAAAACCACAAATTTAATTAATGAAATCCAGTCTCACTGTCTAGCTATACTGAAAATATCTGATAAATAAGGTGGTACATTATCATATTTTTGTATCGATATTAAAAACACATTTTTGAATCGGTAACCATAAGTATTCACACTGTGCTAGATATTTGATATCCATAACATGGAATATTTCAAAGAGTGTATCAAAGCAGGGTGTTATTGATTTAAAATGGTAACGAATATTATCAATAATAATATAAAAATTATTCGGACAGCTGTAGGGTCATTCCATCAAAATGAATGGTTGCAGAGTTGTTTTCTTTGCAGCTGCCTGGTCACTCAAATTTCTAAGTTCCTCCTCAATTTCAGAGACACTCTGTATAATAAAAAATATTCAATAAGTGGCAACAAAATCAAAAAATTCATGCAGTAGAACTTGTAGACACATGGCTTTCCTGTATACATACCGTAACATGCACAAGAAACCCTTCCTGGCATTCCATCGCAGTAAATTTCCAAGTTTTGGTGCTTAGTTTCACTCTGCCCTTTGGTGGAATCAATTGCGGCAAAAATAAAATCTGTTTTATCAGTTTAACATCTGAAAAAATATATAATATTATTAACAAATTCGATACTTCCCACAAGGGCATAAATTATAAGAAACCATTACATCTAGAAAGATGAAATGTTCACAAATTAGTTTTCAATTAATGCTATAAAATGTTTCTTTTTAAAAAAAATATTCCGATGCAATATTTTTTTTTTTTGGAATGAACACACCTTTTAACAAAAAATCATAAATATTCAATTCTTTAATTTTTGGAATTTTTTAAAAAATATTTCATCAATTCCCATATTATATTAGGCATGGTAGCATTAATATAAATATATCAAGTTACTTTAACAAATAGAGATCAACTGAAATAATATTTCTTTGGTTCAAAGAAATGCATATTCATAGTTTTAAACCAAGAATATGAAAATTTTTAAATAGTTTGTAACCGTCTTTGACCTTATACAGTATTTCCCTACATCGATAGGAGGAATTATTTTTAAAATCATACGAGTTGATAACTAACTACAAAAAAGATTAATACTTTTCTTCATATTATATAGGTATAGTGACTTCAAACAAGGCAATAGGTAATCATCGACACAGTGTTTAATTGAAAAACCGCCATTTTCCAGTAATGCTTTGTGATACTTACCAAGGAAATTTGTTATTGTTCCATCATCTGCCTTCCACAAGATGAGCAATTCTTGGATATCCATGTCAACGTTTTATTTTTTGAAAACACAACACAATTAATTTATAGTACACAGTTTATTGCAGAACTCTTGTCTATCATTTATTTTTGAAGCGTGGCGTGGCGTGGGTAAATTGTCGAATGTCGAATGTCGCAGGTCGGTCGCAGGTCACATGATGATATAAGGACGTTGCCAATTGTATTATTATTTATCGCGAGGCTATTGGGTTAATTTCGAAATGTCTGCGTGTCAGTCATCTGCTTCATACAATCATATATTGTGTGGATTGTGGCTCATGAATAGGGAACACGCGGGATTTTGTTTTTTATTTGCATCAGTTTGGTCTTCAAAAATTAGATTTTGTGAAAATAATTTCTCATATCCCAGAATTTCGTCGAAATTTTCAAATTTAAAGGTGAGTTGAATAACTTCCCTCAAACACTAGCGCCAATTGTGGTTGTTTCAGAAATATTGATAGGCAATACTATTTTTCTCAACCAAATGTAAATTCAACCTCACTTTCAATGTGATGTATCAGTAACAATTGCAAATACTCTGATAATAAAAAAATCAGTTCAACATATAAAGGAAGTTAGATGAAATTATAATTGACAGTTCGAAGCAGTTAGCGCTAAAAAATTTAACTGTGTGGAGTAACGATGAATACGTCTATCAGAGGCGCTAGGAGTACGTTTTTAATTCTAAATTGATGTATTCAATTTAGAATTTTGAAGAACATTGAACATTTTTTCCATTTCTAAGTATGTTGCTGAACTTCGTAGGTAATCTTTATGTTCAAATCAAAATATTTTAGAATAGGGGCACATGAGTGTTCCCTATTCCCAGCCGGACGACATATCAAAACCGCTTGGGTACTATTAAGAATATCAGGCGTTTTATGTTACTGCAGTTTGATTGAATCCTTTGTTGAGACGTTCGTCTTGAAGTTTGGAGTATAATTTCAATTTAAAAACGATTTTTTTCTTCCTTAAATGTAGAAATGTATTACAGACCTAGCCGCCTCTTATCCATTTCATAAGCAGTTTTTGCTACAAAAGGTGGCGTCACCTTGCAGAAACCGATTTCTTTAACTTGATCTTTTCGCCTTTTTTTTTTCCTGTACCCTTCAAATAGAAAAAATTAATGTGGCATCATCGCCTAGCTACCAATCTCAAGAAATCGGCATTTTTTAAATGAGATAATGGTAATGGATATGGTGATTTATTACAATGAAGTTTCATTTCCAAGAAATAATTTTCAAAGGGAAAACAAATTCGAGGATGATATACCTAATTTAATATCCAATAATATTTATAACTGAAAAAAAATTTTTCAGGAAGTTTCTGTAAATGTGAATTCGAAAGTTATCTAAACGTTCCTTGCTTATAATTCATTTCATTTTTGAAATGTATGGAAAGGAAGTGAACTATTTTGTATTTGAACATTATTTTTTGTTAATGAATGCTAGAGTATTATATTTTGAAGGATTCTCTTCTCAGTTATACTCACTCATGTCCATTAAAATAAAGCAATCCCTGTTTCCAAAAACTGAGTTGCATGTAGTCATTGGTTTCAGGTAGCCTCAACTTTTGAGGCATTATAAATAAAATACTATGATTAAGAAACAATTATCGTTAGTTGCCAATCTGAATAGTCAAGGTTATCAAGTTTATGGCTTTAATTCAACCTATACCCCTAAAAATGCTTATAAATAGTCTTGGATTAAGAAAATATAGTATTGGAGAGATATCAGGTTTTTCAGTTCGAAAAACTAACCAAATTTCAATTTTAATATTTTTTTTTAATTCAACTTTTAATATTTTTTCATTAAATAAATTCATTTTTGACTTCTTGTATCAAGGGAGAAAAGTATTCTATCGAAATATTATGCTTATCAGTTCGAAAAAAAAATATCAAACAGAAGAAACAATTTTTTTTAATCTAAAGCAATGCTTATTATTTATATTGTTGTATCCTGAAAAAAAGTATTGAATCAAAATATTAGGTTTTTTCAATTCAAAAAAATCGTTAATATCAAGTTGAAGAATTTATATTTGTATTTTTATTATGACATGCTTGGTTCAAGCATATATTTCAATGAAATGTTTTAAAAAAATATGCTCAATTCAAAGGAAAGATTTACTTGAATATTCAAAGAAATTCGTTTTCTCAATTTGAGAGATTTTTTTTTAAGTGTAGATATGACACACAATTTTGGATTGGCAGACATATGAAAACAAAGTGGCCGACTTCCGGTTTCGCCAGAATAGTCACCAACTTCGATTTTTCAAATGGAACACCCTGTATGTTTGATGTTTTTCGTATTCTACGGCTCAAATTATATACGACAGTGTTGCCAAATTTTCATTTTACAATGAAAAAAAATAATTTTTCAATATTTTTTTTAGCCCAGGAGGCCTTCATCAGGTTAAAATCTATACTAATTTACATCAGTAACTCATAGTAATAGTAATTCCAACGATAAGATCAATAACAAATCCTACAGCGGGAACTGAAATTTTCTAAACGCATTGGAGAGCCATCTAACAAAATGAAATCAATCTGAAAAAATTGGTAGGTAACATGACATCTATTCATTGATTACCAGTTTACTGTAATATCATGCTAACATTATCATTATTAACTATTAGGTTTAACACAAATCCACTTATTCTTCCTGTTTAATGATAACTCGCACCTTGCCATAAAATGCATTTTTTGAGAGGCAACAAATCTATTATTATTATATTTTTCTATTATTTTACCATATTCAAATTTTTCTCAAAAAGAATTGTAAAGTAAAACTCATTGTTACAGAGCCCTGAAGATTAATTTATTGAAGTTCGAAATGTTGGCGGGAAAGCAATAGTTTTTCTTCAATAACATTGATTCTAATCCCAACCAAACCGTTTGAAGAACATATCTGTGGATCACCAAACTTACCAAAATTTAGTTTACTCCACTTGAAGAAGCTGTAGTATAGCAAAACAGTGTCGTAGGTTTTGTAAACCAATTTTTTGTGAAAATCGTAGTGAAATGTTTTTAGTTTACTTTAATATCTAAAAAATATTCACCCTACCTATTATAGTAAACATCTTCATACAAAGAATCCGCTTCTTCGAGAGGCGAATCCTCATCGATGAAGCTAGGTAGTCTGGAATGAAGCCTGGTCGGTGGATCCAGCAGACTGCTGTAGCCCCCAACAGATGAGAACCTCATCGAATTCCTGCTCCATCCTGCAGGCATACTGGCAACGTCCAGTGATCTCCTGGACTTTCTTGGATTCAGTTGGTGATAAGCCGTGGCTTCTAGTGCTAGCTGCATCTGCCTCTCTTCTGCTTCTACCTGGAATAAAAACATAACGGGAAAATTTCCGTCAGATATTTTGAAAATTATGAATTCAGGGAAAGCGTTTCCTTTTTCATTACTTGATAGAGGATAATAATAACAATAAAATATCAAATTCAATGAACATGTGAAAAACTTGAATCAAAAATTGTCCTCGGGTTGTTATGCAGTGAAAATTGCTGCAAATGAACTAGGATACTCAACCGCAAAGACAGTATACTACTCCTTGGTAGAATCGTATTTGTGATACGGTATCCCATTCTGGGGAGTGGGCAGTGGTAATGCTCTTCAAAGTGTTTTTGTTTTACAAAAACGGGCCTTGAGATACCTCTGTAAACTAAAATTTCGCGATTCGTGCAGACCTCACTTCAAGCAACACAACATACTCACGGTAGTATCAATATTTATACTTGAAACAGTGTGCCTCATAAATAAACACAAACAAAATTCCATTACAGAGAGTAGGTACGCCACCCGTCAAAGTAACCATCTCAAACTACCATTACCATCTTCCACTCTCGTTAAGGATTCAATTATATATAACGGCTGCAAAATATACAATCACCTTCCAAATAATATTAAAGATATACCGTCCAACGCCAGCTTCAGAAAAGTAGTAAAAAGAGTTCTTTCCGTTAGAGCCTATTATAGTTTGGAAGAATATTATGTGGATAGAATAGAATGATAAGTAGACCAAAACTATACACTGTGATATCTATCATATACCTTCTATTGTTTGTTATATTTTTAAACTTTAAATATTTTGAATTTTTCGAATTTTTGAATTCTGAGGATTTTTAAACTTTTGAACTCTTAAGTTTTAAAATTTTTCATATTTTTAAATTTTTTGATTTTAAATGTTTTTTATGAAATTTTATTCATGTTTAAAAAAAAAGGTGTATATGAATGTTTATATATATATATATATATGCATGCATATTTCAATATGTGACTGATTGTTTTGATTCAATTCAATTTTATATGGTAGTGACTATTTTTATACATTTATCAAATGGTATTAACTTAATTTACATTTATATATACACGCTTTGTCAATGAGATATTATTCTTTGATAATGAAGCATATTTTGATTGATTGTCTCACAATTAGGGTGAAGAGTGGAAGCTTCTAAAAACATTAATTCAGGAAATTTCCACAAAAAAATTGTTAAAAAACGCGTATATAGTAATATGGACTGAAATGTTGAAAATAATAAGAATAAAGTCATGAACCAAAATATTTCTTCCTTTGTAAAAAAGCGTAGGGTGCCTTGATTCCTGTTTTAATTTATTTTTTTCGATAGCTATTCGTGACGGTAAATTTATTATGAAAAGTAAGTAGAGAGCACCCATGCTCTTTTACATGACAGGAAATTTTTTGGTGAATGACTTTATTGTTATTATTTTTAACTTTTTGGTCCGTAAAGTTAAAGCGTTTCTGGATGGCGAAGTAGGTAATAAATCATTGGTGAGAGCAAAGTAGGAAACTTGTTTGTTTGAAGGTTGTAGACGATGTGGTACCTTGATTACTTTCGTTTCGGACGTCCATCGTCTTAACGGATTTGAAAGGTGTTCACGACGTTTCGAATGCTTGTATCTGCCATCGTCTTCAGGTGAATACTGACAAGTGCAATGGTACATGTAGTACCGTCATGTGCAATGGTCTATGTAATTCCGCGCGGTGTGGTTGTGCGTGAAGTTTCGCGCCTCTGCTGTCCGCCAGAAAGAGCAATTAGTGGTTTCCATACGTTCTTGACCTCAACGCTTAGTTGACTAAAGGCGTTATTGGCTTCGATGTAGGCGGCCTCTTTGAACTTTCGTTTGAACCAATGCTCCTCTCTATGTAGAACGCTTGCGTCGTCCCATAGAATTCGATGGTAGTCCAGGCGTGGTCAGTAATTCCCGATTTTCACGTTTCTCCACGTTGAGTCCATTAGTTATTGGAAAAATCACCGGTACAAACTACCCCTAAATGGAGGTGGATTGCAATTTTTAATTTGTTGGCACAAATGCATTCCCTCATAGATGTCAATTTTGCATTATGATCTTGATCGCATTACAAGTTATTATATTAAAATCGCTTGTCACATGAAAATAATTAGAAAGTTTCTATTAAACCCTGTATCAACGCTATGATGGTCGTGTAGAATTAATCTAATTACCTTAGGTGTAACGTACTAAAATTTCAGCAAATTATATCAATGCCTAAAAACCCCCTTATATCTGTGCTTAGTCCTTTACTGTTGTTCCTTGTACATTTTGTGTAATTGCAAAATACAAGACGAAGCTTTGGTGCTGTGTGAGTCGGGCTTCATCGCGTGCGATATGCGTGGTTTCTGGGGAATCACCGAAGCATCAGCGGGATTTTTAGGTTCGTTGTTTTTATGATTTCTTCACTATAGTGATAGTTGATAGTGTGTGTTGGTAAAATGTGGCCGCCACAAAAACTTAAAGTTTGACGATTAAAATAAAAATAGAGATTTTGAAAAAAATAAAAAGTGGAATTTAAAAAAATACCTCTGCTTAAGAATATGGAAAACCGCAAAGCATATTGTCTACAATTATCAATAATTGAGCAGCCATTTTACAGTTTAACGCCGAAATTAGACATAAAGCCAGTTATGCCCAGAAAAACCCTGCTTTGATAAAATAGAAAATTTGCCCATAGAGGTCTAGTTTTGCAACAAAATGCGCTGACTTTTGGTGAGTTCGAAACTAGTACAAATAAAAAAAATGCTGAACAAAGTGTAAGATGGTACAGATGTTGCATAGGTAATTTAGTGTTTTTTTTTTTGGTAATTTCAGATATAGCGTAGTGCAAATAAAGATCTGCGGTGAAAGTGCAGCTGTCGATAAAGTAAAATGTGATACCTGGATCAAAGAAACTTTGCCGGTTATTTTGACTCCTTATGAAGAAAACAACGTTTTCAATGCAGACGAAACTGGTCTGTTTTTTCATACCTACCTGTCAAAACGCCGGCCCTCAAAAATGAAAAATTCCACGGAGGTAAACAGCAAGCAAAGAGTGGCCTGTTTACTTGCTACTAATATGACGTGCACCGAGAAGTTCAAATTTGTTTTAATAGGAAAAAGTGCCAAACAACGATGTGTCCGAGTCGGTTACTTATAGGAATAATAAAAAGGCTTGGATGACCGGTGATCTTTTTGATTCGTGGAACTGGAAAATCAAAAAGTTTTATTTATTATTGACAAATGTCCTGCTCATCCTCAAATCAATCACAAATTTAAATCAATCCAGTTAACATTTTTCCATCAAATATGACCTCCAAACACAGCCTCTTGATCAGGATATCATAAAATGCTTCAAATTCCATTACCGACGCCAAGTCTTGGAACTTTGTTTATACAGTACGGAAACCCATTCCTTCTTCCCTGAAATTGTTAACATTATGGTCACAGTATGGAATGTGAATGTGTGCCAAACAACAATCCAGAATTGTTTTAGAAAAGCCAAAAAGATGAAATTCCATCAGCTCAGTTTAAAGAAAAAAAGATTCTTGAAAAACAAGTAATCTCAAAGTTGAACAGTAATTTAATAAATGTTTGGAATTCCTACAGAGGAAGACATTGTCGCTAGTGTAACCAACAAAAATCAGATGAAAGTGACATGAGAAAATCCCAGAAGAACAAGAAATTTTAAAGGCTTTCGAGACCATCCAGATATGTTTGACTATAAACAGAACAATACATTCGACTTGGACCTAGAATATCAAAACTCCGTTTATCGAGAGCAGCACTCAATTCTGAAAAAAATTCCTGATAATGTCTCTAAACTCGTTTTTTCTCCATTGTTTTCCGGGATACCATATTAACGAAATATTCAAAATAACCTACTCATATTTATGCACGAATTCAATAAAAAACAAAATAAGCACATATACAGTGTGACCCATTTAAAATGGAACCACCCCTGTAAAATATGCATTTTTCAGCATCAAAAACTGTATCTTGACACAAATTTTCATAACTTTAGTTTCATTTCCAAGAAACTCTATGGTTTTTTTTCTTCGTTAAAAACGGCAAAAGTTCATTAGGCAATTTTTGTTTCGGAATTTGACTACACCACTTGATTCGTAGTCGTTTTAAAGGAAAACCATGAAAATTTCATGAAAAAATATTGATTAACAACGAAGTTACAACAACTTCAATTTGGGAAACAAAGTATTTGATATTAATTTTTATTTAGATTATAGACATATTTAAAATCTGAAAACACTGCCGATACAAAGTAGAACGCCAGTGAATTTGTACAGCGAAAATCCGACGTCAATAGCTCATTCCGTTCTACAGTTATAACTCCTGAAAGTATGGTAATGTGAGCGATTTCTGGTGGAAGCGATTTTGTAATGAAAATCTAACTACACCACTGGATTTGTGAATTATATTCCCTCAAAATCATTTATTTAAGTTTAGGTTATAAGTGTATTCGAAAATAACAGAAAATTAAAAATTCCTTTTCAAGTTATGCAGTTTTCAATAGCCGATAAAAACGAAATGAACCGAATCAAGTTTTAAAGTATCAAAATTATTTATTCAATAATAAAACAGAAAGCAGGACAAAAAACTGTTCGTTTTTTATTCTGCAAAACTCAACTGAAACAAGCTTTTAGAGAAGGTATCAATAATTTGAGGAAAGCTGAACTAATACATTGGGCATAGGTATTGTACTAAATCAATAGTAGGCTGTGATTCAGTACACCACAAATCGCTCACATTACCATACTTTCAGTAGTTATAACTGTTGAACGGAATGAGCTATTGACTTCGGATTTTCGCTGTACAAATTCACTTGTGCTCTACTTTGTATCGGCAGTGTTGCCAGATTTCAAATATGTCTGCAACCTAAATAAAAATTATAATCAAATACTTTGTTTCCAAAATTAAAGGTTTTAATTTATAACGACTACGAATCCAGTGGTGTAGTTAAATTTGGAAAAAAAAATGCCTAATAAATTTTTGCCGTTTTTGATGAAAAAAAAAACCATAGAGTGCCTTGGAAATGAAACTAAAGTTATGAAAATTTGTGTCAAGATACAGTTTTTGATGCCTACTATTAGATAAAAATATTTTTGAGATTGACTGAAAAATGCGTATTCTACAGGGGTGGTTCCATTTCAAATGGGTCACACTGTATGTAAAAAGGAGGTGCTTCAAAACCTTCCAAAATTTCTAAGTTTCCATGTAAATAATAGGGCGCCATCCGACAACATCTCGGAGGCCTCTCCCTCGACCCCCCCAGAGGCGTGCGAGGCGTTAGAGGTAGCATCTCCTCGCTATGGAAACATAGCGGGGAAAATGTAATTCCCATACTTTGCCTGCCCAATTCTGTTTCCCGGATCCCTGCCCATCTTGGAGAGAAGACAGCGACACATGTGTGAAATGGAATGTATTATCATTATGTAATATATTATTTAGTGGAAATTGAAATGTCCGTACTAATTTATGATATAAATTTCTGATTGATTGATTGGTTTATCCCACTCACTTCAGCAATTGCAGCAGCGGTTATTTTCGGATCCTCCATGGCCTTCTCAGTCTTTGACTTGGATTTATAGAGAACGAGTAGTACCATTAGGGCGAAAAAGCTGCCAAGAGTGGCAGCTATACGTACTCCAGTCATAACATCATAGGTTTGGTAATAGGGATCAGTTGTGGCGGTCGCACTGGCCACGGTCGGTGAAAAGGTGATGTTTCTTCCTTGCGAGCCATTTGGCTCCCGGTCCATCACGTACGATAATGGCCTGAAAAAAAAACACAATTATGGTTTTGAGTTTACCATATTATGTGGAAAAAGGGTAAAGAGTAAGGAACTCAATTCTCCGATTGAAATCTCCGATGAGTGGAGGGGTACCGAGTACGGCATATTTTGCAATCCAAATAGCTAATGAATCGATACATGGCTTTTGAAGTACAATAAAAATATTGCCTCTTCATTCACAAATGAAAAATGGTTATCGAAAAACAGACAATATTCGATTTTATTCAGTGATTTTTTATTTTATCTTTGAAATTGTTTTGTGAAATTGTTAACGAATATAATGGAGAGCTTATTTCTGAGCGGCTTTGCCTGCATAGATTCCGATGTCATACTTTTTTATAACCAATTGAGGGTTGTTTTTTTTTCAAAAACCCTGGAATACATGTTTCTTCATTTGGAAGGAACAGCCCAAATACCAATTTACATGACTCTACTTCAGAACTAATCGAACCCCCATACACAATTTACCCCTTCAGGGGTTGAATTTCCAGAATCACCGGAACATGTATTTCTTCATTTGTAACGAAGACTTCAAGTAACAATGTTTATGATCTCAACTTGAAAACTAACCATACTTACGAACAAACTTTCAACCCCAATTCTACTCCTGTATCCATTTTCAAAAACCCTGAAATATTTGTTCCTTTATTTGGAAAGGCAAGCCCTTATACCAATTTCCATGACTCAAAGACAAACGGATCCCTTCA
The DNA here is from genome assembly GCA_018342105.1 of Gonioctena quinquepunctata. NCBI lineage: Eukaryota > Metazoa > Arthropoda > Insecta > Coleoptera > Chrysomelidae > Gonioctena > Gonioctena quinquepunctata. Next base: position 197,143 of record JAFIRS010001623.1, read on the forward strand.
CCCCCATTTAACACCTTTAGGGGTTGAATTTCAAATAATGGCAGAGGCAAAATTTCAGTGAAAAATAGAATTGTAATTGAATCACAAGCTTTATAGATATATTTTAGAAAGATTTCAAAAGAAATACTAACTGTTGGTTCCGTCATCACAAGACTTTCAATAAATTTTTTATATCTTCACCGATCATGTTCCCCGGGTCCCAAAAATAACATCGGTTCAAATATTTATATATATATATATATATATATATATATATATATATAATATATATATTTACACATATATATATATATATATATATATATAGAAAGGGTAGTCTTTGCTGACTTGTTAGGGATGGAAACAGTAAATAGTGGGGTTTCGCAGCAAGTAAAAGAGAACTCTTAAAAGGTTGTCCAAGCAAAAAACAAATCTTTTGTGTATCGTTATTCAGAAATATATTTATCTTTTGAACTTTTCTAGAATATGGGTGTATATTTTTGTCATATTTTGTGTATCACTTTTTTGGTTTACGCAATTATCATGGAGATTGATTCGAATCATTTCTCTCCTTCAATAAGTCATATCTTTTTCAAAATTTTTTACCGAGTCGAAAACAAAATGATGTGCAGCAAGTGCTGTTTTTTCTTCTTTATAATTATTATTTTCATAGCAGTCATATTTGTGTTGATATATTCTGGTTTTCAGGTATTGTTTAGTTTGCCCTATATAACATTTCCCACATTCACAGGTACTACTATATATTACACATGAATCTGATTTAGCTGGTAGCTCATCTTTTAACTGCGTGAATAATTTTCCTGTAGTTTTCAAATTGTAAAAAGCAAACTGGTGAGAATCAGTTGATAAACATTTTTTAATTTTATATGGTAGTCCATCTAGATATGGAAATTTAAAAGAGTAACACATTTCTTTCGGAATCATATCCTGCCTATCTGTTCTTCGACGTTTATTAATGATATTATTAATTAATTTCATGGGGTAGTTGTTGTCTTTGAACTCCATGGCATTTTTAATAGTATGGTGGAAAGTTGTTGTTAAATTATTAAGAATTTTGTGAATGTGAATGCTAAATTATATGGTGGTGAATTTATACAATTTACGACAGGTCTAAGGTGTGTCCCCTGTTTGTGAGTTTTTCTCAATCCATATAAGAAGATAATAAAAGAAAGAAAATTTGTATGAGTGATACTCATATCCCTCTTAGTTAGCTGATTCTTGGTATTGGCCTCTGTTCGAGCAGTGGAAAAATCAGTTGATATTCTTCAGTAGGTACACTAAGATTCTTCACCCAATGCAAGCAAGCGAGACTCGAATCTGGCTGAATTTGTGAAATTATTTGACCGTGGTAAAAAAGTGGCGCTTGGAGCTGGTCGGCCGGGAGCTAACATTACTTAGGTCAAATCAGACCAGTAGTTTCAAAATGGCGGCTGTTGAAATATTTAAAAAAATCGTTCAACTTCATGTGTGTATCAACCTGTGCTTGTATTTATACATTATGTCGAATTTATATTCATATGTGAACAAGGAAAACCACTTTTAAATAGTCCTGAAGATGAAGCAATAAAAGTTTCGAAACGTCGACTATTTTAAATATTTGGTTTTCTTCAAAACACTGACCGAACTCCTGCCAATTTCAACAGATCGAATTAAAAAAATGTCAATCTTCGATTTGTATACCAATATTGGCAAACTATAGGTCTTTTGATAGAGCTTCATGAGCTCTACAACTTTTTTTTTTTTTATTTTTTATGTACACACAAATCGTATTGGCGATGGAATATCAAATTTGCTTGCCTCTCAAAACAAGCCTAAGGAATAGACTGGGAAAAAGTTGCTCAAGTTATCTTGAATGGTTCTGAAGTTCTGATTTTTTTCTGTGGGTGTATGCACGACGCCTCTTCGACACATAAATTGACATAAGTCAAAAACTTGGGTGCGTCATATAGACAATTTGGCGGCGAATCCAAAAATGTAACAAACATGGGGAGTTGCCATTTAAAAAAACATAACTTAAGTTGTGTATAATAAATGTCCGATATTTTACAGGACGATTCCTCAGTTATTTATAAGGTGAAAAGTTCATATAAGCTTGGGTCCGCAAGGCCTTAATTTTTTGTATACAAAGTATTAAAAATCTATTTTTATTTATGTTTTTTGTAAATAATTTTCAAAATAATGTCGATATTTGGACGAAAATTGGTATTTGGGGATTTCTTAAAATGAGAAATTCAAATTTGATTTTAGTTTGGCCCTTAATTGTAGGGGGCGCCGCCTACAGGTATTTGTCTGTTTTGGGGAGTCACAACTTTGTCGTGCATGTATGTATCACATTTTCTAGAACAAAAATTGTTTTCTCTATCATTTTACGTGAAAAAGGTATGCTTTTCAAAAGTCACTACAAGCATCCATTTTCGAGATATTTTGATTTAAATTAATCGATGCATCCAATCTTCTTCTCATTGATTCGCGAACTCTTTGAAAATAAAAGTATCACGTAGGCTAGTAAGTTTTTAAGATTTTTTTTTTTAATGGTTAACTTTACTAATGCAGAGTATGCTGACATACATTTTACATACGGACTTGCTAACGGAAATGCATATGAGGCTAGACATTTGTATCAGGAGCGTTATCCTAACCACACAACTCCTACTTCAAAAACGTTTTCAAGAATTCACACTTGGTTAAGGGAAACAGAAAGTTTTGAGAAAGCTAGTCATCTGTCGGGTGTACATTGGACAGTAAGAACCCCAAAAACCGAGGAAGCAGTTCTTAATCTGGTAGGAAAACACCCGGAAACAAGCTCCAGAAAAATAGCGCTGACGTTGAACATTTCTCATGTTCTGGTATAAAAAAAATTTGAAAAGCATACTTTTTTCACGTAAAAATTATAGAGGAATCGATTTTTCTTCTAGAAAATGTGATACATACGACAAAGTTGTGACCCCCCAAAAGAGACAAAGACCTGTAGGCGGCGCCCCCTACAAGTAAGGGCCAAACCAAAATAAAAATAAATTTTCAACACCCTGTGTATCAAAAATGAAGACCATGCTTATATGAACTTTTCACCTTATAAATAACTGAGGAATCGTCCTGTAAAATATCGGATACTTATTACATAACACCCTGTATAATTTTGGGACATCCTGCGTATGAATAGAAATATTTTTAGAATGTGTCTCATTGTCGGACCAATCGTTAAAAAAAATCTAGTCGATAACTTGGATAGAAAAAAAAAGTTATGGAGCTTGCACTTCACCCCTGGGTCACCCTGTATGTGATAAACCAATATGATGTGTCCTTCCTGAAGAGAAACATACTCTAGCTTCCTCATGAAAAATTATAACAGCTCACTCCTGGGTCACCCTGTATGTGATAAACCAATGTGATGTGTCCTTCCTGAAGAGAAACATACTCAAGCTTCCTCATGAAAAATTATAACAGCTCATAATTTATTGACTATTTAACCGTCTCGACGTCTTCATTCCAAAGATAAATGGATAAAAGCTGGTAATGGAAACGTAAAAACGTAGAACGCAATTCGTTCCAGTTGAACCTGCCTAAAACGATAATGAAAGACTTTTCGGGGCCGAACCAGAATGAAATAAGCAACAGAGTTGTAACTTACGATCCCCCAGAGAATTGTGGATCCTTTCTTTGTTATTCAAAATGCAGTGTATTTCTATCATCCTAGAAAGGGATTATTGGGCCAAACGGGATTCTCTTAAAAAAATATATAATCCTTTGATGAAATGTATTAAGTAGAACTGTACTTCAAGATGGAGGTGCAATGCTTTGTTCAATTGAATAATAGCTGATTCTCAAGTGAGTATTGGTATCATTGCCAAATAAGTATAATAATTTATTGATCCATTCTGACATTAATGAAATGTATGAACAAGTATGGTTGTATAGGATATACAAAAAAAATACTCATAACTAGAGTGTATAAACATACTACAATGATGGTATAAGATCTCTTTTTACAACCTTTTTTTAGTTTCATCTGTCCCGGTGTATGTCTGTCTGTGTGTCTATCCGTCTGTGTGTCTGTCTGTCTGTAATCAAATTTGACCCACTTCTAATCGTCCGATTGATTTGAAATTTGGCAGGTGTACATAATTCCGGTCACAAAGCATTATTAAATTTTTGTTAGGAAAAAAAAATTGCGGCTCCAATATCGCGGACAATTTTTGTGATTATGGTCCGATTCTATTCAAAATTGGTAACTAAATTAGATAGAAATCCCTGAACTAGTTATTCAACATCATAAACACTAAAATATAAAAAATAAATAAACAAAAAAAACAAGCTTTTATTAGTCGTTAATAAAAAAAACACAACTAAAATGTTGAAAATGAAAATAATTAAAAAAAAATAAAGAAAAGCTTTTATTTATACAAATGCACTAAAAAGGAAAAAAATATTCATTTCATTGTTTGATCCAGGTTTATTCTGTGAGTAACAGATTCAAAAGCTTGCCGCGGATACAAAATAGGTAATCTTGTTACTCCCAGCATAACCTAGATCAAACCATGAAAGAAATTAGTTTTTCCTTCTTAGTGCATTTATATATATAAAAGCTTGTGTTTAAATTTTTTTTTATAATTTGTTTACAAGTACAAAGTGTCTATAGGCACACAAAAATCGACTGACTAGTTTTCGAGATACAGGGTGTTAAAGATGAAAAGTGAAGCTTTCTGCTCAGAATTTACAATTTATTTCTCGTATCCATTATTCTTTTTTGTTTTGTGCTCTACAACAGGGTGAACAAAGAAAAATGTAATTGGATTAATTTTAAACAAACCATGGTGAGTTCTCTGATGAGAATTGAAGATATAATTTAGCCTGGATGAACTCACTCAATCTCAATCGAAGTTAATTGATATTTTTTTTCATACAGGGTGGTTCGAAACTAGGGGTACGTCAATCCCTCGTTTTTTAGTTCGAATAGGGGAGAGCATGTCATATATATATTACTCTCTTTCATATATATATATATATATATATATATATATATATATATATATACTGGTAGAACCCCATGTCTGTGGTTTTAGTGAAAAATAGTGCTTCTCAAAAGTCCCCTCCCTCCCTCTCATTTTTGGAACGATTATACATAAACAAGTGAAATTTGGAAACTGAATATTGAAGGTTGTAAACTTCCCTACTAGTGATGATAGATGACGAAATCGTCAAGGCCATTGTGACAAATAATTTTAAATGGAACCCTACGGCAAGCGACACCTCTTTTAAAAGGTATCGAAAAAACCTATTCAATGATACTAATTTTGTTTGTGTTTATGGCAGTTTTAATGGCTCATTAGTAAACATTAAAATTTAAATTCCATTCAGTATGATATTAATTACAGATTTAAGAATCAGTATCTACTTAAAGAAATTGCTCGAAGTATCCTCCATTTACTTCCTGGCAGTGAAACATCCTATTTTTAAACTCTTCTCGTACTTTTGCAAATGTGTCTGCGGAAACAGCCTCACATTCTGCAACAATACGTTGTTTTAAAACGTCAATATTGTCAGGTTGTGGCGTAAACCTTCGATTTAAGGTACCCCTACAGAAAAAAATCCCAAGGTGTGAGGTCCGGTGATCGAGCTGGCCATTCCGTTGAACCTCGTCGTCCAATCCATCTACCACGATACTCCTCATCCAAATACCGTCTTACTGCACCGTAATAGTGTGGAGGAGCACCATCCTGTTGGAATGTTATTTCCAAATTGCCGAATTCATCTGGATTATCTTCCAAAATTTCAAGGATTAACGGTTCTATTGCGATTTGCAACAGCTCCAGATAAACCTCACCAGTTAAATTAGTATTTAAAAAAAGAGGCCCAACGATGTGATTTCCCAGGATACCTGCCCAAACATTCACCTTCTGGGGAAATTGCGTATGTGTTTCACGAAACAGGTGAGGATTTGCGTCACTCCTATACCTCACATTCTGTGTATTTACATTTCCATTTAGATAGAAAGTACTTTCGTCACTAAAACAAATTGTTTTGACATAGTCTGGCTGTTGGTTAATTTTAGTTTCCATATTTTCACAAAATTCTAGTCTTCGGTCTGGGTCGTCGTCTGAGAGTTGATGAACCATTTTTAATTTGTATGGATGAAATTTGTTTTTTTTCAACACCCTGTGTACTGTACTTCGACTGACTTCACAGGTAGATGCAACGTGAGTTGTTGAAGAAGTAGGATTAACTATTACTTCTGCCAGTATATAAATTTTTTTCTCATCAGAAATTTGTGGTCTGCCAGATCGTTTCGCATCATTAATACTACCCGTTGTTTCAAACTTACGAAGAAGCTCCCTTAAATAAATCCTCGAAACGGGGCGATCGGGAAACCTCTCATTTAAAATGCGTTCTGCTGCATGAATATTTTGTCCAGTTTCACCAAGAATTAGGATCGCTGCTACTTTATCACCTAAAGCACGTACCATTGCGCTTCTTGAAGCACTTAAACGTTCGGCTCACAGCAGTTTAACAAATTATTAAAATGTACAAAGATATTAAAAGTACCAAAAGCTGCTAAAACAGTTGAACGTTCGATCAACAATACACAAATTATTAAATGTACAAAAACTTGGACAATTACAAAAACGTCGAATTAGGGAGACTAACAAAAACGTCAGCTTATTTGACAACTATCCAGAGGCGGAGCTTGAATTTGGAATTTTAGTATTAACTGATTTAATTCATCACAGCTTTGCGTTTTTTAAAAGCGAGTTGACAAAACTGCCATAAACACAAACAAAATTAGTATCATTGAATAGCTTTTTTCGGTACCTTTTAAAAGAGGTGTCGCTTGCCGTAGGGTTCCATTTAAAATTATTGGTCACAATGGCCTTGTGACGTCATCTTTGACGATTTCGTCATCTATCATCACTAGTAGGGAAGTTTACAACCTTTAATATTCAGTTTCCAAATTTCACTTGTTTATGTATGATCGTTCCAAAAATAAGAGGGGGGAGGGGACTTTTGAGAAGCACTGTATATATATATAAAGAAAGAAGGAGAGATTTGTTAAAAACGTAGCAGTGATTTCATGTGAGTATACAGGGCGAGTAAAAAGACACAGTCCAAGTTTCTTAGAAAAATGCGTTTTTTTTCAATAAATGAATGTACGGTTTGAGGAGTCCGAGATATTGTCATCAATATCAGCATAGGTCTCCGGAAACTAGATAAATATTTCATATGATTTCTGTGAAATGTGGGGTTTCTACAAAATAGGGGATATTTTCCAATCAACCAACGAAAACCTAGGAATGAGATATTTGGCATACAATCTTCAAATTAATAGTGGGGGTATTATACTTCCCAAAATTCTACAAGAAAGCCCGCGATAGTAAATATCTACGTTTTGTGGATATTTAATCGATGAACTAATTTTGAAATGTATTTCAATATATTTCGCACAAAAAATATGAGTAAGTATAAATAAATTTTTTCAAAGACAATTTAATTGCACTATAAAGGAAAAAATAATTTCTTTAGGGGTGTCACGTTATTCTGTGAGTAACAGATTCAAAAACTCAAGAATTCATATTTGTATTCAAACTGAAAACATTGCGCGGCAAGCTCCAGAGTTTATTTCGTACTACAAATATTACTGCTGCCAATTTTGAAATTGATTGCAACCCCCATATACCATAATTTATTGTAATTCGATGATTAGCTGTAACCCTCCGATTTTATTGAGCTGACAACACTAGATGTACATAGATTTCTTGCAATGTGAGGGCAAAGTAAGTGTATATAAATCATGAAGTTGCCCTCGCTATAGTACTCGATAAAATACCTATATTAATAGCATATTTACCATTATTTGAAAGTCGAACTTCCAAATTCTTCAAGGGTATTCCAAACATCAGAGCTTTAAATAATTTTTATGGATTTCACCTCGACTTTCGAACACAAACAAACCATTTCCGTTCAGAGTGTTTGCTTTCACAACTCAAATAAAAATGCACCACGTCGAATATGAAATGAAAATGAGATTTTATATATTTTCTTTGTGGATCCATAACGTTCTATAAGTTATATCTCTTATTTAGCATGTTTCACGTATGAAGCATTTCCATATTCATTTCATGAGATATCACTACATTTTTTTCTGATGGAAAAGAGGCAAAATACATTTTCTGATAGCAATTGTCTAGGGTAAGGAAAGATAACAAAATAAGTTCAAAAACTAAAACCCGACTACGGAAAAAATCGCCTGCTGAAAAGTACGAAACAAGAGAATATTCTTATCCGAAATTCTTATCTACCAACTATTCAATTATTTATCGTCTAATAAGTAGACAACTTATATATTTCAATTTAACATATAGATATAGTGATGTGTAGAGGATAGCCGTGGTCGCATGCCACCTTGCCCTAAACATTTAAGAGTATTATTTAGGTAAATGCAATAATTTGGTATATATATACAGGGTGTCCCTGGACTTTTCCTTTTCCTCTCGGAAATTATAGATGGGGTCAAAATATCACCGGTACTTCATATAACTTTTGTTCCTAAAAGCCTTCGTTACCAAGTTACGGGCCCTCAAAGTTACAAAATGAAAAAAGTTTTTCTTTGATAACTTTCAAAGTGAATATTCAAAATCATCTAAATTTTGGTGATTGACTAAACAAGTGAATTCCTTCGATGAGCTTTCATGCAGGAGTCAGTTGTTTTGCTACAAAGTCAGGAACGGACTACCCCTGATGGTCCACACCCCAAAACTTTGAAATGACTGGGATTTGTCAATATGTATGAACAAAACAAGGTTACCTGGACAATTTCCTGAATAAAAGGACTCGTGTGGAAAATCGAATGGAGCAACGATTCTTAATAAAAATGCAGTTTTACTCGACATCAAACCCGATCGTCCACCATTATTTGAAATGAAAAATTTTCACAGTAGAAATACTAATGCTAACGTTAATTCAACAACATTTATAACAGGGATAATACAGAATATGCTAAAATAAAGTCTTAAAGAAAAACTGCAGTACCTAGTTGAAAGTTTCATTCACAATGTAGATATTTTTTCAAATGAAATATCAAGTTATGTAGATTCGTGGTGTTTTTGAACTAACAAGCTACTCCACTATGAAATATCGAATTCAGTCCATATTTTGTATGTACGCGTGGAATAAGCACGTTTCGTGTTGTGTTATCTGAATCCCATGAAACTCAATATTTGGATGTTGCAAATTCGTATTCACAGCTTAAATGTTGAGGAGTTTCACTGATAAGTATAATTTCATGGGAGAAAATCTTTAACCCGAAGATAAATTTAGCTGAGAATATTTTGGAAGCTGTCGCTGATGATTCTTCAATGAGCATCAGAAACCTATCAGAACAGTTCCATACATCCAAGTCCACTATTCATAGAATAATTAGGGAACAACTGCTCCACCCATATCACATCACATGTCATGATACCTGAAGATTTTCCAGCACGGCTGGAATATGCCAATTGGTTCCTGGATAAGCAAAGAGAGGATATGACTTTTATTATTCGAGTTTTATTCACTGATGAAGCAGGTTTCAGTAGAGATGGAGTAATCAACTCTCATAATCTCCACATATGGGCCGAATAAAATCCCCATGGGATATTGCAAACCAAACACCAACGGAAATTCAATGTGAATTTTTGGGCTGGTATCACAGGAAACAATCTTATAGGACCATTCGTTCTTCATGACCGATGGAATGGAGAACGTTATTTGGAGATCATTCAGAACGATTTGAATGGACTTTTGGAACATGTTCCATTGCAAAACCGAAAAGATATGTGGTTTATGCATGATGGCGCTCCTCCTCATTTTAGTTTAATTGTGCGGGACCATCAGAACCAGATTTTCCCCAATAGATGGATTGATAGAGGTGGGCCATATTTAAATCCATTGGATTTCTTTCTGTGGGTGCATCTAAAAAGCCTCGTTTACGCTACACCTATTCACACCAGAGATGCCTTGTTGAATAGAATTACATTACATTGTGAAGCCATACGAAACGACCCTGGCATGCTATTTCAAGTGCAGAGAGGGTGTTTGCGCCGACTAAGAAAATGTATTGAGAGAGACGGGGGTCATATCGAGCAGTTTTTGTAGCGGATTTTGCATTTCTGTTTGCTCTTGAGGCTTGCGATTGATCATTTACACCATGAGTTTTGTAAGGTAAACGTGTTTGCATGATAAAAATTTGTTATGAACATTGTTCCTATCATTTCTATTTCCATTACAAATTAATCTTTTCGAATAATGGTAGACATCTCAGGTTGGATGTCGTCGAACAAAAATGCATTTTTATCAAAAATCGTTGCTCCGATCGATTTTTCACACGAGCACTTTTATTCAGAAAATGGTCCAGGTAACGTTGGTTTGTTAAAACATATTGACAAATCCCAGTCATTTCAAAGTTTTGGGGTGTGGACCATCGGGGGTGGTCCGTTCCTGACTTTGTAGCAAAACAACTGACTCCTGTATGAAAGCTCATGGAAGAAATTCATTTGTTTAGTCAATCACCAAAATTTAGATGATTTTGAATATTCTCTTTGAAAGTTATCAAAGAAATTCATTTTTCATTTTGTAACTTTGAGGGCCCGTAACTTGGTAACGAAGGATTTTAGGAACAAAAGTTATATGAAGTACTGGTGATATTTCGACCCTATCTATACATTTCCGAGAGGAAAAGGAAAAGTCCAGGGACACCCTGTATATATATACCAAATTATTGCATTTACCTAAATAATACTCTTAAATGTTTAGGGCAAGGTGGCATGCGACCACGGCTATCCTCTACACATCACTATATCTATATGTTAAATTGAAATATATAAGTTGTCTACTTATTAGACGATAAATAATTGAATAGTTGGTAGATAAGAATTTCGGATAAGAATATTCTCTTGTTTCGTACTTTTCAGCGGGCGATTTTTTCCGTAGTCGGGTTTTAGTTCTTGAACTTATTTTGTTATCTTTCCGACATTTCATAGCTATGTATAAGTTTTGAGAAAAATCTGACATAAAAAATAAGAATATTTTTTTTTGCATAAAAAAAATTCAATTTGAAAAAATACATTTCTGACAATGAAATTCATCAGTAAAGCCAACAGTGATATTCTAAATAATATTTTGTAAAGATTCGCAAGCTATTTCTATTTTATTACTAGACAATTTTAAATCTGTGAATTTTCCATGTGTTCAGCTACTTCATAAGAGATCACTGGAATATCTTCAGGACATCATAATCCCGATACTGTTCATTATTAATGAAGGACCATATATCTACACAATTGTAATTTAATTTTTTTATTGGAACAAAAAATTCATTTAATTTTTTACTTAACAAGATCTTACCAATTCTAAACTTTTTATTTTTAAATACATTATAATGAAATTAGAAGCTAAAATAATTATAAACCACACAATTCAATACATACTCGAAACTTTGTAATTGTCCATTACTCGACATGTCTTCCCTGACGTTCAATACATGTAGTTGTTCGGGATTCCATTTCTCTGGACACATTTCGCAGCATTTGTGGTGTAATGTTATAAATACATTGTCGTATTACTTCTTTTAAATGGTCGATAATATGAAATAGCCTATGTTTATAAACTTACTTTTAAGGTACCCCCATAAAAAGAAATTCAAGGGCGTCAAATCTCTGAGCGGTAATCCATGTAAGAAATCAAAAAAACTCTTTATTTAAAAACTATAAATAATTTCGTGAATTAAGGTTGCTCCTAAAAAAGTAAGGCCCAACAACCTGCGTATCTAATTTTACTTTTGGAGGAAAATTGACTTTTTACCTCTATCGTCCAATTTGGGTTCTCATCAGCCCACCATCTACAGTTCTGGGAACTGACAGTACCGTTTGATGCAAAAGTCGCCTTATCAGTAAATAACATTTTTGTAGGAAAATTTTGGCATTCTTCTATCATGCCTTGGAACCAAAACGAAAAATATAAGCGGGCATCGAAATCTCTATCGAGTAAAGTGTGGCTGAATTTTAGTTTGTATTATTTTTCAAAATTCTTCTTATGGATTTTTCAGATATACCAGTTTGTTCCTGCCTATCCAATAGTTCCATCTGTGGATTTTCGATAACAAAACATAAAAGTTACTTTCTTCATTAGTGACGGGCTTACTATGTGGAATTTTGTAACGATTTTCTACATTGCCTGTAGCTTGGAATTTGTTTAAAATACGCATATTCTTATTTGGATATCTAGCATTGAATAAATCTGCTGCTTCTCTGAAACTATGAAAATGCTCGCCACATATTAAGACGAGCTCAATTTTTAACCGACGAAACCAAAAATGAGGAGGTTCTCTAGCCAACGCGTATATTTTTTTTTTAATTTTTTTTTATGTATGATCACGCATAACTTTTTACTGAGGCGTCCGATTCCGATCATTCTTTTCTCAGTGGATAGGGTGTACTTTGAAGTTGATCCCGTTTGAATTTAAAAGATGAAATCCACCCCTAGGGGTAGCAAAATGAAGGATATTGATCACTCACCCTCTGAATTCTGGTCCGTTAACCGATTCTATCAGGCATAACTTTGTACTGGGATCTTCGATTTAGATGATTCTTCTTCTATCAGATAGGGTATACCTCATAGTTGATCATATTTGGATTTCGAATGGAATTATCCACCCTTACGGGTAAAAAAATGAGGGACAATTGATTTTTCACTTGTGAACATTGGCACACATATGTAGTTGACAATGACTGATCGCTAGTGTCATTATCACAATCATTATATTCTATGAGAGAATGGAATGATATACAAAGTGATGAAATAAATTAACCAGAACAACAGAAATAATTTATATTACAACAAATAGTAATGTAGATAATCATATTATTTAACTGGTAATAGTTGAAGTAAGGTGTGTGGGTGAGTATTTTGAAAGTAATCAAAAAACAAAGAAGATTTCAGCCACAAAAAATGGAAAAATAAAAACTTTTCAAAAAAAAAAATTAAACCGACGAAATACGGAACTGAATAGTAAAAATAAAATAAACCTTCTTAGTCTCAATAACTAAGCTCCTAAACTAATCTAAGTAACTAATTTTGAGTTGGCGCCAAACAAACAATCAACGAAGATCATTAAATTACTTCAAAAAAATTATCAGAAACTCACCGCCCAACTCGATGCCATCATTTTACGCCTTACCTAATTCATTTGCTTGTTTGTATGGCGCCGACTCAAAATTAGTTACTTACATTAGTTAAGGTGAGACTAAGAAGGTTTATTTTATTTTTTACTTTTCAGTTCCGTATTTCGTCGGTTCATTTTTTTGTTGAAAAGTTTTTATTTTCTGCAAACTTAGCTTTTCTTGGGGCATCTCTAATTATTGTTAACGCACAACGAAATGTAAAATAACTTTTAAAATGAATAAAACTATACAAGAAAGACGATAAAAATACCTGGTTAAATAATAGCACTACTGAATCGTTTGACAACTCTTAATAACATATTAGCATTATTAGTCAATTGTTTCATGGCCTCTTCGATCATGAGGAAATCTGTCGATAGATGCATCAACAATGAGCATTTCACGCAAATTCAAGTTGTATTCATCAATTGAAACAAAACGAATAACTGTGGCTTGATAAACGAGACCTGATGTTACAAAGCCGATGAACTCCACCTAAAATTGTGTTTCTTGAACACACTCTGCACTCATACACCAGAACCTGCACCATATATGATAATCATATCACCATACTTCACAGTGATCTGGCATTCCTGTATACCAAAATTTTCATTAACAAGACGGGAACTCGTTTTCCCCAATTCATCAGATTTGTCTTAATTATATACATTTCAAAATGAGATAGATACATTCAATACAACAATAAGTTAAATTAACAGAGTTATTTTATAGCACTGACTTCTGTATTCGTTATACATGTGACTTATGCTTGTGATTTTTTTCCTTTTTTTTTTCCTCTCAGTTTGTTTCAGTTCACATACAGAGCTGCATGTACATGTATAGATCTTGTGAATTATTTGTATAAGTATTGTATATCATCCACTTTTTATTACAATTAGTATACTTTGTATTTTTCCCGCCTTGCTTAAGGCATTAGCTGTTAGGGTGATGTAATGCTAAATAAATAAATGAATGTCACAAACCCGTTGAACTGCGCCTTAAATTATCATTTCGTTTGGCAAATATTATCGCGGATTCTTGAACGCACTCTTCAAGACTTACATCCATCACCACCTGCACCATATATGATAATCATATCATCATACTTCACAGTGATCTGGCATACTTATATGCCAAAATTTTAGGAACCTGGAAGAGGAACTCTCCCACCACCTCCTCGACGGCTTGAACCGTGGATCTACAACTTCTGAATCCGAACTGTCTGCTATTTGAAATTTCATTTCCAAGTACAATATTAGTCTGTTTTTAACAATTTTCTCAATTATTTTTCCAATAATCCGGAGTATTGAAATGGGTCGATAATTTGCTGGTCTGTCTTTGTCACCACATCTATAAATTGGAATAACTTTCATTAATTTGGATAGTTTTGGGAGTTTATTCAGATTAAGTATTCATAAAGAAGTATGACTTGTTTTTATAACTCTATCCTTCATGCCAAGAACCATTTTTTTCGTTTTGGTTGGTGATACGATTCGTAGTGTAAGAACCTTATGCGCAGGCAAAAGCCACGGGCGGCAAAATCTAAGGGCGGCAATTCGGCTAAATAAACCGTACTAACCCTCTTCTTTCTAATGCCACGCGTCGGCTCCAATTCATGTTTAATGTGTGATTCTCGTTCGGTACTTTTTTGCTATTAGCGATAGCGGCTAGCGGCTAGCTTGAAAATCCGAGTATCACAGGTGGCTTAGCGGTAACGGTAAGTATCAAAAACAAAGAGAGTAAATATGGAGAAATGTTTTTATTGCTTTTTTTATTCGAGAAGTCGTCTGTCGGAAGCTGCAAAAAATCAAAATTAATATAAATATGACTGGATTTTGTAAAATGGGCCATTCTAGTTTGTTCTGCAAATCAGATTAGTTGATTGGATAGTTAGTTAGTGAGGTGAATATTTCAGTGTAAAAAATGGTAAGTAGTGTAACTAAAACTAAATACGGTATATTTTTACTATTCTACGCTTAATTCCAATTAAAATTTCTGAAACATGTTGTATATCAAAACTCAGTAGTTTTCGAAATATTTGACATTTAAAAAAAAATCCCATAAAAGGCAATTAACAATATGGCTAATAATTTCTCCTTGCAACTACCAACTACTAATTGTAAAGTATTTACAGGTAAAAAAATTTCAAGGTCCTGTAATACATACCAATACATATTCATTTTCAACAAATGTTGTACAGGGTGTTCAAAAAATGTAATCCAATTTGTTGGTAAAGACAGATGTAAAACAATTTGTTTTTCAAATAGATCACCATGTAACATATCCTATAGCAAAACATCTGTTTTCGAGATAATTAACGTTTAATTTTTTTTCCAAAAACGTAAATAAAATTGCTAACAATATGACATTTCCTATTTTAAGGAAAAGGGCAAAAAAATAAAATGATTGTCAACAAAGACTGCAGAAAATGGAAGAGAAGGAAAAATTTGCTGATTCTTTGAAGAAATATTCGAAAGCGTCAGAAATAAGTGTACTTCCTGAACTTGAAAATACCGACGATGCTCGCTCTAGTTGTTCCTCAGCCCCAAGTTCCTCATTTGTTTCTGATTGTGATAATATAAATAGTACCCAGGAACATCATACTGAAAACGTTCCAGCAGCGGCAACATTACTATTTTCTAACTCCACCGTAATATCTGATGACCCTGGAGATTGACCAGAAATAATTACATCCGCAGATGCAACATTGTTAACGGAAAAAGGACCCCATCAAATTATGAATTGGATCTATCCAGTAAACTCACAAGGCCGAAAGTTTTCTGCCAGATATTTGTATCGTAACCTCGCCAATGGAGAGAAAGTTAAAAGGGAGTGGCTGATTACTCAACAACAAGAGATGCGGTTTACTGTTTCCGTTGCAAACTTTTTGGCAAGTATTTGACCAACTTGTCTAATAAGGAAGGATGTTCTGATTGGAAACATCCGTCACTAGTGCTAAACAGAGACGAAGAGAGTGACTCCCATAAAAAAATATCGGATCTTGGTTAAACTTATCAAGTATGTTATCTAAGGGAGTTACTATGAATGAAAGTCAATTACGTTCATTGATTAAAAAAAAAAAAACTAAAATTTTCAATTTTTCGTAATTTTAGCTTTACGTGGTAGAAAACTAACAAATTATATGAAAATAATAACGGAAACTTCTTAAAATGAATGGAAACGTTCACCAAATTTGATTCTGTAATGGAGGAACATGTTCGACGCACACATAAAAATCAAAGCAGCGGTAGCGGTATGACAAACTATTCAAGCGATAAAATTCAAAATGAATTGATAAATTCAATCGGCTCAAAAGTAAGAACTACTATTTTAGATCTAGTAAGAAAACATAAATATTACTCTATAATCCTCGACTGTACACCGGTGAACTAAGTGTAGTTTTGAAGTTTGTTTTATTAAACGAGTTGACAAAAAAATTGAAATACGTGAATTTATTTTATTTTGCCCTATAGTTGATTCTACTGGTGCTGGCTTGTATAACTATGTGACAGATTTATTAGTAGAATTAAATTTAAGTATATATGATTTGCGAGGACAATGATATGATAATGGAGCGAACATGCGTAGAATACACAGTGGATTACAAACTCGAATCTTAAATATAAACCCGCGAGCGTTTATTGTTCCTTGTTCGGCGCACTCATTAAATTTAGTTATTAACGATGCTGCTAAAATTTCTTTTGAGGTGTCCGGATTCTTTGACATTGTTCAAGAGATATATGTGTTTTTTTCCGCGTCAACCAAAAGATGGTCAATTTTGAAAAATGTGCCTAACAGATTTAACTTTAAAACCACTATGATTCACGCTGGTCCAGTAGAATAGACGCTATATATCACATTGGTGAGGTTTATGATGCTCTTTCAAAAGTAATGGATGCATCCGCATCTTGAAAAGATTTTAGTACATCACACCTAGCTCGATCGCTCGCAACAAAAATCCAAAACTACAATGTTTTATGCTCTGTAGTAATCTGGTACAATATTTTATTTAAAATAATTTCTCTAAGTGAATTAATGCAGAGTCAAAGTATAAATCTAAAAGCTTGTTTAGACTGCCTAAACAAAATAAAATTTAGACTTAGGAGATAAGGGATTTAGCGAACTTCTTGTAGACGCCAGGGAGCTGGCCGAAGAATTAGAAATTGAACCAAATTTTTTATCTTTACAAACAGTTCGTCGAAGAAAAAAGAAAAGACAGTTTGATTATGAAAATACTGACGAACCAATAACAGACCCGGAAATGAATTACAAAGTAAAAGTATTCTTCTCTATACTAGATACGACCTTATCATCTCTCAATGAAAGATTCAAGGAATTGGAGCAATTTAATAACATTTTTGGATTTATTTATCAAATGTTCAGCTTGAATGAAGAAGAATCAAGAAACTCGTGTGAAAATATATCATTTCATTTGAAAGATGAAGCACGTAAAGAATCAGATATTGATGCAAATGACTTATTTGAAAAAATTATTTGTTTAAAATGCTACTTACCAGAGCAAAATGAGTTAGATCCTCAGTTATTTCTCCAACACATTTTAGAGAACAATTTAATTTCAACATTTCCAAATACTGCAGTGGCAATACGAGTTTTTTTTAACGCTACCAGTATCTGTAGAATCGGGAAAAAGCTCTTTTTCAAAATTAAAATTAATAAAAACTTTTTTACGATCAACTTATGGCACAAGAGAGACTCGGTAATTTGGCAATTATGTCCATAGAAAGTGACCTTATGGATTGTATTCCTTTAGACGAGTTGATCAATGATTTTGCCGAAAAAAAGTCAAGAAAAGAGTGCTTCCAATAAGTTATTCTGTTCTTTTTTCTGTTATGTAACATTTTTATTATTTTCTCAGTTTTGTTATTGCTTTGATTTTTTTACAGTCTTTGTTGATCCTTATGTCTAAGACTTGTCAAGATCTTCTAAATGTTATGGGGATGAGTAGCCAGGTATCATGCTGTACACTTTTTTTTATTTGAGCTTTCGGAAATACTCATTTCCTTTATTTGCAAACATCAAATAATGATGATGATTTGAAATTGTAGATTATACATTATACGGTATATAATTAACGCATATTTCATTTCAAAATTAGATAAGTAATAGCGATTATTTCAATTTTGTGTATAATAATAAAAATGATAATGACGTTTATTCGTGATTAAATCGATACAATTCATGCGGTAGTGACAAATTTTTCGCAATATAATCTGAATAAACATAACAATACCCACAGAAGTATTATACATACTTGTATGTGGGAATCTAATATAAACAATTTTAAGATAATGTAAATATGACATAGATAAACATTACATTATTGCCATAACAATCAATAAATATATTAAGAAAATTTTACTAGAGTAAAATTAAAAATCCGGGAAAAAAATAAAGAATACATTTTTACAATATGAACATGAATGAACATTACAATATTTGCAGAAATGTTGTATATAGTGGTAAATAATATAGTGTAGATAAAAACAATTATGTAATAAGGGTTACATGTTCTATGAGATCAAGTAGATAAATGTGAGCATATAATACTATATTTTCTTGGGGTTAGGTTAGGTTAGTTAAATCTCAATTTTTTTATGGTCAGTTTTAGGTTCATCCTTCAATCAATTTATGAATATCAGTTCTTTTATTTTTCTTTACAAATGCTAATAGTTGTTTTTTGAAGCGTTTTAGTGAAGTTTCGTCTTTGATTTCTTTTGGTAGGTAGTTGAATAATTTCGGTGCTAGATACCAGTAGCTTTAGAGGTCACTGGTATGTAATGTTGGTGCCTTGTTCTCGTCGCGTATGGATGGTTTGGGGTGTCATGTTCAGTTTTGTTTTTGTATATTAGACATCCTATTTGGACGCTGTATAATTGTCTGATATTTAATATTTGTGTTTCTGTGTATAGTGAATCGCTTGAATATCTTGCAGGTTTGTTGAGCAGTATTCGAAGAAATTGTCTTTGAGAGACTTCAAGTGCATGCAGGTGTGTTCCTGATACTCCTCCCCAGCCAATAATGCCGTAATTTAAGTGTGATTCGACCAAACTATGGTATAGAATTTTTTTGTATTTGTAATCCAAAAATCTTCCAACCTGCTTGAATCGATATAAAATACATCGTAGTTTTTTTGTTAAGTACTCTATATGATGGTCCCATCTGAGATGATTATCTATATATATGCCTAGATATTTAATTTTTTTCGTTGGTTTGATTACAAGGTCTTGTTGAATATTCAGAGTGTATTCTGGCAAGGATGTCGAGAGACTGCTGAATGGTAAGTATACAGTTCTGTCGAAATTAATAGTAAGTAATCTTCTGTCAAACCAGTATTCGAGTTTTCCTAGATCTTTTTCAATATTTAGTTTGAGGTTGTACCAGTCGTCATTTTTATAGTATATTACCGTGTCGTCCGCGAAACTGATGATTTTTTCGATTGTTTCTTGTATGAATAAGTCATTCAAATATATCACGAATAACACCGGCCCCAGTACTGTTCCTTGAGGTACACCACATGTTATTGTCATTTCTGTACTAACCTGATTTTCAATTCTAACTCTTTGTTTTCTGTTTGTTAAGTAACTTTTTAATAGTTTGTGTGCAACACCTCTCACACCCATATCTTCTAGGGTATCCAAAAGTATGGAGTGGTCGACCGTATCGAACGCTTTTTTCAGATATACCCCCTTATCTGATGTATCAGTATCAAAATTAAATATAGGTATTAGCACGTATTTTAATTTTATTTATGTGTACCCACCCATGTATACATTTTTACTAAAAAAGGGGTCAAGGGTGTAAAATTATATTTTGCCCACAGGCGGCCGCATGGCTTGGCGCGCCCCTGTGCGCAGGTATACGAACTGGTGGTTAACTCCTTCGATGGTGAATTGTAATTGTTCATGGTAAGAACAGTATTAATTGTTGTAAACTGTCTTGTAGAAACACTTTAAATAATGTGGTCTACATATTTATTTAAAAAGGGAATTTTATTTTCTTCTACCCATGAATGACCAGCTGCTTTTTTTTATCAGAGTATACTCCAGAATCTCGAATAAACGTTCAAAATACGTTTTTTTTTCAATTTTGAACATTTCAGCTGCGAAAACATTCAATTTCAATGCAATTCTGGAATATTATCGTTTCAGCCAATTTAGTTGATATCATTCATCATAAGCACTCGAATGAAATTTTAAACGTAGTAACACTACTCGACGGTGTCAGGGAACGAGATAACTGGAATTAGTTTTGTCTGTATTACCACCACTTCCCATTATAGCTCCGAGAACATTGAGAACCAGCACATTACAGAAATTGAAAAGCGTGTAAGCCGTTTATTCCCTTGACCTATTAAAGTTTAATCAACATATCGGGGAACTTGTGGATAATTCCACTTTGAGAATTTCCAGGAGCATTCAGGGATATTAGGATCACCAATATGCGATGAACAACGATTTGTACTTTTGGGATTTAACTCCCACCCAGTTTAGATGGAATTCGTCCGATTGTAATTCAAATTAATTCATTAATATTCCTCTACTCGGGTGAAAATATGTATAAAAACTATTTCACGGATATACATATATTTTGAATACAAAAAATTATTCAAGTTTTACATCTTATCCAAATGTGTTTACTGGAAAGATTTCTTCTATTAGGAACGTTCCACGATCAAAAAAATATTCACTTCAAAATTCCGGACTTTTATTATGAAAAAATGTGTGATTATCTTTTTTCACACAGTTTGAAGTGGACAATCTCTTTTGTCTGTCACGAATTTAGTTACTTTTATACAGTGTCCGGCATAAAGTTCGCAACATATGGAAAACTTTGTTATTAATGATTTATCAAAAAAAATTATTCGAGATAAAAACCTCTGCTTTAACCCAAAATTGAATTTTATACGACCCTATACGAGGGAGATAGAAAAGCATGCTTTGTTTTCAAAATAATGATCCCATCACTTTATTTCTCACGGTAGAATTCAAATTCACGGGGAAATATTGTTCAAAATCGAATGTTGATCCAGAAATTTGAATCATAGATGACCAATTTCATATTTCAACTTTTTTTCCCATTTTTTCCTCATCGCCCTGTACAACATAAGGAATATTATGCTAGACGAATGGTATATTGTTAGATATGATGATACCACTCTTTGAATGTTTTCTCATTTCTCCTTCCCATCGGAAAATCACATCAATTGAATAATGTGACGGAATTTCACAAAATCTTGCTGCAAATACTAAATAAAATTGAATTGTCTCCAAGTTATGATGCCAGAATGCCAATTAATTTATTTTCACAATACAAATAACATTTTTTTAAACAAATATGTCCTATGCTTTATTCTACGTGGAGTCCTCCATTCTCAATACACTACATAGTACGGCGGTGCATTGCACCATGAACATTTCTTAGTATCTGGGGAGCTATTCCCCGAATACAATCCCTGATAGTATTCTCCAAATGACCTATATTTTGAAATAGTCTCCTTGAATATACCTTCTGTTTGAGATATCTCCATAGGAAAAATTCCAAAGGAGCGAGGTCCGGTGACCAAGCGGGCCAAGCGTAATTGGAATATATTCGATTCCATCGATTCGGAAATGTCCGTTTAACCACATTCTCACTTCTAGCGTAGAATGAACGGATGCACCGTCTTGTTGAAAATACCTTCCAGCTCTCATTTCCAGAGGAATATCATCTAAATAATCGGAGAGAAACGTCTGCAGCATTCTTAAGTATCTTGCAGAATTCAGTGGTTGTCTGAAATAATGGTCCAACAATAATGGCATTAAGAACTCCGCACCAGACGTTAACTTTGAAGTGATATTGGTCTCTACATTGAATCCTGAGATGGGGATTATTATCTGCCCACCACCTGCAATTTGGAGCTGACTATCGCATTTGATGTGAAGGTTGACTCGAAAAGAATTTTTTTCGAAAATTGTCTATTAACTTCCATCATGACTGAAACGAGAAACAGAAATCCAAGCGATTATCCGGATCTCTCGGTTTCGAAGTGTGTATGAATTTTGGTTTATACAATTTGAATTCATTATTACCTAGAACTCTTCTCATTGATAGATCGGATATACAGAGCCGGATTAAGAGGGGGGCAAACGGGGCTGCAGCCCCGGGGCCTCCACAAGAGAGGGGCCTCCACAATATACATTTTTAGGTAAAATTTCCTAACAAATACCGAAGGATATGCAAAATTATATATAAAAAATCTGACAACGAAAGAGCAGTTCTCCCACTTTTTCCTCTCATTTTTCGTTTTAAACATTCAAAAACATGTTTCGTATTCCTGTCAAAAGCCATGGTTAATATTAATTTTCGATCTGATGAATCATGTGTATATGCGAGAAACAATCACCAAGTAAAACATCATACTATTATACAAAATATTAAAGCCAAAGGAATTCAATAATCAAATAAGTAATTAAGGGTTTTTACACAATGAAATTCAATAATCATAAGCAAAAGAAAATAATATTTCAATTTATGAATATGATTGCATCAAATTATTTATAAGAGCCCTGTGCGCATTCCATAATAGAACAAAAGTTCAAATTCTGTTGACTATTTTTCTGCCGATTCTACAAACACTTTGCCCGTCTATACCTGTTTTTCCTATTTATTGGCGTTGACAAGTGTCCGCTGAGTGGCGCGCTTGTAACAGAGAAATCCCCGAAATCTGAAAGTGTGAGTCTAAGAGAAGGATGACATTCCGCAACAAATGTAAATCCTTCTGAAAAAGGACTATCATAAAGACCAATCTAAGATGTTCTACTATCAAATTCTTGAAAACCAAAATTTCAGAGCTACATTCTTAAACATTGAAATTACAATGATTATTTTTTGACATTGCTAGAAACCAATGGAAACGTTCAATTCAAATAATTCATATAAGTTTTGGCCAATCAATAGTGGGAATATTCTATTTGAGGTATTTTGTTTTTATTGTCTGACAACCTATATTTTTAATTTGACGTCTGTCATCAATTCGCATGAAAAGTGTGAAATGAATCAAAACCGGTTTAGTAGATCATATAATTTTGCAAGGAAATGTATTTATGATCGTAACATCAAAAAATGATCTAAAGAATACCACACGAGAGTTCGATATAGTAGAAAATAATTATCTAGATTTCTTTCTCAAACTTGTTGGCAATAGCCACTCGAGCCAGTTGGTCTCTCTTGTCTATTGCCTGGCAACAAGTTTTCGAAAATCTGTCGAATTATTTTCACTCTCTTGTGATATTACAACTGAGAATGTGATGATGTCAAATTGCACTGGAAAGCGCTCATTTTCCAAAATGAAAAAAATAGGCGAATTACGCTTCTTAGCATTGAGAATGATTTTCTTCGGATGCTGGATTTGACCTAAATCATCAATGATTTTTCGTCGAAAAAAGCTCGCAAGAATCCATTCGTTTACGCTGTAATTTAATTTATTTTTTGTATTTTATTATACCTACATATGCTCGTGTCGAGATAATTTGATTTGTTCCGCAATAAATAAAAAAAAATTGTTTGAAAAATAATTAGGGGCCTCCACTCCTTTGTTGCCCCAGGGCCTCCAAACCTTTTAATCCGGCCCTGCGGATATACCAAGATTTTCTCCTCTTTGCGATAATGACATTCTTGGATTTTCAATCGTAGACATCATAATATTCATAACAGTTTCTTCATTTTCTGTTATCGGTCGTTTATGTGGCACTTTGTATTTTTTCGAAACCGATCCAGATTCCCTGAATGTTTTCAAAATACTTGTAATTGTCGAAATTTTACCTGGATGTCTTTCATTAAAAATATTGGCAGTGTCTCTACAAGTATGATAATTGTCACCATGTATCATTATAATTTTTCACTCTCTTCTGTATACTTATCGAGCAGCCATGATTGAATTGAAAAACTACTGAAATTTCTCTACAGATTTGTGAGTTATTCTTGATGCGTCAAAAATGGTTTGTTTACAATTAGAAATGAATTTGTTTTCAAAGCCAACTGTGATCGGCAAATGTTCTGTATCTCAATCATTTACAGTAAAATTCAAAGAACAAAACTATGGAAGCTGGGTATTGCTATCGAAGTCGAATGTAACAACTAACAATATATCGAAATTCATAAATAATACGTGAATACATTTTTCGAGTGGATTGATTATTTTACAATTCCTGATTGTCTTAAAAAATGTTATTCGTTGTGTGAAAATGAATTCATTTTCATTCTGGCATCATACCTTGGAGGCAATTCAGTTTTATTTACTATTTGCAGCAAGATTTTGTGAAATTCCGTCACATAATCCAATTAATGTGATTTTCCGATGGGAGGGAGAAATGAGAAAACATTCAGAGAGTGATATCAACATATCTAACAATATACCATTCGTCTAGCATAATATTCCTTATGTTGTACAGGGCGATGAGGAAAAAATGGGAAAAAAAGTTGAAATATGAAATTGGTCATAGGTGGCTATGATTTGAATTTCTGGATCAACATTCGATTTCGAACAATATTTCCCCATGAATTTGAATTCTACCGTGAGAAATAAAGTGATCATATTATTTTTAAAACAAAGCATGCTTTTCCATCTCCCTCGTCTAGGGTCGTATAAAATTCAATTTTGGTGTTTGCATTTCTAGGTTGGGATGAAGCAGAGGTTTTTATCACGAATAATTTTTTTTGAGAAATAAATAATAAAAAAGTTTTCCATATGCTGCGAACTTTATGCCGGACACTGTTTTTGCTATTTGAGAAAAAGGAAGACTGATTGACTTATGCGTATCGAAGGAAGATAAAGTTGTAAAATATACTGAAAGGTCATACATGACGAACAAAAATCATCAACTCATCAAAATAACATGTGATTTGCCATAAAAATGTATAAAAATTTGTTTTTAGGTAGATTTTATAGAATAAGATATTACCATTTTGAGAAAAAAACTTCATATGAACATATGTCTTAAAGGTCTTAAATTTCAAACTACAGGGTGCTAAAGTTTTGAGATTTTTTTATGATAACTTTGGTATGACCCTAAATATTTTTGTGAAACGTAGTACACATCTTCTATACATCAGAAGGCACTTATGAGAAAAAACAATTTATGTAACTTTAAACAAAAATGAATTGAAGAGAATAATTTTTAAAGGTAAAATTAAAGTAATCTAAATACATTTTGGGATACCAACACAAAATTACTCTGAACGCACAAAGAAATAAATTAAATCAGATGTTCAAAATGTGAACCTCCTGCAAATATTCATGCCTCTGCTCTTTTCTCATGGACTCACATACTCTTTGGAAAATTCCGGGACTGTTTCTAATAGTTTCGCAAGAAACTATGATGCGATTTCTCAACTGCTCTTCAGTATGAATTAGTGTGTTGTAAACCAATGCTTTAAGAAGAAATCATTCAGCTCTGCCATAAAGAGTTTTGATGACACCTTTTTTGATACTCATTTGATGATTTGAATTGAAATTGAGGTATCTGTTGGTGTGTGTCTCTTTCCTGAAAACAGTAGTTTCAAAAGGATCTGGATATTTTTTGATGGATACATCTAGAAAATAAATTTGATGGTTTTTTTCTATTTCTTCAGTAAATTTTCTTCCTTTTTATTGATATGACTTGAAAAAGTTTCCAATTCTTCTCTGCTATGCGGCCAAATTATGAAAATGTCATCGACATATCTCCACTAGACTTTGGGACATTTTTGGTGGGTATCTATATACTTTTCCTCAAAGTTTTCCATAAATATATTACTCACCAATAGGGGATAGTGGGGAACCCATTAGCATCCCAAAGTTTTGTCGATAGAAATCATTTCTCAATTGAAAATAAGTGGTGTTTAAACATACTTCTAACATATCCATTATGTTAGTTACATTTAACTTGGATCTGGTAATGAGTGTATCATTAATTTCTAGTTTTTATAGTTGGATTTAACGGGAATTAGGACCAGGGAGTAAAACTATTTTTTTATCGCCGACGTTTCGGAATTGATTTGTTCCTTTTCAAAGCTGAGATGACAATATTCACATATAGATTGAAACAAAGAACATATCTATGACCCACCTCTAAAACTAATTTTTTCCTGCTCATGGATTCAACTGTTGAGTAGCCGATACAAACTCCGGCTGATAAAAACACATTAGCACATTAAAAACTTTAAAATTGTATATAAACAAATACAGACACGTTAAAATGGAACACACTTGCTGGGAGTGAGAGGCAAGTCTTTAGAACTCTTAGCTGATTATTTACAAGGCCGAACACAGAGGGTCAAAATAAATGACACCTATAGCCAGACACTACCTGTTGCCATGGGTGTCCCCCAGGGTACTGTCATGGGTCCAATTTTGTTCTTAATATATATCAACAATATTTACAACTTGATAAACCTTGAAGGTGATATTGTTTCATTTGCTGACGATACGGCATTGATTTTCTGTGGTAACTCATGGGACACTACTTATGCAAAAGCACAAAACGGATTGGACACTATATTCTCCTGGCTGAATTCTAGTCTCCTGAGTCTAAACACTGACAAAACAAAATTTTTTACCCTCTCATCAACAACAAGAGACCAACCATTGAAGAATAATGTTTTCATACATTCCCTCAATTGCCAGAATCCTATAATTTGTTCTTGCCCAAGTATGAAAAAATAGATTCAATAAAATACCTGAGTGTTATGCTTGACCATCATATACGCTGGGACAAACATATAGATTTCGTCGTGGAAAGACTCAGGAAACTTATTTTCAAATTCTATCAACTCAGAAACAAAGTAAATGAACATCTACTACTAATGACATAGGATGCACTAGCTGAGTCTGTCATTAGATACTGTATTACTGTTTGGGGAGGGTTGAAGAAAACACACTTACATAATCTCCAAGTAATACAAAACACCTTGCTTAAAATAGAACTGAAAAAAGATAGAAGACATCCAACTGAGAGCTTATATAAGGAGGCAAGTATATTCAATATCAGAAAATTATATACCTACCACTGTATAATATGGACGATGAACTCACCTCTCACATATCTTGAACACTCTCACGATACCCGAGCTAAATCCGAGAGATCAATTAGTGTACCTTTTTGTAAAAATGCCTATACCCAAAGGTTTGTTACTTATTTTGGCCCAAAACTTCTCAATCATATTCCCACTTACCTTAGAAATATAAAAAATATTAAAAAACGCAAGAAAACTACTAGATCATTCGTTGATCACAACTTTGAATTGCTGAAAGAAATATTTGAACCAATCTATTGAATCTTGTCTAAATGACTTAAAACTTAATTTATATATGTGCCCCCATCGGGGTTTGTTTAATTCAGTCCTCCTGTGAGTCGATCATTGATTTCTACTTTAAATTTAATTTCTTATTTTTTTCATTGAACGGAATGAAAAGATTATTCTTAGTTACATTATTGGTTCTGTCCAGATCTGGGAAAATACGGAACACGAAACACCACCATCTATTCACTTTAATTTTTCTTTAATAATAATATGTATCTAAATATGTTTCTGAATTGAATAAAGATTGATTGAAAAATAAAAAATAAAACATCATTTTGAATCGTCGTGCAATTTTGATTTCGATTCAATAAAAATTTTGGAAAAAGAGATGACTTATTCAAAGAGATTGTTGGGAGAAATGATTCAAATCAATCTCCATGATAATTGCGTAAACCAAAAAAGTGACACACAAAACCTGACTAAAATATACACCCATATTCTAGAAAGGTTCAAAAGAAAAACAGATTTCTGAATAATGATACACAAAAGATTTGTTTTGTTTTTTCGTTTCTTTATCTATGTAGCGCTGGAATATTTCAGGTGGGATGATCAGTTGCATATTGCACGGTTGTGTGTTGTTTCATTTTAACGTGTCTGTATTTGTTTATATACAATTTTAAAGTTTTTAATGTGTAATGTGTGCCAATGTGTTTTTATCGGCCAAAGTTTGTATCGACTACTCAACAGTTTTTTAGTTGAATCCATGAGCAGGAAAAACTTAGTTTTAAGGGTGGGTCATAGATATGTTCTTTGTTTCAATCTATACGTGAATATTGTCATTTCAGCTTTGAAAAAGGAATAAAGTAATTCCGAAACGTCAGCGATAAAAAAATTGTTTTACTCCCTGGTCCTAATTCTCGTTAAATCCAAATATATTAAATTTTTGGGAAGATGAATCATTTATCAACAAATAATATGGGAATTTTCTAGTTCTTGTTTTATTATTTCAAGTGTTTTTTAACAGTTACATTCGGAAATGAACTAACCACATCACCATTTGTATCATGCAACTAGTCAAGGAAATTTTGTGTATTTCAGATATAGCTGTCTCTCATTCCAGCTAATGGATTGATAAATTTCGGTGGATATTTTGCCAAATTTTGAGATGGCAATCCAATTGAACTAACAATTGGCCTCAGTGGGATGTTCGGCGTATGAAATTGTTTTTATAAAAAATGTCCTTGAAGAGAATGCATATAACAATCCAGCAAATGAGATTAAAAAACAACACCAAGACCATAAACAACACCAAGACCATCAACAACACTAAGACCCTCAACAACAACCTTTAGTAACGAATGTAATTCCATACGTTCCGGTTCTTTCCGAAAAATTGAAGAGAATCGGCAACAAATTCAATGTCAGAACGGTATCCAAAACTCGTAATACAAAACCATGAAACGAAGAACAGAATTCAAAGAATTGTGTTTGCAGTGTTCCATGTCTTTGTGGTAAAACTCACATGAGAGAAACGTCAAGATCTTTGAGAAAAAAAAATCTGAACACAAAATTAATATAAGAAATAGAGAAATTGAAAAATTAAAATTGACAGAACATATATTAATATAAATATTGCAGATTGGGACGACACGAAAATTCTCATGCACGAACCAAATTAAACGAAAAGGAAATCAAAAGAAGCTTCCTCTATTTTAGTGAATGAAAATGATAATACAGCAGCTTGTTTTTTTTTTATTGTACACCACCCAACAGAAATCCATTTACAGGGTGGGAAAATCACAGGTACCTACAAAAACAAAAAATTTGAGAATCAGTAAAGATACAACAATAGTGTAGAAATGAGACATGATACAAAAACTAGAGAAAAGGAGAATTAATATAAAAAACTGACTTTTTTCAATGAAACAATGCTGCAAGAGAAAATGTCACAACTGTCATTGACAGCATTGAAGTTGTTGCAGATTCTGAATAAGGGTGAGTTTTTCTGTACATTTGTTCTAGAGAATTCGAGGTAAAATTGAGTGTTATGTCTTGAATTTACTCTTGGAACATGAAAATTCAGCATACTCAAAATAGCACTACAGTTGATTTGGCCATGGATCAACTTATAAAGAAAAATCAGAGCAGATGTATTCATTCTACTTGCAAGAGAGGTAAAGTTATGTCTCTCTAGTAAAGCGGTATTACATATTCCTGTAGCAGGGTACGCACCATCTTCTTTGAAAGAGAGCTATTTCATAAAGCGTCTATGGATTCGTTCAAGATTATTTGAATGGACATTATAATATGGACACCAAATGATAGATGCATACTCTGTTTTGGAACGGACATAGGAATTATATAACAGTAGCAGTGTGTTCTTATTCGAGAAATCACGAGTATTTCTGACAATGAAACCTAAAGCCCTTGAACATTCATTGGTAATTTTATTCATGTGTGTTGAAAAATATAATTTTTGGTCGAAGGTGACACCATGGTCACGAACAGAATTGGATCTAGGGAGCACATCATTGCCAATCGAGTAGTTATAGGTGATATTGTTCTGTTTCCGAGTGAATGTTACAATTGAGCACTTATTAGCATTTAATAGAAGGCGATTATTTTCGCACCAAGTATTTACTCTATCTAGGGCGTTTTGTAAAATGGCAGTCATTCTGCCAGTTTATTTTTATATATAATTTCAAATCATCCGCATATAATAAACAATTGACTCCGACATCCTCAATAATGTCATTTATGAACAGATTGAAGAAAAGTGGACCCAAAACAGAACCTTGTGGAACGCCTGATGTTGGTGTAAATAAAATGGAATTCTGGCCATGGCACTCAACGTAGAGGGAGCGGTTTTGTAGATAGGAGGTGAAAAAGGTATTCAAGTTCCCTGAGAAGCCAAATGCATTCAGTTTACTGAGTAAAATATCAGGATCAAGCTTATCGAAGGCCTTGGAAAAGTCCGTATATATGACATCTACCTGGGCATTATTGTCGAATGTGTTGGATATGTACTGGGTAATACAGAAGAGATTTGTGGTACTTGACCTACCTTTGAAGAAGCCATGTTGTAACTCAGTTAT
Organism: Gonioctena quinquepunctata; assembly: GCA_018342105.1. Classification (NCBI taxonomy): domain Eukaryota; kingdom Metazoa; phylum Arthropoda; class Insecta; order Coleoptera; family Chrysomelidae; genus Gonioctena; species Gonioctena quinquepunctata. The sequence goes on from JAFIRS010001623.1 coordinate 227,705, forward strand.
TTGATTTTTGACATGGTTGTAAAGTGGTTCATTAAGAAGGATTTCAAAAGATTTTGAGAAATTATTGACTATGGATCCAACATGGATGTCCCTACTGAAAAAGGAGGTGGAACTACAGAAATTTCGTACAAAATAGATCACGTAGAATTGAATATCCTGTGAACTTCTGTGGTGCATGTCAGATTTTGGCAAGCAATTGTCAAGATAATATGAAATTCTTCAGGTGCGATTTACAATTGTGATTATTTCCCAAAACCGAGGATTTGATGAAATATTGTTGTAAAATATTTTAGACAAATAATTTTCAAACGGTATGACAAATTTGAAATTTTCTAAGTTTATTTTAGAATCCAGAATATCAAAAACGCAGTAACGTATCGGGGCAAATTTAGTAATTTGCCCTTCTCAGAACAGTTAACTAATAATTTTCACTTCCAGGGGGAGATAAAACGCAAAATATAGAAAGCACATAAAATACATTGAAAAAAGGTGTATTTTTGGGAAAATATTCTCGATTGACCAAATCAGTTCAAGGTCATCTAAATCATCTCAACATATGTCTGACATAAATTGTTTATTACATTTTTTTATCGGCTTCAATTTTGAACCGGAATAGTTTGTCGGCAAGTCAAAGGTTTACCCAAAAGTAAACATTATTCTGCATTCCTTCTACATTTTTCCGTTGAGAAATTTATCATCAAAGGAAAAAGAACTATATCGGGATTTTTACAATTAGAACGTTTTTCACAGAAAAGTACTGGAAGCTTCGCGTACATAGAAAGAATGCCGATATTATTATAGGTGAAAAGCCTTAAAGGCGAATGACAAAATAAGAAACGTTCACTCACAACTACATGTACCCTGGTGATAATTGATTGTGTTTACTTGTTGATCACTACGACGTGCACAAATTCGTCGCATAGATGTAATCAAAACAACGATGTAACAACAAATTGCACTCCTTACCTAGCATATTATCAGTAGCACCAAAATCACAAACGACAAATCTTGTTCTGTTCATATCAGACGGAGTCAGTACGCGTGAAAAGTCTCGAGAGAAGCACCGAAAAAATCCCCTAACCGGGCTGTTGCTCAAACAGAATCGGAAAATATCCACTTGACATATTTCCGCGGGAGCCCCTCCAAAATCACTCAAGTATATGATCCGCAGAATCGGACTGTTTCTATCGGAAATATTTCACACACCTATTTTTAGTACAAGGTATTTTGGGAGAATCTGAAAAACACAATTTCACGTTTGTGAAAAGCGCCTGCATCACGTGTTCTCCTCCCCAAGAATATCGGATGTGGTTTTTTTATCATGGGTCAGCTTGAGGGCATTCTTGTAATCAATTGGAATCACTCGAAAACCCAGTTTTTGTGCAATCCAGCTACGCGGCGGCTGGTCGTCAGCATGTTACGGTCCCGACATGACTGATAGTATTGAGAAATAGGGCGTCGCGACGCAGGCGCCTATAAAGGCAATCAGCGTCGTCGGCGTGAAGGGAATACTTGACGGGATTGAGCATTCATTTTTTGTAAATGTATTTTCTGGATATTCATACAGAAATTCATATTCTCATCAATATGAGGTATGAATTTTTCCTTACAATATATTTGGCCATATATATTGATAAGTTAATTATACTGGGTGTCAACATATTCTTTAGACAAGCCATGGTTTCCAGGGTTCATTTTGTTTAGCAAATATTTCCTATGAACGATTGCATAGTCGTAGTTTATATTTAAATAGGGGTTTATTAAATTTAAGGCCTAGAATAGCATTATGATGATTTTTGGAACGTAGTTCCTTATCGCGCGTTGCGAACGGGGGCTAGACGGAATAAATTAAGACCAAGAGTTGTAACGAGACTTTCGCTATGGTTATAAGCCGTGCGGCGTGCGCGTGTTTCTCTCTCTCTCTTTCTCTAATAGAAAGCAAGCCACTTATTTTCGTTTCGTCTTTCTATTTCACATTGAACAGTGTGGTGTCGCGACGGTTATTTTTGTTGAGTGTATACAGGTTTTTTGTACATAATAAATAATAAAAAATAATAACAATAATGAATCCTGACAGTGTTTCTGCACAAGTTCCGGATATTGCTGATGGAGTTAGGTAAGTAGAGATTTTATACAGACAATAATAAATGCTTATGTATTTTTAGCAAGTACGCATTATAACCTCTCTTTACTATTGTGCTAACCAAGTCAGACGCGTTATAATCTTTCCATTATTGTGTGTTTAGCAAGTGTACGCGTCATAACTTTAATAAATTTAAAAGCAAATTATATTTTAATATTACAATATCAATGCGTATGTATTTAGCAAGCCGTGCGTGTTCTAACCTATACGCTGTTGTGTTTACGAAGTCGAGAGATATATATATATATATATATATATATATATATATATATATGTTATATATATATATATATATATATATATATGTTATATATATATATATGTTGTGTTTACAAAGTCCCGCGCATCTATGACGTGTACGAAAGAACTAGTCAGACAGAGTGCATATATATATATATATATATATATATTCGAATTTAAACGGTTTTCTTCACAAAAAGGATTCAATATAAAATTGAACCAGAGAAAGGTAGATCTCAGGTGAAAAACAACTACTTTCCTGGCAAATACCACGCAGAACGTTGAATGATATTCACCTGAAAATCCATGCATACTTCCATATAATATCAATGGACATTGAATGCAAATGTTTCTTTCTGATAAGCGCGATTATGTTTAATTTATGTCGTGTTCACCTAACAATCCGCATACCGGTTTCAGGCTTCTCGGCCCTCATCAGTACGGAGTAGTCAACCAGCCAAAGGTCCAAAGAACTCTGGCTGAAGTGAGACACAACGTAAACAAACCATCATCGATCTTGTAACACCTATAGGTACGCCGGAAAAGATAAACTTTAACTGGCGGTACCTAGTGACAGAAAGAAACACTCCGAAAATATCCCACCTCGATAGGTTTCTAAATAAAAGATTCCTTCTCAGTAGGAGTGGCAAGCCCGTCTAGCATATAGTGAGAGATAAGTGCCATGTGAAGTGAAATGAATAGAAAAATCGAATTTAAACGGTTTTCTTCACAAAAGGATTCAATATAAAATTGAACCAGAGAAAGGTAGATCTCAGGTGAAAAACAACTACTTTCCTGGCAAATACCACGCAGAACGTTGAATGATATTCACCTGAAAATCCATGCATACTTCCATATAATATCAATGGACATTGAATGCAAATGTTTCTTTCTGATAAGCTCGATTATGTTTAATTTATGTCGTGTTCACCTAACAATCCGCATACCGGTTTCAGGCTTCTTGGCCCTCATCAGTACGGAGTAGTCAACCAGCCAAACTTCCAAAGAACTCTGGCTGAAGTGAGACACAACGTGAACAAACCATCATCGATCTTGTAACACCTATAGGTACGCCGGAAAAGCTAAACTTTAACTGGCGGTACCTAGTGACAGAAAGAAACACTCCGAAAATCTCCCACCTCGATAGGTTTCTAAATAAAAGATTCCTTCTCAGTAGGAGTGGCAAGCCCGTCTAGCATATAGTGAGAGATAAGTGCCATGTGAAGTGAAATGAATAGAAAAATCGAATTTAAACGGTTTTCTTCACAAAAAGGATTCAATATAAAATTGAACCAGAGAAAGGTAGATCTCAGGTGAAAAACAACTACTTTCCTGGCAAATACCACGCAGAACGTTGAATGATATTCACCTGAAAATCCATGCATACTTCCATATAATATCAATGGACATTGAATGCAAATGTTTCTTTCTGATAAGCTCGATTATGTTTAATTTATGTCGTGTTCACCTAACAATCCGCATACCGGTTTCAGGCTTCTTGGCCCTCATCAGTACGGAGTAGTCAACCAGCCAAAGGTCCAAAGAACTCTGGCTGAAGTGAGACACAACGTAAACAAACCATCATCGATCTTGTAACACCTATAGGTACGCCGGAAAAGCTAAACTTTAACTGGCGGTACCTAGTGACAGAAAGAAACACTCCGAAAATCTCCCACCTCGATAGGTTTCTAAATAAAAGATTCCTTCTCAGTAGGAGTGGCAAGCCCGTCTAGCATATAGTGAGAGATAAGTGCCATGTGAAGTGAAATGAATAGAAAAATCGAATTTAAACGGTTTTCTCCACAAAAAGGATTCAATATAAGATTTTCGGAGTGTTTCTTTCTGTCACTAGATACCGCCAGTTAAAGTTTATCTTTTCCGGCGTACCTATAGGTGTTACAAGATCGATGATGGTTTGTTTACGTTGTGTCTCACTTCAGCCAGAGTTCTTTGGACCTTTGGCTGGTTGACTACTCCGTACTGATGAGGGCCAAGAAGCCTGAAACCGGTATGCGGATTGTTAGGTGAACACGACATAAATTAAACATAATCGAGCTTATCAGAAAGAAACATTTGCATTCAATTTCCATTGATATTATATGGAAGTATGCATGGATTTTCAGGTGAATATCATTCAACGTTCTGCGTGGTATTTGCCAGGAAAGTTCAATTTTATATTAAATCCTTTTTGTGAAGAAAACCGTTTAAATTCGATTTTTCTATTCATTTCACTTCACATGGCACTTATCTCTATATATATATATTGTTATGTATTGATAAATTGAATATAAATTGTTTTTATAAAATGAAGATTGCTAATAATTTTTGCTATTCTTATGAGCCAGATTGATATGATATAGATAAGTATTTTCACCCTGTATAATATTGCAATGATGTAATAATAATTGCTAGCTACGTCACTGTTCTCTCGTCACGTTGCTGCCAATTGTTATCATTTTTCTTACCACAGCTAGCACAGTTGGTACACCTCTTATCTCAGATAGCCGGTTCAAGGCAATTTAGCCACTACTTGATATGTCACAACTCAATTTATTCAACGGTCGTAGGAATGATTGTTGATCATTGTAGAAAACAAACAACAAAGTATCAAAAAGCAATTATTTCCTTTATTCAGGAAGACTTAATTTTACCTGGCCTACGAGAAATAACTTATACTAATGTGAATCTACAAATATTCACGGATAATCATAAAAATGAAATCATGGATAGATAGACAGGACCTCACTTTTTCCTTGAGAGTGAATTTTTCTGTTATAGTTCAAAATAAAGTGAAATGAAGTTCTTCAGATGTGAGATACGTTATTTGTGATATTGTTCATGGACCGGATGTGCACTATTAAAGTTTTTATACCTGGCTGGAACTGTCGGTGTTCAAGATATACCCTGAAACTGGATACCTTCTCTCTCCAATCGCTATCAAGGAACTCCAATACCATTAATCAGGAACCATACATATGCAGAAATCAGCTTTGGACACTTGGATATGTTGTATAATTAAGGTTATATTGGTTTTTCTCTTCTAATGTTGGAATTATTTCATTTTTCTTTCTCCAAAAATGATGCGTGGCATTCCTTTCTAAATTTTTTTCGATCTCCTTTTGGCTTTGTTTGTTGTCACCTAGATACGAATTTTCCTTCCTCTTTTTTCATTTGAATTTTTGAATTCGCGCACCAAATTGTCACATTTCACTGTTTGGGTTCATCTTATATAATTTATATATACAACTATTTTTCCATTCTTATTACTATTTACATATTTCAATAATAATTGCTTATGACACCACCCCGTTGTTATTCTCTCACAATTTCCAATTTTCCATATGACCATCTATCCCCTGATTGGCTAATCTCATCAAGAAGTTTGCTGTTCTACCATTGGCTACTTTTAGTTAGGTACAATTTCATATACTGTATGTTTCAAATTTATAAATGTGTTGATCACTTTTTATTCATGAAAGTTTTGTAAATCTAGACTTATTGTTGTCTTTTTACCAATTATGGGTTATAATCATTATGACAGTGTATGAAATTGATTGTGTTATAGTATTTTGACATTTTTATCTATCCATATTATACATAGGCTTACAAATAAATAGAACTTCCAAAATTATGTAAAAACAATCTCTTGAAACTAATAACTATTTATTAATTATTCTTTTTGTGGGTTTTTCCTTTTAAAACTCATAACTGGCATAACATAACATAACAATATATATATATATATATATATATATATATATCGAGAATGAGAGAAATCTGTTACGAATCCAAAAAGACACACCATCCGTCTACAGCCTGTTTCATGGTTTCCCAATCATCAGGACGGCTTGTGGTCTCCTTCTACAGCCTGTTTCATGGTTTCCCAATCATCAGGACGGCTTGTGGTCTCCTTCAAATTCGCATCAGATTTCTCGTTGGTTCATAGCCTTAGGCCAATACAAACATGTGAATTGCATCAGATTATTGATAGTGACATCTATAATCTGTGCGGTGAAGCTTGAACCTAATATCGTGGAATTTTAAAATCACGAGATTTCGTGCACTTTAACAGGTCACTAACAAATTGTTAGAAAGGCCTACCCACGATATCAATAGTCGTACTTTTCATGCGTTTAACGCAAACATCGATATCGAGAATGAGAGAAATCTGTTACGAATCCAAAAAGACACACCATCCGTCTACAGCCTGTTTCATGGTTTCCCAATCATCAGGACGGCTTGTGGTCTCCTTCTACAGCCTGTTTCATGGTTTCCCAATCATCAGGACGGCTTGTGGTCTCCTTCAAATTCGCATCAGATTTCTCGTTGGTTCATAGCCTTAGGCCAATACAAACATGTGAATTGCATCAGATTATTGATAGTGACATCTATAATCTGTGCGGTGAAGCTTGAACCTAATATCGTGGAATTTTAAAATCACGAGATTTCGTGCACTTTAACAGGTCACTAACAAATTGTTAGAAAGGCCTACCCACGATATCAATAGTCGTACTTCTCATGCGTTTAACGCAAACATCGATATCGAGAATGAGAGAAATCTGTTACGAATCCAAAAAGACACACCATCCGTCTACAGCCTGTTTCATGGTTTCCCAATCATCAGGACGGCTTGTGGTCTCCTTCTACAGCATGTTTCATGGTTTCCCAATCATCAGGACGGCTTGTGGTCTCCTTCAAATTCGCATCAGATTTCTCGTTGGTTCATAGCCTTAGGCCAATACAAACATGGAATTGCATCAGATATTGATAGTGACATCTATAATCTGTGCGGTGAAGACCTAATATCGTGGAATTTTAAAATCACGAGATTTCGTGCACTTTAACAGGTCACTAACAAATTGTTAGAAAGGCTACCACGATATCAATAGTCGTACTTCTCATGCGTTTAACGCAAACATCGATATCGAGAATGAGAGAAATCTGTTACGAATCCAAAAAGACACACCATCCGTCTACAGCCTGTTTCATGGTTTCCCAATCATCAGGACGACTTGTGGTCTCCTTCTACAGCCTGTTTCATGGTTTCCCAATCATCAGGACGGCTTGTGGTCTCCTTCAAATTCGCATCAGAAACAGGCTGTAGAAGGAGACCACAAGCCGTCCTGATGATTGGGAAACCATGAAACAGGCTGTAGACGGATGGTGTGTCTTTTTGGATTCGTAACAGATTTCTCTCATTCTCGATATCGATGTTTGCGTTAAACGCATGAGAAGTACGACTATTGATATCGTGGGTAGGCCTTTCTAACAATTTGTTAGTGACCTGTTAAAGTGCACGAAATCTCGTGATTTTAAAATTCCACGATATTAGGTTCAAGCTTCACCGCACAGATTATAGATGTCACTATCAATAATCTGATGCAATTCACATATATATATATATATATATATATATATATATATATATATATATATATATATATATATTGTGGTAATTTCTTGAACCTGAGGGTATATTTTTGGCTTGTTTTTCTTGGGTTTTAGGTTCGTGGATCTGACTTTCATAAATCAATTACAACTTAGTTTTGGTATAACACGTGTAATTCATACGTTTCTACGTTTCGACGGGAGGATCCTCGTCTTCATCAGGATTACAAACATTACAACTCTTCAATAATAGGATTCGTTTGGACCTTCTTAGTTTGTTATAATATATATATATATATATATATTAATTAAAAAAAAAAATTTTACATAATCGAAAGGGACTTCGTTCCATCCGGGTGTCCCTTGACACCCAACTTTTTTATTATGTTCTTATAATATAGCAGCAGTCCGAAGGTATGAGGGCAGGGATGTTAGATTCAATAATTGGCAGGGGTATTAGATTCAATAATTGGAATTTTTTTCAATATTTCACGAAAAAGATCCCGATTTGGGAATTTCAAATAATAATATTCTCTAGTATTTTGGAACAAAGTTCCCTTTCGTGGCTCGCGGTAGGTGTTGACTGGTCAAAATCATCACGTGAGAAAAAAGCGTTATGCCCCCTCCATACGACTTTCTCTCTCTCTCTCTCTCTCTCTTGCTCATACGATTCCGAAGGTGTACGAAACCATCCGAACTGCTGTTCTGCTTGCGGGAATTTTGAAATGCTATTTCTCTCATTATTTTTGAGACAATCAAATGGCCGAAATTTTGAACAGAGAACCAATCAGTTCAGTTTTATAACGACTATTTCCCTCATTATTTTTGAGCCAATCAAATGGTCGAAATTTCAAACAGAGAACCAATCAGATCAGTTTTATAGTGATAAAACGTCTTCACGCTGTTTTATATCGATAAAACCACTAATAGATTCGATATTGTTTATCGATAACACCACACTATGCCCTGTCACCTGTCATTATATGTCAACGCATTCAATTAATATATTATATATAATTCAATTCCTGTAAGGAAACAGAAAAGGCAAAATGGATTAAATAAGGAATTTTGAGCTAACTACATTTGATATTAGAATATTAGAATTCAAATATATATATATATATATATATTTTTCAGACTGTGAAATGAGCCAAGTAGGTGAGTGTGGATTTATGCAGCACAAAATAATAAATATCACGTAACAAATATCAAATAACAAGTAGTGAAAATGTTACCATTTATGCACACCAAAGGTCCACAAGAACATCGTCGTCGTATTCTATTTCAAAATAATATATTTGTTCCAAACAAAACCCTCGATAAAAGCAAACACAAAACATGAATAATATGGTTTGTTTGACAGAAGTAAGGTTAAGTTTCTTCACTGGACAGGCCAATCAACGGTCACCTGCGTACTTGTTGCGCACAATAAGAAAATCACGTTCAATTACCGTAGAAAGTTAAAGTTGGCCAACTTCTTATTTGTTATTTGTTAATTGATATTTGATACATTAACAGTGTCATTGAAAAATAAGAAATTCAACTTATACTTGTTATTTGTTAGGTGATATTTGTTATTTTGTGCTGCATAAATCCACACTCAGGCTGTGAATCATATAACTCCCATATTCTCATACAATCAATGGGTGTTGTAGAGTAGGGGGTAGGTAACCAGACTATCACGCGGAGCTAGAAATATTTCATGAAGAATTGTAAAACCACTAACAACTCCACTAAAATATCAAAATAGCATGAATCACACAAAACTCAATTAGTATATGCATATAGTCAACAGGCATGCAAAATTATACTTATAACAAAGCCGAGATGGCCTAGTTAGCTAATATAAGGAGCAGGCCACGAAAAAAGCGACCGGGGTTCGAATCCGATCACCGTCAAAAACTTTTTTTTTCTCGATTCCGTATCCAGGAGCTTTTTTTTTCAAGGGTTTCAGATACAAACATATTTGATAGTGAACAATGAATATATATATATATATATATTAGGTTTTTGGGCAAGTTCACGAGCAGTGAATGATCATTGTAAATGAATGAATCTGAGACACGGACACGATTCCTTCAATTTTGGAACGAGAATTGTTGTAGTTGAAAATTCAAATATAATATAAATTCTGGTAATTTTATCCAGCTTCAAATGTGATTTATGATGATGTTTAATTATGATTGTATTGTATTTTATTTGTTATGTATGATTATTATTATTAGTATCTTATTATTTATTTGTTTTCTCTTTTTTTATGTGCTTTTCAAATACTCATCACAACAATGAACTCCGGCTATGCTATTCTTACCCTTTTTCAATATACCATTTACCTTTCTTTTATTACCTTTCCTCAGCTCAGTCGGTACGCCTATGGAGACATGATCATCTCTAACTCAGGAGGATTGCAGTTGCGTCATCTAGTTGTTTTTCTTGAAGTCAATATACTGTTTTATGGAAATACAGGGTGTAACATAAGTACGTTAAATCATTCAAGTGACGTATTCCTGAGATAATTTTAAGAAAAAAATTCTATAAACTTGTGTCCGGAAATGCTTCGTTTCGGAGATACAGGATGTTGAAATTGAATTTTTTTGTTCGCTTTTTGAAAATAACTATTGCAAAAATTAAGTTATTTGCACGAAATTTGGTACCCGAGGTTTTTTTAACGTGGGAAATCATAATTTCGTATTAATTTCCATGTGACATCTAGAGGGCGCTGCGTACGCTGTCATTATTTATTTAAAATTGCCCTAACATTTTTGACAGTAAACTTTTGGTACTTTTCATGAAAAAACCTTATTCCCACACCTTTTCCAAGTAAAATAGGTACACTTCCTCAACAACAGGTGATCGTTTTCGAGATATTTATAATTTTCTATATCGATGCATGTTACTTAGCTCCTAGGGCGCTAAGTGAAGTTGCTGAGAACATTACAAAAACTAAGTATGTGGTATGTGGTAGGTCTCGTCAAAATAAACTACTTTGTTTATCGAAAAATGATTTGTTTTCGAAATACAGATTGTTGAAATTTTTCAAAACATGGTTGGTTTTTGTCATAAGTTTTTTGCAATTTTAGTTATTTTCATCAAACTTTATACGCAGTATACCCGAACAGACTTCTTCTAAACTGAGCATTATCAAACTGCCTAATCAGTATAGCCAAATTTGATTTCAATAATTTTTGTCACTCTCCGCTTGCAAATTAAGTTAATTATATCGAGTAGGCTATGAACGTTCGTTTATAAAAATAGAAGTTCGCCGTCACATTTTTCACTATTCATTGACAAATTCCCAGCTCGGAAATTATAAAGTGATTTTCTGGTACCATGCCCGACTTTACGAATGCTGAAATGGCTGATATGGTTTTTGCATACGGCTTGGCTGACGGAAATTCAACCGAGGCCAGACGCATATATCAGGAAAGGTATCCCCAACGCGTCACTCCTTGTGCAGCGACATTTGCGAATCTTTTTCGAATCTGGAAGCTTTGAAAGAAATTCTGCAGTAGGACGGCCACGGACTACGAGAACTGTGGAATTGGAGGAGGCGGTTCTCGAAGAAATTAGTGAACATCCAGAGACAAGTACAAGAAAAATTAGTCAAACTTCAAATGTGAGTCACATGACCGTTTACAGAATGAAGAATGTCACCGGGTCTGTTAAATGACTTGAAACTTTATGACCGTGTACCCTAAATGATTAGAAATACACCTGTTTTTGTTTGATTTCAATCAAGCGAGTAGTGTTGAAGTTACGACAATTTCAATTTCCGTTCTATTCAAAAATTTCTCGCGAGTGCGCCATGCTCGCGTGACGTCATTTTACAACACAACGTTCTCACCATACACTCAATCATTGCTTTGCTATCGGATGTTCGACCACAATAACGTTTTCAACTTGAGTTTTTGTGTGAATCAGTGTTATTGAATATGGATGACAGTTTTGAAAAAGGACAATATGATATTGCCTGAAAGAGACGGGATAATGGTTGCCCACTACTTTTCAAATAACTCCGATTTCTTGGCCGCCGAGATGCGAGAAGTAAAAATGCAAAAGTAAGTATTATTTAATAACATTTTAATTTTTATCATAAATCTTTTGATCCCTATAAGTACATATTTCTCATTACTTGGGTTTCATAAATGTACGTCATACGTATTGATACTATGAACTTGACATTAAGTTCCTGAGAAGAAAGAATGCGTAGGTACTTGTAACAGGGTTTTGATCATGACTTACATTCTTTATTTTTTTAATATGTAATGTAATGTAACAAAAAATTAACATACTAACCTGAAAATTATGTACCAGAGGTACAAAACCATTTGAAATTTGAACCCATGAAATATTTTTTTCAAAAGTAGGTTATTATTAGGATGCACGCGACTACATCTATTAAATATTATTGCGCTGAGATGAAAAACCTCTCATTTTAATTTCCTCTTTAATGTGATCGTGGATAAGTGCATTTCTATTTATTTTATTTTCTATATATTAGACCAACTTACGTTTATTCTATTTTAGATCGGCTAGAAATAGCTACGGCGACGACGCTATTGGATTTGTAAAAGTTAAAAGAGATATTTGTACAGTGAAATGCCGAATCACCCCAGAACATCATGATTAGGTTCGAAAGGAACAATAAAAAAAAAACTTTTCGGGTGCATTAGTAGTTTTATTTAAACACTTCGGCACAATACACGATTTTCTAGTTTCTGGAATCGACATTTTTATCAATTTTCGACGCAAACTTCATATACGCAGGTCGGGAGCAGAGCACGCACTGACCGACCGTTGTAAAGTGACGTCACAGCGGCCAATGACTCCACGTCGTCGCACGCCTAGCTAAACAATTGAATATCTCGGAAACTATAAGACGTATAAAAAAAATACGGTATTTTGTCATTTTTAATAGAGTGTATTGTGAGATAAAAATCAAAAGGTGGTCATATTCTTCATTTTGAAGGATCAGCAATTATATCTTTATCATACCCAGCGTGTCCAGGCACTTACGCTACGTGATTTTCAACCACGTATCCAATTTGCTCAATGGCTTCAAAGAAAAGTCGAACAACATCCCCAAATTTTATCGAAAATCTTATTCACAGATGAGGCTAATTTTTCAAGAAATGGTATCATGAACTTCCATAACAACCACATCTGGGCGGAAGATAACCCACATGCGATAACGCAAACTCATTTCCAAGACAGATTCTCTTTTAATGTATGGGTAGTCATAATTGGGGATTATTTAACTGGGCCCTATTTTCTCCCCTTACGATTGAATGGAGATGCTTACCAAAATTTTTTGGAACACGAGCTTCCCCAGCTTATGGAAGATGTTCCCATTGGTCTCCGAAATCACTCTTGGTTTATGCACGATGGAGCCCCCGCTCATTTTAGTCTGATAGCAAGAAATTTCTTAGACGTCTTCCTATCCCTAACCATGGATAGGAAGAGGAGGCACTCAGCATTGGCCCCCGAGGTCACCGGACCTCAATCCAGTCGATTTTTTCTTTTGGGGACACCTAAAATCACTAGTTCATGTTAGCTCCATTGAAAACGAGGAAATGTTAAGGGATCGCATCATAGCTTGCTGCGAAACGATAAGAAACACTCCCGGCATTTTTCAACGGGTGCGGAATTCTTTGATGAGGAGAGCAGAAGCTTGTATTACTGTTGGGGGTCGTCACTTTGAACAGTTGTTGTAATAGTTGTTTCGTTCAATTTTTATGTGTTTAATTGTCTAATAAATAACATAGTACTTCTCCAAATTGTATTTTTACAAACTCCGAAATGTAGCACTTTCCAATTGAATAATTAAACCTGACAATTTTTTTAAATTTGGATTGATTAAGCAGTTTGATAATGCTCAGTTTGAAAGAAGTCTGTGTTTAAAGTTTGATGAAAATAACAGCAGTTGCAAAAAACTTATGACAAAAACCAACCATGTTTTGAAACATTTCAACAATCTGTATCTTGTAAGTTCTTGTTACAATACTGTATAATTTACAGCAATTTTTGGTGTTAAAAAAAATAACTTTTCACCAAAAACTTTGAAAATTATTTTACTCTTCAAAAAAATTGACCGTGGTTAACACAATAGTTGTGTAATATTACAGGATTTGTAAATGAACCGTCGTAAACAGGATGATGTCTAATTATCGTTGTAGCAAATTTTTTTTTCGTAGTCCCCATTTTAAAAAATTGGTAAAAAAATAAAATTTCACTTAGATGGTCATGATTTCAAATCTCGATGTGTTTTTTGATGCTGAACAACTTTTCTAAATAACATTTCCCGGGATTTTCCAAAATAAGGATACTTTACTCCTGTCTCAAAATCAAATTTTTGAAGGATCCTCGTATATTACGTGTGTTTCACTATATTGGTGAATGTTTAGTTTTAGGGGGTGCACAAACTTTTACCAAGAATAACTTTTTGTCGAAAAACCCTTGATAAATAAGTTTCCCATATGAGGATGACACTGTATACGCATCGACTAGAGAATTTCCCCTTTTTTTTTCGTCGGTTAAAAAAGAACGATAATGAATATGTGTATTCAATAAATTTGTTTTATAAAATCTGTGACAATAATACTATGAACTATCAAAAGACTCATATATCTTTATCATAATATAGATAAATGCTGATGAAATTTTCCACAAAACAAGTGACAAACCCTCTGTCAGAAAAGTACTTCCGGAGTAATACTCATATGGAACAGGAAGTGTTATTAAATAGTACAATGACACTTGTGATATCAGTCAATTCACGAGATTGTAACATATAATGTTTCTAATTCAGGTGACATTACTCCTCAAGCTAGCACTTGACATTTCATTACACTGAATCCACTTCGCAAGTTCCTCTGGCAGATCTGGCTTGTGCCTTTTCGCAATCTCTGTATCAGAACTCGGATTGTTGACTAGAAGATCCCTTATGACTTCGTCGGCATTGCACTTGGTTAACCTAGTTTTACACAACACTATCGCATTGATGAAGTTGTCGCTTGGAGTGACGAAACGGTGTTCCATGTAAATATTTTGGTCGTCCCAGTAAATGATCTGGAAAATAAAAGACATACAACTATCGCAAATATGATCAAACAGATCAGCGAACATGATAAATTGACCCTAGATGTCAAATGAGTCAAATCATTGACATGCAACAATGTGAGCTGTGAGCTGCATGACCATGTTTTTGTTTTTGTTATTTTGTTTATTACTGAATTGTTTAAAAAAAAGACAGTTGTCAAGACAGAATGTCAGTTTTACTTTCAGGCGGAAATTGAGTTATTTACTGGCGAAAGGCAAATTATTTGATTAAGGAAACAACATTGGGTGACCCCCGCATGATCACGACTATGGAGAAACATAATAAATCTCGAAGAGTAGGAGGCGGTTTGAATCGCCATCTTTCAGCAGACTTGGTTTGGCCAGAGAACTTTGGTGGTACTGATACTGGAAAAGCTGAAACTGAAAAGATAGGACTACCTAAACGTCTTGTTAGTAGTTGTTGGGAATGTTGTGAATTGTTCATATTTAATCACCCTGTACTTGCTAGTCAGATTGACAAAATATAATTTGGAAGAGTACAACTGTCAGTCATTTTTATAGTTATTTTAGTCACAGTTGTGCTGGTAAATGGAAGTTATCAAGACGGAACGAGAATTTATGAGAAAACATTTCTCAACATTCTGCAAAGAGTTAGACCAGATGTTACTAGTTAAGACCATAAGTAAACAATCCAAATACCTATGAACTGCTTGTTATACTTTCGAAGCAACATGTTCTCCTGTGTGCGCTCAATTTAAGAAAAATGGCAAACGATCCAAAAATCAAAACAGCTTTGATAAATTGATTTTATTTTGATGATTATCTTGATTCAGAAGACAACGAAGAAGAAGCTCTGAATACCATCAAGGAAGTTTGTAGGATACAAAGACAGCAGGATTCGAAGTTATAATTGGATGACGAATTCGCCATTAATTCGGAAAAAATTATCAGAAAAAATGTTACTGGCAAATTTCAAGAATCGACGAATGTTCCATGCACAGAGAATTAGGTCTTTGGTGGAATCCAGACAAAGATGAGTTCTCATTCAAATTGGATACACGAAATCTCACGAATGATAATACACCTACAAAAAGAGAAGTTCTTTAGTCACTGACATCAGTGTTTGACCTGTTAGTACTCATTGCGTGTTTCTTAATTAAAGGAAAAATATTAACGCAGGACATATGGCGATCCGGAGTCGGCTGGAATAAATTTTTGCCATAAAAATTATTAATGGTTTGGAAAAAATAGATAGAACTTAAAAAAATTACGGACATCAAAATTCCACGATGCTACAGTTTGATGATACCGAAAGCTACAAGGATTGAGAATTACGGATTCTGCGACAGTAGTGGGAAAGATTTTGCTACAGTTGTTCAGCCGAATGTTCATTTATTTCCTAAGGATAGCGGTAGGTTCGTTGAAAATTATAATTTCAACGAACATTGGAGGAGCAGCTTAGCTTATCATCGAACACTCTGTGAGGAAATAGTACACATTTCTCTCATAGCTTCGAAAACAAGATTTGCTCCTCTGAAACCCGCGTCAATTCCAAGGCTGGAGTACTGTGATGTTGAGTGGATTAGTCCAGTCAATAAAATAAAAATTGGAAATATCTATTCAAAAGGAGTTTTTTGGTCCCATTCGCGATTTGTTCTAAACTGTATACTTAGTGAAGGCAGAAACTATAAACAATTCGTTGCCCATAGGTTTGGAGAAATTCAGGAAAAAACAAATGTGGAAGACTGGAGATGGGTTCCAACTGAATTCAACACAGTAGATGAGGGATTCATTTTGTAACAATTTTTTTATTTCTGAAAGTTGGTTTCGTGGACTTGAGTTCTTGGAATTACCTGAGGATTTATAGCCAAGAAAGGACAAAAATATGAAACAAATAAAAGATGACTTGATAGAACTAAAAACTGAATTTTCTCGAGTCTGTTTCGTCACACAGGAATATAAAGATATTTTTCCTGATATTAAGAGGAATCGACTTCGATTCAACCCACCTCACATGGGGGAAGTTCGGGAGAGTTTGATTGGCTCAGTGAAAAGGGCCATAGGAAATGTATTGAACGGTTGAAGCCCCAATCACTTTTCATTGGATTCGTGTGGAGGAGATAGTCCTGTTCCACCTACGAATTCAGATTCCAGTTTCCTGAGACGAGAATGGAAGAAATCGAGAATGTTGGCTGATTCATTCTGGGAACGATAGATACAGGATTATTTACCAACGTTGTCAAAAAGAAGTAAATGGGCGAAGGATAGTAAACCAGTCCAAGTCGATGATATAGTTTTCCTTGTCGATAACAACGCACCCAGATACGAATGGAGAATGTGAAGACTGTCACCTCTGAATATAGGAGACAAGTTACTGATATTTGCCGACTTGAGCTAGAGTAACTAGTTCCTATAGCAGAAGGGAGAATGTGAGCTGTGCGCTGCATGATCATGTTGTTGTTATTTTGTTTATTATTGATTTGTTTCAAGAAAAAAATGTAAGTCTTACTTTTAGATGAAAATGGAGTTATTTACTGGCCAAAGGCAAATTATTTGATTAAGGAAACAACAAACAAAAATGCAAGTTTCTGAGAACTGAACATTGGGGGACACCAGAGTTAACAACACAATATTTGTTTTCAATCCATTATAGAAACACATTTTGGCGACGTTTGAAAAGAGAAGTAATAAATCAAGACAATGCAGTACCCCTAAATTCATAGATTTCCAGCTTACGCAGCAGTACACGATTTACACAGTCAGAAGCCTTGGATAAGTCACGAAATACTACCACAGCTACCTCTCCATCATTCGGATTTCCCAAAAATGCAAAAATCTCTTGATATTCAATCAATGCGCAACACTTCACTAGAACAGCAAGGATACCCAAAAGTAGTTTTACTAACTGAACATTGGTTGAGGCCTGATGAACCACTCCATATTACCGGTTATCATATATTAATTATTCCAGAAATAACTCAGTGTATGATTGTACAGCTATCCTTATCCACAATTCCTTCCTAGATATATCATTCAAAAGGACAGATGAATATTGTGATATGCACGAAGAAATTTTTTTGAAATATTAGTATATTCGAAAAAAAATAACCTTCTTGTTGCATGTATCTACAGAACACCAACATATTATATTCGCATATTGTTTGATGAACTAGAATATCTTTTAGCAAAAATCCCACTTCGCTTCAAGATTATTTTAGCTGGTGACTGTAATGTCAACTTTCAGGACGAAGAGGCCATTACCACATAGAGATTAATGAACATGTAACATGTGTGTACAAACATCGACCACAATTATGTATCATTATTGTTATATCCTCTGGTATGTCTGATCACGAAGCTATATATAGCCTAGTTAATTTAGAACATCTGTCACAAACAAAAAATCCCACTTCAGTAGGTTCCATCAACTTTATGTGAACACTGATTGGAACAGTTTGTTGATACTAGAAGATGCCTTCCAAGCATTTCATGAAACGCTAATAGCTTACCCTAAACAAAAAATAAACAAAAAAACACAAAGGTATAAGAATTATATCTAAAAATCTAAGGTCGCTACATCACATAAGAAAATTTACAGATGCCATATATTGTTGTGATAGGCTCTTTATTATATTTATAATTGTTATTTGTTATTGGCTAATCGTTATTATAATAATGATTGTTATTGTTACTTATTTTATTTTTTTAATAACAACTAGTCATCATAAAATATTTGTTATGTGAAATTTGTTTCAGTGACTTCCTTTTTTTATTTAATAATTTTGAAAATGAATACCTATCATAACAGTAATGAAACTCCGGCTATGAACCCTTTATCAACACGCTTTTTACCTTATCCTAGCTCAGTCGGTACTCCTATGGAGAATGAGTCATCTCTATTCTCATGCAGGATTCAGTAGTGCCAACTTGGCTCGCTGCTTGATGTCAAAATGTACTATTTTGTGAGAAGGTTATGATTAGATTTACAATAGATAAACAAAGAATGCAGAAAAATCGTCAAATAGTTGTTTTTATTGAAATAAATTCTTAAAATTGACCTACTCTGCGAAATCTAACTTATCTAACTTAGAACAGTGATATGAAATGGTGAAACTTATTGATGTGTGATGAATACTTGTTAAATAAACGTTTAAATGTCATGAAAAATCTGTGAGCATCAAAAAAATCACTAAATGTTCAAAAGAATGGACACAAGTTATCAGATAACCAATATAAGTTTCTGGACCTGATACGTTGCTTACGTTGCTTTTGAAATACCTTGCTATTCTTCCTTTGTGGTGTTCTCCTGCCTCTTGGAATTGTTCGTGCTCACTGGAAAATACAACTACACTGCAAAAAGCCCCTATTTGTTCCTGACAATGGCATGGACTGGATTTTTGTTTTGTTAGTTATATAACGTTTGAAGATAGTTTTGCTTGATTTTTTCCTCGTATTTTGTTATATTTTTTTTTTCCAAAATTGGTACGTGGTTTCTTTTTCTGCATCAATTTTTCATCTTCTCCAAGCTTGTTACATTTTCTCTTGGCAACACACACATTTTGTTTATTTTTTCACAAATTCAGAGTTTATTCCCACTTTCTAAATTACTGTTTGTTATTCTAACTTATTCTAATGATTTTATTTACAATATATAATTCTAGACCTTATATGATATGTACAAATTTGGTTAAAATTCATATTTGACATTTTTCTGTGTTCATAATTTTTATATTTCATTATTTTCCATTGTTTTTGACATCTCGCTGTTGGGTTTCCTCCTAATATGATTTACCATGCAGTATGTTCCAACTTGTATACCATTTCATCTACTTGGGATCCAAAGTTTTTTTATGAATTTAAATTTCCATATTATTTTTAATGTTTGTACAAATTGAATGTATTGTTAGTCACATACTTATGACAATAGAGATACTTAAGGACTGACTTTTTGATACAAATGCATTGACTAGAACATGGTATGAGATTCTAGAATAGTAAAAAGTATAGAAAAATTGTAAAACAAATATAGCATGAACCAGGATAACTTAAATACCTAATAATAATAATGAATTATCAGTTTCATTATTTCATAAACATTTCCTAACATAACAATATATATAAATATATTTGAACTATTTTATTATTTTTTTTTCAATGATTTTTTATAGAATGCTAACAAGGAAATTGGTCTGAAATTAGCGGGAATATTACCTTCATATAGTGGAATGACAGTGGCAATTTTTAAACAAGACGGAAATGATCCTCTTGAGAAGGAAATATTGATTGCATCCGCCAAAATTTGTACTGCACTTCAAGATATAAGCTTTTGTTTGAGAAATCAGACCTACTCATTCACTCACTTATTCAATCCCTCGCTCATTCACTCACTCATTCACTCACTCATTCACTGTTTCAATGGAATGTGTATAAGTAACTCACTCTGGTTGTTATATAATATCTGCTGAATATTTTTATGAGTCTTCTGTATCTGATTGTCGTCGCACCTAGTAGAATGGATCCTCCGTGTGCTACTATCTTTCCATAGAGTCCAGTTCTCGTGTTGAAATCGATTTTTGCAAAATCTAGCTCCCTCACATATCTTCCATTGTTCATGTGATTCAACATAGTATCAATATCAGTGGAAAGGCAAATACCTGAAAACAATGAAAGTCAGTGTTTATCGTAACAAGGATATTGATTGACACAGTTCGTGTACCAAGGAAACTTTGTAACTTTTTTGGTCAAGAAAGCAGATTGCAGAACGAAACCCGTGGGGTAGAGGTTTGCAATAATTCAACATGAAAAACTTTTTAACAAAAAATTAAACCGACGAAAAAATCAACTGAAAAGCAAAAAATACAATAAACCTTAGTCTAAATGATAATTGAGCTCCTAAACTAATGTAAGTAACTGATTTTGAGTCGGTGCCAAACAAACAATTATCGAAGATCATTATCTATGAAAGAAGTCATCAAAACGCAGCCGTGCATCTCGCTGCCATCATTTTACGCTTCACCTAATTCAATTGCTAGTTTGTTTGGCGCCGACTCAAAATCAGTTACTTACATTAGTTTAGGAGCTCAATTATCATTTAGACTAAGAAGGTTTATTTTATTTTTTGCTTTTCAGTTGATTTTTCGTCGGTTTATTTTTTTGTTAAAAAGTTTTTATTTTTTACTTTTCAGTTCCGTATTTCGTCAGTTTAATTTTTTGTTAAAAAGTTTTTATTTTTCAATTTTTTGTGGCTAAAATCTACCAATTACTACCTACTTGTTTTTCGATTACTTCCAAAATACTTACCCACCTTACTTCAACTATTACCAGTTAAATAATATGATTATCTACTTTTACTTTTTGTTGTAATATAAATTATTTTCGTTGTTCTGGTTAGTTTATTTCATTACTTTGTATATCATTCCATCCTCTCATAAAATATACTGATTTTGACGGAACAAGAATAATGTCAGTAGCGATCTGTCATTGTCAACTACGTATGTGTGTGCCAATGTTAACCAGTGAAAAATCAATTATCCCCTATTTTTCTACCCGTAAGGGTGGCTAATTCCTTTCAAAATCCAAATATAAGGTATACCCTATCTATTGAAAAAAGAATCATCCAAATCGAAGAACCCAGTACAAAGTTATGCCTGATAGAATCGGTTAACGGACCAGAATTCAGAGGGTGAGTGATCAATATCCTTCATTTCGCTACCCTTAGGGGTGGATTTCATCTTTTAAATTCAAATGGGATCAAATTCGAAGTACACCCTATCCACTGATAAAATAATTATCGGAATCGGACGCCTCAGTAGTGAAGTTATGCGTGATCATACATAAAAAAATATGATGGAAAAACATAAAATATACGGGTCGAATAGAGAACCTCCTCCTTTTTGGTTTCGTCGGTTAAAAATAGATACTTCACGTCGAGGTACATCTAGAGTGGCACAGTGGTGCATGCGAACTCCATAACTTTTTGTCTATCCAAGCTATTGACTTGATTTTTTTTGAACGATAGATCCGACAACGAAGCACATTCGAAAAATATTTCTATTTATATACAGTATGTCCCAAAATAAGATTCACAACAGAGTTCTGTTTCTTTATACGCAACCCCCCATTTTTGTTATCATTTTTGGATTCGCTACTAAATTGTCGATATAACGCACCCAGGTTCGTCAGACTTATCTGAAAGAGTTTTAGACTTATTTCAATTTATGTGTCAGAATAGCATCGTGCATAAACCCCCAAAAAGAGCTTTTTTCGGAAATAGGGTTCGTGGGGTCTAATTTGGAAAATGTGTGAGATTTGTTACAAAATACGATATGTTGATGATTTTTTCGAAAAAAAAAGGTATCGAGTGGCCGTGGTCATATACTTTTACACATCCATACAATTCTGAATAGAATATGTTTCAACAAAATGAAATTCCAGTAATCTTTACAAGAACAAGAAAGGATGATTAACAGAAAACAATGTAAACATTTTGAGCAAAGGCTTATAAATGCTCAAATAGGTCACCATAATATTCCACACAATGTCTTCTTGTAAATGAGCACCGAACTCTAGCATTCTTCCATCAGTTGAATGGAAGGCTTCCGTGTTTCATATCATCGATAGTTAGATAGATAGATAGATTTATTGGAGCTCACAATTTAAACAATTGATACAACTCAAGTCAGAAAAGTGATTACATTAACAATACAAATGTATCTTAATATAAAATAAATAATAAGTAAATAAAATATCATGTGGTATAAGTAAAATACAATGGGTATATAAAAAGAGAAGAAATAATATAAGTATATCTCAGACACAATGTTACACAACATCACAGATCAAAATTATGTTTTTTAAAAGTGTATCTTGTCCAAGCTTCTTTGATATTCAAGGGTAAATGGTTGTAGAATTTAATGGATGCGTAATGTGGCCCAATCT
The DNA here is from genome assembly GCA_018342105.1 of Gonioctena quinquepunctata. Lineage (NCBI taxonomy): Eukaryota > Metazoa > Arthropoda > Insecta > Coleoptera > Chrysomelidae > Gonioctena > Gonioctena quinquepunctata. Next base: position 250,473 of record JAFIRS010001623.1, read on the forward strand.
CTGTATTTTAAACCGACGAAACCCAAAAGGAGAAGGTTCTCTATTCGACGCGTATATTTAATTTTTTTATCTTTTTTTTATGTATGATCACGCATAACTTTTCACTGAGGCGTCCGATTCCGATAATTCTTTTTTCAGTGGTTAGGGTGTACTTCGAAATTGGTCCCATTTGAATTCAAAAGATGAAATCCACCCGTAAGGGTAGCAAAATGAAGGATATTGATCACTCACCCTCTGAATTCTGGTCCGTTAACCGATTCTATCAGGCATAACTTTGTACTGGGTTCTTCGATTCGGATGATTCTTTTTTTATTAGATAGGGTATACCTCATAGTTGATTAAATTTGGATTTAGAATGGAATTATCCGCCCTTACGGGTAGAAAAATAGGGGATAATTGATTTTTCACTTGTGAACATTGGCACACATATGTAGTTGACAATGACAGATCGCTAATGTCATTATTTTTGTTCTCCTACATCCGTCACAATCATTATATTCTATGAGAGGATGGAATGATATACAAAGTAATGAATTAAATTTACCAGAACAAAAATAATTTATATTACAACAAATAGTAAAAGTAGATAATCATATTATTTAACTGGTAATAGTTGAAGTAAGGTGGGTAAGTAAGTATTTTGGAAGTAATCAAAAAACAAGTAGGTAGTAATTAGTAGATTTCAGCCACAAAAAATTGAAAAATAAAAACTTTTTAACAAAAAATTAAACCGACAAAATACGGAACTGAAAAGTAAAAAATAAAATAAACCTTCTTAGTCTCAATAACTAAGCTCCTAAACTAATGTATGTAACTAATTTTGAGTCGGCGCCAAATGAACAATCAACGATTACTTCAAAAAAATTATCAGAATGTCACCGCGCAACTCGATACCATTATTTTACGCCTTACCTAATTCATTTGCTTGTTTGTTTGGCGCCGACTCAAAATTAGTTACTTACTATTAGTTTAGGAGCTTAGTTATTGAGACTAAGAAGGTTTATTTTATTTTTTACTTTTCAGTTCCGTATTTCGTCAGTTTAATTTTTTGTTAAAAAGTTTTTTCAACCTATACTTAGGAACAATATAATTGGATTTATGTCTGGTGGAATACTCATGTCTAGATTTGTCTTCTTCAAAATTTGATTTATTCTCATATACAAAAACATAAACATATATAGCATGTGAAAAGCATCAAATTGTAGATAGTGACACCTATAATCTGTGGGGTGAAGCTTAGACCTGTTGTCGTGCCATTAAAATTCCAGGTCTAAGCCTCACCACACAGATTATAGGTGTAATTATCTATAATTTGATGCTTTTCACATTTTCGTACTTGCCGGTAGGTATTAGCACTATGAGATATTTGATACGAATTTGAAAGAGACCACGAGCCGTCCTGATGGTTGGGAAACCATGAAACAGCTGTTGGCGGATGGTGGGCTCTCTTGGATTCGTAACAAATTTCCCTTTCTCACATATATAGCATATACGGTAAGCATTTTGTTACCCTCGAAGGTACCCCGACAGGTATCTGTGTATTTCATATTTAACATTGTTTTCAAGATACGTTTTTGCATGATGAAAATACGTGCCATAATATTTTTGTGAGCAGTTTTTCTATAAGAGGTGTTTAAAAGTTACTTGTTGATGTTAAAATATGTGGATGCTATAGAAATGTTATTTGAAATTGAGTTTTCCAAATTAAGCTCCCTGTTTACTGGTACAATGAGATTGGACTCATCAGCATAGCTCACTACTTTCGTACTTGATTGTTTGAAAATCTCAGAGAAATCATTCATATATACAATAAATAGCAAAGGCCCAAGCATACTTCCCTGTGGTACGCCTTTTTCTATTTCGGTAAGGCCTGAGGAAAAATCAGTATTTTGTTGCCTGATATATACTTTTTCCTTCCTGTTACTCGAATCGGATTTCAAGAGATTCAAGGCACTTCCTCTGATTCCATAATTGAAAAGCTTACGGAGTAATGGTGCTATTGGTACGCCAAATGGTATGGATTTCTAGAAGGATTAACAAAAAATCAAACCGATGAAAAGACAAACTGAAAATAAAAAAATAAAATAAAATTGTTTAGTCTTAATAACTAAGCTCTCAAACTAATATAAGTAACTAATGTTGAGTAGGCGCCAAACAAACAATCAACAAAGATCATTAAATTACTTCAAAAAAATTATCAGAATGTCAACTCGATGCCATCATTTTATGCCTTACCTAATTAATTTGCTTGTTCGTTTGGCGCCGACTCAAAATTAGTTACTTACATTAGTTTAGAAGCTTAGTTATTAGGACTGAAAAGGTTTATTTTATATTTCGCATTTCAGTTTTTTTTCTCCGGTTCAATTTTTTGTTGAAAACTTTCTATTTTTTATTTTTTTGTAGCTCATATCTACTAATTACGACCTACTTAATTTTTCACTACTTTCAAAATAGTTACCAACCTACCTTACTTTTAGAATTAACTGTTATATAATAATATAGTTATTTATGGAACAATTGCAAAAAGTGAGTGTTTTTTGCACGAGTTGCATACAATATTTTTTCTACGTTCATGCAAAAATCAAAAAATGTTTTATATAGGTGGCACTAAGTGTGGGAAAATTAAGAGAGTAACTTAATAGCAAAATATTTAATAATTGATTAGCACTATCGATTTGCATTGAGAAAGGAACAATTTAACTCAAACTTTATTTTTGATGAATTGCATTTTCTAGTAATTCCGTAATCCAGTATGCAATAAATATGATTGATTATTTTCAATCATATTTATAAAATATGCAATTGTTTAAAATGTAATACAATATCACAGAAAATAGACTAAAAATTGCGTCGATTTGACGTTTATGTAGAATGACAGATGAGTGCAATAAACATTTTATTGCACAGTGCAATAAAGAACCACCTTTTTCACTGAATATAGTTTAATAGAGTTTTGTTTTTTGCCTAAACGTAGAAAAATACTTATTAAACAACAAATTTTTTCATACCAACATGAGTTGGCCTGCAAAAAATGCTTACCCTTAGTGGTGGATTTTTTTTCAAATCAAATTGGACCAACTTCGAAAAATACCATATTCAATAAAAAAAACATCTAATTGGATAATCCAGTACAAAATACAGATCAAATGGGTGAACAATCAATATTCCCTATTGTCCTACCCTTAGGGGGTTAATTCAAATAGGACCAAACCCTATCCAATGAGAAAAGAATCATGAAAATCACAGTACTCTGTGAAGTAATGTGTGGTCATACATACAAAAAATAAAAATCTACTTTCGTGGGTTTATTAATAATTTTTTTTCGAAAAATTAAACCGACGAAATACGGAACTGAAAAGTAAAAAATAAAATAAACCTTCTTAGTCTCAATAACTAAGCTCCTAAACTAATATAAGTAACTAATTTTGAATCGGCCAAACAAACAAGCAAATGAATTAGGTAAGGCGTAAAATCGAGTTGCGCGGTGACATTCTGATAATTTGTATGAAGTAATTTGATGATCTTCGTCGATTGTTCATTTGGCGCCGACTCAAAATTATTTACTAACATTAGTTTAGGAGCTTAGTTATTGAGACTAAGAAGGTTTATTTTATTTTTTACTTTTCAGTTCCGTATTTCGTCGGTTTAATTTTTTGTTAAAATGTTTTTATTTTTCAATTTTTTGTGGCTTAAATCTACTAATTACAACCTACTTGTTTTTTTATTACTTCCAAAATACTTACTTACCCACCTTACTTCAACTATTACCAGTTAAATAATATGATTATCTACTTTTACTATTTGTTGTAATATGAATTATTTTTGTTGTTCTGGTTAGTTTATTTCATTACTTTGTATATCATTCCATCCTCTCATAGAATATATTTATTGTGATAATGACACTAGCGATCTGTCATTGTCAACTACATATGTGTGCCAATGTTCACAAGTGAAAAATCAATTTTCCCCATTTTTTTACCCATTCGAAATCAACTATGAGGTATACCCTATCTAATAAAAAAAGAATCATCCAAATCGAAGAACCCAGTACAAAGTTATGCCTGATAGAATCGGTTAGCGGACCAGAATTCAGAGGGTGAGTGATCAATATCCTTCATTTTGCTACCCTTAGGGGTGGATTTCATCTTTCAAATTCAAATGGGACCAACTTCAAAGTACACCACATTCACTGAAAAAAGTACACCCTATCCACTGAATCGGACGTCTCAGTAAAAAATTATGCGTGGTCATACATAAAAAAAAATATACGCGTCGATTAAAGAACCTCCTCCTTTTTGGTTTCGTCGGTTAAAAAGCCACAGCTTTCCTCATCCCAAAATAAGAAATAAAAATTTCAGTTAGAAAATCAGAGTGTCGACAGAAAGGAAAATAAAATATGATAGCTGACCCTGGAAAGAACAAAAAATTCCACAGTAGGCTGAAAATAATTAATATTTGAACCAATTCAGAGTAAGTTTAATAATTTTAGGACGAGGCCATGTTTGGAGTGTAATTTATATTGTATAGCAAGAATTCGAGGTCAACATGCTCATTAATTTTTTCCGTAAAGGTTTATCAATTGCTCAACATTGAATTCGATGGATTCCCAATTTTTATTGTTTTGATATCATTTGGGAATAAATTATATATTTTTGGAGATACAAAGCCCACTGATCTTTTGCCAATGGTTTTTTCACGGTTGGATACATTTCTAAATTATTTATTTTGTTCGAGTATGGTGTTCAAGTGATTGTAGTTTTATTTTATGAGTTAAGTGACTAGCATATCGTATGTCTTTTTTATAGATGGTCGCCGCGACTATATTGCTGAAGTTAGCTCTAGATTTAAACCTGATGCATGAAATTATATAGTTGACCATGCGAATAATGTTCCTGAATTAATATTTTATGAAAACAACTTCCAGTGATTGAGAATACTGGGACATTTTGAAGTATATAAACGGATTTTGTATGGGGTATTTCTACACCCGGGTTTTAAAAAAGTCTATGGAATCTCTCGGTGATTATATTTTGAATAGTAGATGGGATCGGATGAGAAAAAAATGTCTCGAGCAATGAATATATCCAATCACTTAATTCGCCAGCAGAATGGCTTTTCATGAAAATCAACAGTCAGGGGGGGTGGTTCCACCACTAAATTCTCCATATTGAGGAAATTAGACGAGATCAGGTGAAATATGGAGTGACAAGTGATCAGAAATATTAATACGGTTACTAAAAAACTGAAAACCTAAAGCGATTCAACAGTCGGTAGAGCGGTTGCACCCCCTACACTTCACATACAATATTCTATAAATTTTGGAGAGTAGATGAGATCAGATGAAATACAATACTTAGGCAACGAATATCATTATTTTCAACACTACCAGACTAGCGGCCCATACAAATTAACAGTCAGGCTGGTGGTTTCATCTCCAACCTTCCCATTACAATACACTCCATTATGATGAAAAACTTTTTAACAAAAAATGATGGTATCGAGTTGCGCGGTGACATTCTGATATTTTTTTTTGAAGTAATTTAATGATCTTCGTTGATTGTTCGTATGGCGCCGACTCAAAATTAGTTACTTACATTAGTTTAGGAGCTTAGTTATTGAGACTAAGAAGGTTTATTTTATTTTTTACTTTTCAGTTCCGTATTCCGTCGTGTTTAATTTTTTGTTAAAAAGTATTTTATTTTTCAATTTTTTGTGACTAAAATCTACTAATTATTACCTATTTGTTTCTTGATTACTTCCAAAATACTTACTTACCCACCGTACTTCAACTATTACCAGTTGAATAATAGGATTATCTACTTTTACTATTTGTTGTAAAATAAATTATTTTTGTTGTTCTGGTTCGTTTATTTCATTACTTTGTATATCATTCCTTCCTCTCATAGAATATAATGATTGTGACGGATGTAGAAGAACAAAAATAATGACATTAGCGAAATGTCATTGTCAACTACATACGTGTGCCAATGTTCACAAGTGAAAAATCAATTATCCCCTATTTTTCTACCCTTAAGGGTGTATGATTCCATTCGAAATCCAAATATGATCGACTATGAGGTATACCCTATCTAATAAAAAAATAATCATCCAAATCGAAGAACCCAGTACAAAGTTATGCCTGAGAATCGGTTAACGGACCAGAATTCAGAGGGTGAGTGATCAATATCCTTCATTTTCCTACCCTTAGGGGTGGATTTCATCTTTTAAATTCAAATGGGACCAACTTCGAAGTACACCCTATCGACTGAAAAAATAATTATCGGAATCGGACGTCTCATTGAAAAATTATACGTGGTCATACATAAAAAAAAATATATATATATATATACGCGTCGAATAGAGAACCCCCTCCTTTTTGGTTTCGTCGGTTAAAAATAGTCGAGATCAGATGAAATATGAAGTGTCATGATTAGAAGTGATAATACTGTCACTGCAAGCATAGCGACACATGCGATTCAACCGCCGAGAGGATAGTTTCACCCCCCAACTTCCTCAATACAATATTCTCTATATTTTGAAAAGTAGATGAGATCAGATGAAATAGCTCAGTCAACAAATATCATTATTTCATTCACCAGCGAAAAAGTGATCCATGCAAATTAACAGTGAGAGTGGTGGTTTCATCCCCAACTTTCCCATTACAAATAGTCTCTATTGCAAGAAAACTAGACGAGATCAGATGAAACAAATTAACAGTGAGAGTGGTGGTTTCATCCCCAACTTTCCCATTACAATAGTCTCCATTGCAAGGAAACTAGACGAGATCAGATGAAACACAATATCTCAGGCAGCGGATGTCATTTCTCCCAACACTACCAGAATAGCGTTCCATGCAAATTAATAGGCAGGGTGGTGATTTCATCCCCAACCTTCCCATTATAATACAGTCCATTATTAGAACACTAGATGAGATAAGATGAAATATGGAGTGTCATATGATTGAAAGTGATAATACTGTCACTGCAAGCATAGCAAAACATGCGATTAAACCGTCGAGAGGGTTAGTTTCACCCCCCAACTTCCTCAATACAATACTCTCTATACAGTGTGTCTCACTTCTCATGGCACCACCCCCGTATCTTCCGTAATTATTGGAGAATAATTCTGTGATTTTCACGATCGGTAGATATACTAGGGGCGAGTCTAAATTATCCCATTAGGTTGACCTGAGTGACATACACTGCGCGCCAGAAGCGATGGATATACCGATTTTAGCGAAAAATAATATTAGAGAGCAAGATAGTCTCAAAAGTCTTACGGATTCGTCATCAGGACATCAACTTCAATACCAATCCATATTTTCGCTGAAAAATGTTCAGTTCTGAAAAATGCGAATTTGTCTCACTTCCCATGGAAACGCCCCCGTAACTTCCGTAATTATTGTAGAAGAATTCTGTAATTTTCACGATCGTTAAATATTAAATCTTATCTGAGGTTGATCTGAGTGACATACACTGCGCGCCGGGGGCGATGAATATGTTGATTTTTGCGAAAAATTATATAAGGCGGCAAGATTGGCTCAAAACTCTTACGGATTCGTGTTCGGGACATCAACTTTAGTACCAATCCATCTTTTACCTAAAAAAATTTCAGTTCTGAAAAATCCGAATTTGTCTCACTTCCAATGGAAACGCCCCCGTAACTTCCCTAATTATTGGAGTAGAATTCTGTTATTTCCACGATTGTTAGATATACCGAAGATGAGTTCAAAACTCTTCTGGTGTTAATCTGAGTGACATACACTGCGCGCCAGGGGCGATGGATAGAACGATGGTTGCAGAGTTTATACACAGTAAAAAATTATTCACACCAACTCACACTAGCTAACACCATCCGGTGTCCCACCTGATTGTTTTAGTGAAAATTAGCACCGGCATTTTTTTCACCATGGCAGGGTGTCATGTGTTCTTCTGTACAGTGTAGTGAATTAATCTTACTCAGTAGGAAGTTACACTAGAGTAGTGCTAATGTGAGGAGAATGAACACTTCGGTGGTGTTCATTATGCATTTCCTTGGATGTTATTCGACACCAAAATGGTGTTATACACAATCATATAGTGTTTTTTAAACCTAATTATATTTCATGTAAACTCTCCCTGGTGCGTTCTCACACTAAGCAAGTGTATGCAAATGTTTTTCTGGTGAGAAGGAGCACCTATTGCGAGTTCATTTTTCATTTCGTGTGTGTTATTGGACACCGAAATAGTGTTCTACACAATCATTGGTGTTTTTTTTATGCTGAATAACATTCCAAGGAAACCATCCCTGGTGAGTTTTTACACTAAGCGAGTATATGCGAATGTTTTTCTGGTAAGAGTAAACACCTATCAAGTGTTAATTATGCATTTCAGTATATTTTTTCACACCAGAATGGTGTACTTCATAATAATTTCGTGTTTTTCTTAATGCTTTTATATTTCAATTAAACTCTTCCTGGTGCGTTTTTACACCAAGTATTTTTTGGTGAGAAGAAACACCTATTGAGTGTTAATTTTGCATTTCTGTGTGTGTTATTTGACACCGAAATGATGTACTACACAATCATTTGGTGTTTTTCTCAATGCTGAAACATATTTCAAGGAAACCCTCCCTTTTTACTTTAAGCAGGTTCATACGGAATTTTTTTCGATGGGAAAGGAGGTAATTAATTTTTATCCGTTTCGAAAAAAAACTATAAAGAATAGAATGACCCATTGAAAGAAATTGAGTTTTCTTCGAAAAGAATAAAAATTCATTGCACCCTCTTCTCTATCAAAAACAAATCGAATGAACCTGTTCAGAGTAAAAACTAGTAAGGGAAGGGTTTCCTTGAAATATAATTCAGCATCAAGAAAAACACCAAATGACACAGTTCATCTGGGAATGGGGGAGGTTGAATTGAAATGTAACAAAAGATGAATGCATAATTCTCATTTATTAAATAATGAAAGAAACATTACAATTTAAATCCATGAGATCTGAATATTCTGCCTGAATATCTATATACTATATACATATCTATATACTATCTATATACTATATACATATACATTTCTGTATATCCTGATAACAAAGAGAAGTTTCAATTAAAAATTCGATAATATAAAGTATGTCTATTTTCAAATGAACAATGATATATATCTGCCCAATTGAAATACTTGGATATCGAAAAGTCTGTGGTCGCTCATAGACCATATTATTTTCTATGTCCCACTCAATATCACTTACATCAGATTCTGGCGAGGCCTCCTCTCGGATCACGGAATGGTTACTCAATGTGGACAATGAAGAAGTGATCGACAAAGAAGGTGTCATTGACCTGCCGATGTCTTCAAAAATGATTTCCGCGTCCTTGATACCATTTTCAATATTAAAATCTGCATCAGGTGAAATAGCTGAAAAACTGTTACAAACTTGCTTTATGAACTGAATTTATATGAACATGAATTGAATTCATATGAACATGAATGAAAATTCTATGAAAGTCCCGATTTGAGAGCAACGACTTTACCTGACAATCTGCCGAGAGGTGGTGCAAACGACTCAGTTGAATCTGAAGCCAAAAATACACGTAAATACGGTTTCTCTCTACTCTTACAGAAGAACTCCAAGACGTCTCCATCAACTTCTGTGAAATCTTTATCTTTTATTATAATTGATGTATCCTCTTCAACACCATTTTTTTTACTGAAAAAAAATCCTTTTTTTTATTCATGAAAGATAATAATATAATCATTTCATGCATGAATTGTCGATTTTTTTAATTATACAGTGTCTAACTTTTCATGGACACACCCTCGTAACTTCTGTAATTATTGATGTAGAATTATGAAATTTACACGCCAGCTGCGATGAAACAACCTAGTCTGGTTCACAAGTCTTCCAACTTTTTTCAGCAGTCTCGGAAAAATATGAATGAGGTGTCATTCGATTCGGAATAGCATCTAGATGATTTTTGAAAAAAATGAAGATCCGCTCGAAAAAATTGGAAAAGTTATAAACAATTTAGTAAAAAAAGAAGTTTGGTTTTTTGCAAATATCTCAAAAACGAATTAAGATTTTTGAAATGTGAAAAAAGAGAGGAGAAATTTACTAAAAAAGTCTCAACTCTCGGAACTGTAGGACAATAGTTATAATTTTCCCAGAGGGTTGAAAATACGTCCGAAAACGGCAACTCTCGCTTGCACAAGCCACGACCACTTCGGGTACTTTTACAATAAAATGTATTTAAACATACTAAATGTGAGAATTAAGAATGAAAAAATTCAGGCACTCACTGGGTAGATGAATAAACAATAATCCGCTAGCAAAAAAAAATTATTGCGATTTTTCAATAAGTTATGCAATAGTTAATTAACAACTTTTTTCTAAATTGAAATTATAAATATTAGTCCTACAGTTCGAAACTTCTTTAGGAAATTTCCTCCTCTCTTTGAATCCTTTTTCAGATTTCAAAAATCTTAATAATTTTTTGAGATATTTGCATAAAACCGAAGCCCTTTAATTTTTTTTACTAAATTGTTTATAACTTTTGCAATGTTTTCGAGCGGATCTACATTTTTTCAAAAATCAACTAGACGCTATTCGGAATCGAATGACACCTCATTAATATTTTTCCGAGACTGTTGAAAAAAGTTGGAAAAAAAGCACTTGTGAACCAGACTAACCGACATTTCCACTAAAATGTTTGCAATAATCGCACGTAAGTACTTGAAAAGGCGAAGAGTTCTAGTTATGAAAAAATTCGCAGTCATTTGAAAAACAAATACTCAATATTTACAAAGTATCCCATTAGAAATCGAAGACAATTTGGGTTAGCGTAGGCGCAATAAGTAACCAATGACGGGAAAATAGACACTGAAAATATGGTGTAAAATAACACGTTAGTGGTGGTGAATTACACCTGTTGGTGTCGAATCACACCGAAAGATATTTCCAGTGATTGAAATGTAAAATAATAGCATGAAGGTTCCAATGTATCTTGATTTTACATGAAATGAAGTCATTTGCGTAGAACCAACTAACATTAAGTTTCCGATCTGTTTTGATTATGAAACATGTCAAAATCAAAAGAATAACAAAATCCAAAGTCCAGCAATGTTAATGTATAGTAGGTACGCATGATAATGGTACGTACTTCCAACCTCAAAAACATTTCAAACAAAAATATTTCCACTTACCTTCAGTAATTATTTCGATAGCTGATTCTCCAGACACTATCCATCTATCCGATGCCCTGAAGTTTATTTTCAGACACTTCATTTTCGGATTCATGGGAATATGGAATAAACAACAAGCTATACTTCCTCTTGTAAAATGAAACAAATGCAATGAGAATGAGATTTGACACCCTTTTCGGTAGATGCGCGGGCAACGCTGAAGCTGAACAACTGTTGACGGAGGGGATTGGAATGACCATATGTCTTGGTACAGGGTTGCCCGATGTTAGCATTTGTTACGAATTATAAGTGAAAATAATGTGCATTTTGAAACATGTCTGGTAATAGATACTGAGACCGAAGACCTAGTGGCTTTGCCGAATCACGTTGTGAGGAAAAAATTTGAGAATTATTTTTTTTTACTAGAATTCTCGTATGTTACAAATGGTATAATCAAACAACATTTTTGTGATTGTATCAACTGAAGATGTACTGAACTATTTCTGGTTCATTTCAATAGTTTCATTAAGATGAGTGACAGATGTCAAATACATACGTTGTCACTTGATGAAAATAAAAATACCCACCTCAATATATTCTCTTGGAATAATTGAGTCGATTATTTTCAATATAAAATCGTAAATGTACATGAGGGTACATGTTTCCCATTGGTTTTAGAAATGTCAAAAAATAATCATATATAATTTTGTAGAACGAAATCTCTATATAAAGTAGTATTAAAATTATCGCACAATCACATTTCAATTGATTTCAATTGTTTATGAGAAATATTGACTTTTAGAAATCATATAGGTGGCTCAATGTCAAGTAGGTATTCTTGTCAGTTTTGAATTGTTGCAATTACACTTTATGTCATTTGGCTGAAAGAAAACAATATCTTTACTTTGCTCATGTTTGGTGCGTTTAAAATTGCCTTTAAAGTGATTATTTTTTTAAGAGCTCGAGGAGGTATTACGAGATGTTAGGATTCATCATATTTTTTTTCGTTTGTTTGTGAGGTTAAAAGATTTTTTCATTTTCAATTTTTTTTTACCTCATCGTTATATTTTGCTGAAATCTTCCAACTTGAAAAAATATAAAAGTCTTCCTCAAAAATATATATCACTATTTGTAGTGATGAGATAATTTTGAAAAACTTTCGATGAAAACTGTGGAATAATGGATTTTCCATTAAAAAAAAACGTTTTCGTTGTAGAGGCCGATTATGAAGTTTTCAAGAAAACGTGCTTTCCAAGATGGTGGCTGATTCACCCAAACCTGATTACTGATTATACACCCCTAATCAATTTCAAGGACGAAGCAAATAAGATGGCAGCTGAACATTTGTTTCACTCAAAACTTCGCTCTCCAAAGTATCCCAAATATTCTAGTGAATGTATTGAATGGAAAAAATGCAGGTGGCGCAATTCAACGATGAAAATTGATTCAGATAACAAAAATTTCAAATATAATTGCTGGTCCCATTTAGTTATATGAGAATTGGCAACTGTGTTGGATGTTTTATATCAAGAGAGATAATCGACTATGCAGTGAACATGAAGTAGGAGATACAGAATTACGAAGTACGAATATAATGCCTAGGAGGGGGTATGAAACAACCCAATCCAATATATGGTACCCATATATATGTATATATTTCATCAACAACAATAACTATAGCTGAGTAAGCTGAGTGAAAACTTCGTCATTATTTTGCAAAAAGTATAGGTAGTGTTGTATATTTTTCCACGAAGTTCAATAAATTCACACCATTTACGCTGATTTCTTATTTAATCTGCTGTAATAGCGTTAGGTATAGATTTTAAATTTCCAAATAATTGCTATGAAAAATGAACAATGTCTACAATTTTTCATTCTGTCTATTATTCTCATGAAATCATCTGGTAAGCTTATTGTTACCTATGATTCAAATATGTACTTACTCTGGTATCTATATATTCATCCCGAATCCTTATAACAAAATTCATAAAACATAGGACGACATTGAGTCAGGAGGTAATTTCAACACCAGCGGCATTCAAAATCAATCAGGGAGAATGCAAGATTTCATGAGTAAATATTAGCACCAAATTTCATAATTCATTCACGGTTTCGATTCAATAGTGATTTGATACGGTGTAACTGGGTGTTAATTTCATACATTGCGTGTAGTTCCTGATTGAAGAAGAATAAAAGCACTGTTGGGTGTACTACTTTCCAACCACTTGGTGTTTCTTTTGAATCTATTTTTCAGAATCACTCTAAATCACCTCACTCGTGTTATTTCTCACTGATGAGGTCAGAATTGACACCACTGAACACCTTGTTATGAAATTTTCAATAAAACGGACAATACATTGCAATTCAGGTGTTGATTTAAATCGGAGTTGGCTCTGAAATCCACTCGATTGAAAGTACACCCTAAAATTTTTTACTGTGTAACTGTAGAACGTGATATCGAGTGAAATTTATCACTGATAATGGATATTAACGAACAGAAAAAGAAATGATTTTTTTTAGATAAGCCTCAATAAATGGTACTTGTTTTTTCATTTTGAACCCTTTTTCGAGATTTTATGTTTTCGGAAATAAAGTTCAATACTTCCTTTAGAAAATCCATATTTTTGTACTTTCCTCTGGAAGCTCAGCAAATTTGACTGCAGATATTATTGAGACTCATCCCCTATCGTGAAAATTTCAGAGCTCTACTCCACTAATTTACGATAGTTGTTGTTGTTTCCATAAGAAGTGCGGAAATTAGAATTTTTCTGGACTGAAATATTGTTCAGCAAAGATGCCAATCGGTCATTGTGATTTCCTAATCACGAATCAGAAAATTTCGCTTATCCCGCCTCCTAATATCATTTTTCGCAGAAATCAGCATTTCAATCGCCCTTGGCGCGCATTACAAATCACTCAGGTCAACCCCAGAAAATATTTAGCAGCATCTCCGGTGGAAATTTCAGAATCCTACTCCAGTATTTACGGAAGATACGGGGGCGTTTCCATGGGAAGTGAGACAAGTTTGGATTTTTCAGAACTAAATTTTTTTTTCAGCGAAAATATGAAATGGTGCTGAATTTGATGTCCTGATCACGAATCCGTAAGAATTCTGAGCCTATCTTGCCCCCTTATATTATTTTTCTCAGAAAATAAATTATCCATCGCCCCTGGCGGGCAGTGTATGTCACTCAGATTGACCTCAGTAGAGATTTAGTCCTATCCTCGGTATATCTAACAATCTATATATCTACTACAATAATTATGGATTATACGGGGGCGTTTTCATGGGAAGTGAGACAAATTCGGATTTTTCAGAACTGAAAACTTTTCAGCTAAAATATGGGTTGGTATTAAAGTTGATATCCTGATCACGAATTCGTAACAATTTTGAGCCTATCTTGCCCCCTAATATTATTTTTCGCGAAAATTGGTTTATCCATCGCTTCTGGCGCGCAGTATATGTCACTCAGGTCAACCTCATGAGAGAATTTAGCCTCACCCTCAGTATATCTAACGATCGTGAAAATTACAGAATTCTACTCTCATAATTACGGAAGATACGGGGGTGTTTCCATGAGAAGTGAGACACTGTATTTTAAAACTTTTTAAAAATTAAACCGACGAAATACGGAACTGAAAAGTAAAAAATGAAATAAACCTTCTTAGTCTCAATAACTGAGCTCCTAAACTAATGTAAGTAACTAATTTTGAGTCGGCGCCAAATAAACAAGCAAATGAATTAGGTAAGGCGTAAAATCGTGGCATCGAGTTGGGCGGTGACATTCTGATCATTTTTTTGAAGTAATTTAATGATCTTCGTTGATTGTTTGTTTGGCGCCGACTCAAAATTAGTTACTTACATTAGTTTAGGAGCTCAGTTATTGAGACTAAGAAGGTTTATTTTATTTTTTACTTTTCAGTTCCGTATTTCGTCGGTTTATTTTTTGTTAAAAAGTTTTTATTTTCCAATTTTTTGTGGCTGAAATCTACTAATTACTAACTTCTTGTTTTTTTATTACTTCCAAAATACTTACTTACCCACCTTACTTCAACTATTACCAGTTAAATAATATGATTTCCTACTTTTACTATTTGTTGTAATATAAATTAGTTTTGTTGTTCTGGTTAGTTTATTTCATTACTTTGTATATAATTCCATCCTCTCATATAATATAATGATATTGTGATAATGACACTAGCGATCTGTCATTGTCAACTACATATGTGTGCCAATGTTCACAAGTGAAAAATCAAATATCCCCTATTTTTCTATCCGAAATCTAAATTTGATCAACTATGAGGTATACCCTATCTGATAAAAATCATTCAAATCGAAGATCCCAGTACAAAGTTATGCCTGATAGAATCGGTTAACGGACCAGAATTCAGAGGGTGAGTGATCAATATCCTTCATGTTGCTACCCTTAGGGGTAGATTTCATCTTTTGAATTCAAATGGGACCAATTTCGAAGTAGACCCTATCCACTGAAAAAAGAATTATCGGAATCGGACGCCTCAGTGAAAAGTTATGCGTGATCATATATAAAAAAAAATAAAAAATTAAATATACGCGTCGAATAGAGAACCTCCTCCTTTTTGGTTTCGTCGGTTAAAAAATTAGATGAGATCAGATAAAAACAATGTCTCGAATGATGGATATCATCACTCCATGCACCACCAGGATAACGATTCATGCAAATTAACAGTGATGGTGGTGGTTTCTTCCCCAACTTTCCCACAACAATACTTTCATTATTAGAAAAAAGTAGTCGTGTGGCAGAAGTATTGATACTGTCACTGCAAGCATAACGTCACACGCGATTGAACCGTCGAGAAGGTAGTTTTCCCCCCAAATTTCTCAGTACAATATATTTTGGAAAGTAAATGAGATCAGAAAAAATACAATATCACAGGCAACGAATATCATTACTTCATTCACCATCATAATATCGATCCATGCAAATTAACAGTATTTAACCAGTTCTTGTCTGATGTCAAAAATATCGAGTTTATTGAATGGAGAATGTTGGGGAAGGTACCAATACCCTAATTGTTAATATGCATGACGTAATTATATTCGTTGTCTGAGACATTCTAATTCATCTGATCTCATCTACTTTCCAAAATATAGGGGCGTGAAACCATCCTATCGACTGTTGAATAGCATGAGTCTCTTCGATTTTGATAACCCTAGTAATATTTTTAATCACATAACATTTCACCTGATCTCGTCTAGTTTCCTGAATATGGAAAATATTATAATGGAAAGGTTAGGGGTGGACCAGTACTGCGATTTTTTGCATGGTAGCTTGGGAATGAATGAAATTTGGTAATGCCATCTAATTTCCGAAATATGAAGCGTATTGTATTGAGGAAGTTGGGGGGTTGAATTACTCATAGTTTTTCACCCGACTACGGCAAAGCCAAAAGGAGGGTTATGATTTAGCATGCTATGTATGTTCATCTGCTCCGGCATATCTTCTAAACTACTTATCATAATTTGACAAATTAGGTATCGTTAGAAGCGTCTCGATTGTCCGCTAGTAAGATGTCTCAAAACCCTGGTGAATGAACTGATTCGATATTGTTTAGATTTTCGAGGGGACACCCCTGTTACTTCAACAGAGCTTCTCTCTCTGTGGTAGATGGCGCCGTCCAAAAATGTTTGTCTATACTCTCGCTTGATGTCAAAACTTAATTTCTGACATCTGCAGCATCTTATATGAAATTATTTCCAGTGTTTTGTCGGTATTTGTGCGTTTTCCATCTCTTTGATTTGAAATCTTGCTTAGCTTATTCCCGAGTTTGTTCTTTAAAAAATCACTCGTTTATCAGTTCATTAGTGCGTGAGGAATTCTTTATTCTGAGGTAGTGTCGTCTGCAAGGATACTTTTTGTAGAATGGGCCACATTTGAATTTTGTGTGGACAGTATGAAGCCGCAGTTTCGAATTTTCACCTATATTCTGTACCAAAAGCAAGTACAAATCTTGACGAATTAACTAATAATGATATTTCCATAGTTCATCATATTGTATGCATTGAATTTTATATTTTCTGCAGTTCAATGACAATTTCAGGTCCAATTCTCCGTCTGTCAAAATGCAGTTAACCTCAAATTCAAATGGTACAAAATACGAACAACTCGACAGTGCTTTCTTTGTGCAATGTTCGGGAGCTTCTAATTCTAGCTTTGCCATTGGTGAAGTTTGACAGATGTCTCTTTTCAACCAATAGCAAAGCTAGAATTGGAATCCGCGAACTGAGTTTGATATAGCGCGCTAGACGACATAAAGTCCAGTATATAATAAAAGTGAAAAGTGCTGTGATGGGTATCAAATGAAAGGGCTTAATTGGGCACATTTCAAAAATATATATATTACTAGCTGTTGCTCGATGCTATGATTACATTTACTCGATAATTGCGTATAATTTATTTATAAAATCACGTCTCAGATGTTTGTTTAGGCTATAAACGTGATAGATAGTCGGTTTCTTCATATTTTTTATGTCCTTGGGTAGACGACGTCGAAAAAATCCAAATGGCTAATTTAGAGCGAAACACTTCTTTCTTTTTGAAACCTACCAAATAAGGTATCACACAAGGTTTAAAAGGTGATTACAAAAATGTATAAAACTCAATTGATTAATAAATTGGAATGAGAAATTGTAATAAAGTAAAACATGGATGACTTACTTGTAAATGAATAGAGCCGGAAATACGGGCCAAACAATTCCGAAACATATTATCACATTTCATTTCACCTTGCTTTGTGTTATTAATGCTTTGAATTAAACTGGAACGAAATCAATATTAATATTATCACTGAGATATATATATATATATATATATATATATATATATATATTAATATATATATATATATATATATATTAAAAATGATATAATGATACCTATATATCACATAAATACCTGCTGTTTGTTTTGCAATTTTTCTATACATTTTACTGTTCTGGAACCTTGTACCATTTTCTAGTCAACGTCATGTCTCAAAAGTTCAGCACTGTAGTTTCTCTATTGTCATAAGTATGTTGCAATAAATCACAATTATGAAAAAACAAGTTTGAACTATGTTTGTAATAACACAGACATAACAGAGCAATTATTCTGAGCAGCCCATCACTAGGAGACAAAGCCTTAGGTAAAGTTAGAAAAACGCTCACTAATAACAACTATCCAATCAACAAGATAAACGGAATAATCAAAGAACGCACACACAAATTCTATAATAGAACCAAAACAAAAATCCGACAAACCAACAACATACACCACAATTCCCTACATACCGGAACTATCTGATAATATAAAAAACATCCCAAACAAACACAACATTTCCACAAGTTTTGAATTATTTAACGTTCTAAAAAAATTATACACCCCTTTAAAAAGCCAAGACCCCATAATGAAAAAATCAAACATAGTACCTGTGATGATTGTGACAAAGTCTATATCGGAATGACCTCACAACTATTATGTAATAGAATAAATGGCCACAAATATGCTAAACAAGCAAGTACCGCTCTCAATAAACACATTATTACAGAAAATCATAATCCCAATTTAATTAATATAAAAGTACTAATAGTGAGTTTATACAGCAAGTAAAATAAAATAAGAGATAAAATAAAGTAATATAAAAAGTTAAAACCACACAACGTCCATAACAAGTTTATACAGAAATAAAATAAAATAAGAAGTAATGTAAAATAAGAAGTAAAATAAAACATGGTTAACTTTGATCTTTTATTTTATTTTACTTTGACTAGTTGTTAGGCACATGTACATATTGAATAATTTAGACAAATTGACGAAAGTTGATGATAGATGGACATGATATATTAGCTATTCAGTCCTGGTATATGTTTTTGTTTTCATAACTGGAAAATGGTATGTTTTTTTAAATTTCGTTTTTGGACAATAATGTCGTTGT
Organism: Gonioctena quinquepunctata; assembly: GCA_018342105.1. Classification (NCBI taxonomy): domain Eukaryota; kingdom Metazoa; phylum Arthropoda; class Insecta; order Coleoptera; family Chrysomelidae; genus Gonioctena; species Gonioctena quinquepunctata. Next base: position 269,585 of record JAFIRS010001623.1, read on the forward strand.
ATGACGAAAATTTTATAATATTGTTAGTGTTGTCAACAGTAGCTTATTTTTCATTTAATAAACAATAACAGGGACCAATTTCACAAGTATACATCATTGAAATTGAGGTAACCTCAACAAAAAATCCCAAATTTCGATTGACAGCTCCTTACTTTTTACATTAATTTACTCAGCTCAATAAACACTCTGAAAATTATTATTTCTTATTTTACTTTATTTTATTTCCTATTTTATTTCACGTGCTGTATAAACTCACTTTTACAAACGAGAAAAACAAAGAAATGCTTGTGTCATAGTGCTTGCAGTGACAGTAATAATACTCCTGATCACATGGCACATATTTCACCTGGTTTTCTAATGATGAACAGTAGAGTAATGTAGAGGTTGGGGATGAAACCGCCACTCATACTGTTAATTTTCATGAATCGCTATTCTGGTGGTGAATAAAATAATGATATTCGTCTCCTGAGTGTAGTGTATTTCATGTAATCTCAGCTACTCTCCAAAATCAAGGGAATATTGTATGTAAAGAGTAGGGGGTAAAACCACCCTATCGACTATTGCATGGCATAAGTCGCTTTGATTCCGGTAACAGTACCAATCTTTTCGTTCACAAACCACTCCATATTTTGCCTGATCAGTTTGATTTCATTTGATCTCGTTTAGTTTCCTAAATTTGAAGAATATTGAAATTGGAAGTTTGGGGACGAAACCACCACCCTGTTTGTTGATTTTCATGGATCGCAAAAAATTATATTCGCTGCCCGATACATTGTATTATATCTGATCTCATCTACTTTCCAAAATATATAAGGAATATTGTATTGAGTAGTTAGAGGGTTAAAGTACCCTCTCGACGGTTGAATCGCTAGTTCACTTTAACTAGTTTCCACTTGAAAAAGCTGTAGTATAGCGAAACACGTGTCGTGGGTTTTGTAAACCAATTATTGCGAAAATTTCAGTGAAATGTTTCTTAGTTTACTTAAATATTATATTGGTAATTTGGGGGGTCAAACTACCCTTTCAACGGTTGAATCGCATGTTTCGCTATGCTTGCAGTGACGGTATTATTACTTTTAGTCACATGACACTTTATATGCCATCTGATCTCGTCTAGTATTGTAATGGGAAGGTTGGGGTGAAACCACCACCCCGAATGTTGATTTATATACATCGCTATTCTGGTAGCCTTGGAAATAATGATATTCGCTACCTGAAATATTTTTTCCCTTTCCAAAAATAGGGAATATGGTATCGAGAAGTTGGGGGCTGAAACCACCCCTTCGATGGTTGAATCGCATGCGTCGCTATGCTTGCAGTGTTAGTATCATTACTTTAAATCACATGAATACCCCACAAGAGGTTATCTTGAACGATGGAAGATAGTGACTAAAGTGTATCTTTCAATCGCAGATGATTCCACATCTGATTTTATGAACATTCTGTTCATATTTTCAAACAGATCACCCGTTAATGTTCAGTTATGTTTTATGAATGAATAAAATTCAGTTCGTAAAGTGTTAAAAGTAGAATTTTATGGATTTTTTTAATTCCCAAAGTTGCTGTTTTGGGGAGCGTAAACAGAAAAATATTATTTGATGTTGATATCTCCCAATCGCAACCAAAGCAATTTATCGTAGCACCTAATAGCCAACTTGTCCATCTAATAGCCAACTTGTGTACCGCGTATTCGATGTAATGCAATAATTATTGAAAAAACAGACACGAAAACTTTTTTGCCTCTATTAAAATAAATATTGAAGGACGTTTAAACGATAAATCTTGTTCGATACATGTTGCGATATAGTGTTTTGCCTCTCGATGTGTTGACAATTTTTACTTCGAACGAGTGACTTAAACACCTGATCGCCAAGATCTGTTTTTAAAAAAATTCCATTTCCAAAATTGAAAAGACAGAAAATATGGAAAATACGTCTGAACAATTTAAATCGTTCGTAAAGACTGAATTGGAATAAAAATTATTACAACACTTTTGCATTTCTGCATAATTCAGAGATAAGTTCAAAAACTAAAATCCGAGTACTAAAAAATCACGCTCTTAAAATTATGAAACAAGAAAATATTCTCATCTGAATTTGTTATGTACAAACTATTCAATATTTATCATCTATTAAATAAACAACTTACACGTAATATATTTTAATGTATTCAACACATATCCATAGTGATGTTCAGAGGATAGCCGTGGTCATATGCCACATATTCTAACAAACAATACATTCTAACGGTAGTAAGCGATCATTAGATTTAGGGCAAAGTAGCTTATGACCACCGCTATCCTCTGAACATCACTATTCCTCTTCTTCTGTTGGTTTTTTGCCTCCTTTCGGTGTCAATTTCACCAGATCAGATATTTTTCTCTTTCCAACAAATCCGTTGACATCTGGCCTCAATACCAGCGTAGAGAAAGAAATACTTGTATAACTTCACAAACACTAAATGTTATTAACAAATATACAGTGCTCGTCTAAAGTCCGTTCCCCCCTACTGATTTTTGAACCAACGAAATTTGGAGGGCTTACATAGGAGATAAGAACATACTTTTTCATGAAAAAAATCACAGCTAAAAGTTTGAAAATGGCGGCTAAGCGCCATCTTCAATAATTTTTTTAAATACAATACTTCGTATATTATTTCATTTTCGAAACCTGCTCATAATTCTCAACAGTTTTCTTCAATACACTTTACTCCTAAATTCAATTGTTTTCAAAATATTAACGTTTGAAAAGTGACATTTTGGTCATTTCAAACCCAACCAATAACACTAAAGTTTCTTTCAATCAAGTTTGCATTGGAAAAAAATCGTTGTCGCGGTAACATCTTGTTTATTGTCAAACTGAACTGCTAACTGTCAAATAGTCCGTTGAGCGCCTACATCCTTTTATGAAAAGTGTGATCATGGCTCGTAGTTTAGACGATAAATTTGAAGCAGTTTTGATATTTGGAAAAGCTGGAAGAAATTATCATCTAGCAGGCCGTATGTTTAATGATAGATTTCCCGAGAATCCCATTTCGAAATCATATTCGCGCAAAATTTTAAATAAGCTCCAAGCAACTGGTACGCTGAAAGATGCTCCAAGATCAGGAAGACCACCTCTTTCAGAAGAAAAAAAGTAGAAATTGTTGCTGAAATGGTAATCAATCTGACCCAGTCGACGTCTGCAGTTGCTGAATCCTGTGGAGTAAGTTCAAAAAGTCTTCAAAGGGTCCTAAAAAAATGAGTTTGATCCCTATAGAATGAAAATCCTGCATGCTCTGGAATATGATCTAGACCGGCGGGTTGAATTTTGTGAGTGGTTAACAAGAACAATTGAAGGAGAACGGGGCTTCCTAAAACGTGTATGTTTCGCAGACGAATGCACGTAATTTCTTAATGGAAAAGTCAACAAACAGAATGTACGATACTGGAGCAATACTAATCCGCATATTTTTAGAGAGGGACATACCCAGTTTCCTAAAAAGGTGAATGTTTGGGCGGGGATTTTGGGCAATCGCGTTGTTGGACCGATTTTCATCAGAGGCACTCTTACAGGAGTTCTTTACAGAAATCTTTTAGAAACTGAAATTAAACTTCGAATAAGACAAATTGTATTGAACAATCAGCAAGAATGTGAAAATCGTGAAATCATATTTCAGCAGGATGGGGCACCTCCCCATTTCGATCTCATGGCTAGAGAGTTCCTCGATACAAACTTTCCTGGGCGATGGATATGTCGCAGGGGAAGTACAGAATGGCCACCAAGATCTCCGGATCTTACACCTCTAGATTTTTTCCTGAAGTCAAAAATCTACACCACTGAATGCCAAACAATAGAAGAGTTGGAACGCAGAATAATAGATACATGTGAAGAAATAGATGAACATACTTTCATCAACGTGAGAGAAGCTATTTATAATAGGGCACTTTATTGTCAAGATTTAGGAGGTGGTCACATTGAACACTTGATGAATTAATTTTTGTGGTTAAATAAAAGTGTTATTCAAAAATAAATTATAGTTTTTTAGCCAACTAATTTGTTTTGATTGTGAATTTACAGAACACACACTTTCGTAGGCTTCGAGATTTTCCAGTAAGCGGTAATGTGTATCCTTAATAAACTCTCTTTACGCCTCTCATTAGTCGAATCCATTAAGATATTTAACTACGAATTAATAATAACGTTTAGTTATCAAAATGTTTTACCGGAAGTGACCAAAATCTATACTTCATTTCAAACCGGAATGTCACTTTTCAAACGTTAATATTTCGAAAACAATTGAATTTAGGAGAAGAGTATATTTGAGAAAGCTGTTGAGAATTATGAGCAGATTTCGAAAATAGAATAATATACGGGGTGTTCTATTTAAAAAAATTATTGAAGATGGCACTCAGCCGCCATTTTAAAATTTTTAGCTGTGATTTTTTCATGAAAAAGTAGGTTTTCATCTCCTATTTAAGCCCTCCAAATTTCGTTGCGATATACCAGGTGGTTCAAAAATTAGTAGGGGGGAACGGACTTTAGACGAGCACTGTATAAATGTTTATGCTCAAATACTATTGCACGTAAATCATGTATTCTCTCTTGCCGACAAATCCGTTGTCATCTGGCCTGGTTACCAGCGTAGAGAAAGACATACTTGTAGAACTTCACATACATTTAATTTGCTTCACAAATATTTTAGCTCATAACTATGGCTGAATAAGCACAAGAACATAAACCTGACTCCCAACCACGAGGACGCCAACAGTCCTCACCCACGATCAGGAGGCGAATCCTTTCATTCATTTGTATATTCAAAAATTCAAATTTGAATGATACATTTTTGTGGTTAAACTTTTGAGCTTGCCAAGTGTCAAAAGCATTGTTAAATCAACATAACTATGAATATGTATTAAATACATTAAAATATATTACGTGTAAGTTGTTTATTTAATAGACGATAAATATTGAATAGTTTGTACATAACAATTTCAGATGAGAATATTTTCTTGTTTCATAATTTTTAGAGCGTGATTTTTCAGTAGTCGGGTTTTAGTTTTTGAACTTGACTTTTTTTTATAGTGTCACTACAGCTAACAAAATAGGTATTTATAATTACAACGTAACGAATTAATTTAAAAACTAAAAATATTTAATGAAGAAATATTAGTTGTAGTACTACCTATAACGTATTCACAATATTATATCCTAATACACAAATTAAACGTAGAGTATCAACCTAAAATATCGAAACGGAGATCGTAGGTAAATGTAATTGTTAGGACACTTTGCGGTTGCTTCCCTGCATTATCGAGTACCCAACAACACGACACAACCAATTAAGTTCAATTCAAAAAGGTCTTATTCATATTTCTCATTACAATTCAACTCAAACTACTATTCACAACTTAAAAACTATGTACAGATCTTCCCATGATGCAATGGGGTTGGAGACATCCAGCTTGCTCAACCAGGGGTGGTGGACGAAGGGGTTGTCTCTGCCTGGTGTTTGGCAGGTTTTAGGCAAATACCAGTTTTGGTTTTCTGAGGGGGGAAAATTTTACCTCGTCTCCTATTTAATTTATACGGGTGTTTTCTTGGGTTTGTATTTTACGAGATTGTTTAGTTTTTAGACATTATGGTATCGAGTATTTTGGAATTAGTTTACGGGAAAAGGCTTTTGCAAAAAACCGGTTTCAGATGTTGCAATGAACAACATAAGCCCAAAGGCATGGTTATTGAATGGGAGTAATATTACTGTTACCGCCTTCACCGCGTGGAGGTACTCCCAGCTTATGTCATTATTATTACACGTTTTTTTATATAATTTTAACATGTGTACCATAGTCTATAATGAAATACGTATTTATTATATACAGGGTGTTACCAAATAAGTGCGAAAGTTTTCAGGTGGTGATTCCTTGTCGAAAATTAAAGAATCTTGAATTTATTTTGTCCATATCTAGTGGACGGAGGTTCATATATATTTTAGAAATCTCGTAGAAGAACCCAGAAATGTGGAAGGAACGCGGTACTTTTGTTTTTGTATTACGTATTGTAACTAGAGTGTACTGCTGGTATATTTTACATCATTTATTGTCAAATCTTTTAATTCATGACAACGACCAGCCCCCTAAATTCTAAAAACTAAGGCTACCTTTTGATATTAATATCATCAAGAATTTGTCGCAATAATAAAGTAATTAACTTACCTAAGTCATTAAGTATTTGGAGCCGGGTGCATTCTTTAAGAAAGTGTGTATCTCATCGGAAGAAAAGGTTTTTTCTTAGACTTTTGACTTTTAAAACCATCAACCATTTGTTGGAATTTTTCGAGAATGGTTTTCGTATGGAGGATTTAAATACTACATCAAGAGTGAAAGGAAATCTGGTGAAATCTTTTATATCTTTGATGGAAAATATCTGGAGTCCTGATACTTTTCGGAAAATGGTGGATACTTCACATTTCGTCCGTCTATTCAGAAATTTCGCTCCTTCCTTCAATCATAACGTCCCAGCAGATTCGGAAGAGTTTTCAAGATACCTTGTGGTAGGTTTACATGAAGATTCAAACAAGGCGAGTGCAGAGAATCATCAATGACCAAACGATTTTGTTATCATGGATGATAATGAGAAAGCTTCCATTTCTTGGACAAGATATCTGTCTACTCATAATTCCAAAATTGTGGATACATTTGCCGGTCAGCTGAAGTCTATATTGAGATGTACTTTTTGTAATTACTGCTCCGTTACTTTTGAACCTTTCTGGGTACTTTCAATCCCTATTCCAGACTTGCCAAACGAAGTCGTGAATTTACCACAATGTATTGAACTGTTGACAGAAGATGAGACTTTGACTAACGATGCGAGCCCATACTGTTCAACTTGTGGAATGAAAAGGGAATTCAAAAAGATGATTCGTATACAAACATTTCCAAAAATTTTAGTTATACATTTAAAACGTGTTTCTTCGACTGATGGCAGTAAATTGGACAATGTGATTGATTTTCCCATACAAAATTTGAATTTGGACCAATATTCTGCTCAGGATGGAATGAATACTCCTTATAATATCTACGCCATATCTAATCATAGCGGCAGCATTTCCAGTGGACACTATACTGCATATTGCAAACACCCTTATTCTAATTGTTGGCACCTCTTCGATGATTGCCGTGTATTTTCCAAGATTGATTCTCTCAGCTCCCAGGGAGCATGTGTCCTTTTCTATGAGAAAGTTGATGATCTGATTTCTGATGGTGTTGTGGGTTTTTCCGGGTTTTCCTCCAACTGAAACAGCAAATGCGCCATCACTTCGAGTCCCGGGCTTAAATCAAGATTTTCATCTTGATATTATTTTATATTTAAAACTTTGCCTTTGTATTTTTTAATTCTGAATAAAGTTTTCTATATAAACATATATAGTCTAGTCAGGAAGTGAGTTATCTGCGAAAAATAGTTCCAAAAAATATGAGCAATAGCTCATTCGATTTGGGATGCAATTTTGAAAAAGATGTTTTTTTGCTGACGCAAATTGCAATTGTTATTAACAAAAAACAAAAAAATGGGTTCAGTTTTCTTAAAGAGGGGAAAATTTCGAATAAGAATGTATCTCTTTTATTTATAATTTTAATTTTACTCTGAAAATAGGGCTCTGCGTGACCGCTACGGCATGTGCGCGCCGTTTCTAAAGAGAGTACACCACAAGTTAGGCATTTGTTAATTAGTCCTTATTTTTCGGACTTCGGTTCTCATAAGAAACGACATAAATGTTTGAATAATAGCTCTAAAAAAAATCGCTTCCGGAGCCCTTCTTATACAGTATCGAAAACAATTTATCTGGGGTATAGACAGAAATCTACACGAGCAACAAGGAACGCAATGATATGATAATACCACATAAACAAGAGAGACGCACTGCTGTGCGCCCCTCCTGTTACCCCACCCGACGCATTAACTGACCACGTGGCAATGCGACACAGCGCACAGCGACTCGACTCATTCTTGCCGAGCCGTGGTTGCGAAAACAAAAGACCGTGACAATTATTACCTTTTGAAACATGCTGCCTATTTACACAACCGCAGAGGAAGTACAGATCGTTAAGTGGTACTTTGGGGGTCATTCTGTACAAGATACTAGAAATCTATTCAAAGTGGCTTTTGCAGATAGACCTGTACCTACGGAAGCGACTGTCATTTCAATTATTGATAAATTTCAGAATTTTGGGTGTATGGCAGCACATTGCAAAAAATGTTGTCCCACAAATCCACCTCGGCATCCTAGACAAATACCCGAGGAACGGGAAATAAGAGAAACACAAGTGTGTGCATCGGCAGAAACAACACCTTGTTCGAGTAGACAGATAGCCGACGAAGTGAATTCGAATGAAAGAACTGTCAGGAATATTTTGAAGAGAAACGATTATAATTGTTCCAAAGTCAAGACCACACAAGAACTTTTGCCTGGAGACCATTTCAGACGTATGGAGTTTTGTGAAACGATGGTCGAAAAATGCAATAGGGCATTTCGTGTAAATGATGACTTTCTAAAAAAGGTGTTATTTACCGATGAATCGTCCTTCTCAATTCATCGAAAACACAACCCATCCGTAGTACGTTATTGGTCTCGTAAAAATAAACATTTGAGATTGCTGTGAGGACACAGTACCCAAGCAAATTAAATGTGTGGACGGGACTTTTAGGCGATCACGTCATAGGCCCATTTTTTATTGAAGGGAATTCAAATGCAGCAAAATATTTGCAACTTTTGCAAAATCAAATTATTCCTGCAGTTCGCGTTCTTCCGATTTACTTTAACGACGTGTGGTTTCAACAAGATGGTTGTCCTGCCCACAATGCAGGCACGGTGGTTACATTTTGAATCAATTATTTCCCGATCGGTTTATTTGTACGCGAGGTACAATCAACGGCCACCTCGATCACCAGATGTAGCACCTCTCGATTTTTATTTCTGGGGCATGCTAAAATCGGAGGTATATTGGCATGAGTTCGAACGTGCCACCAATTTAGATGAACTGAGGGCAAAAATTATTCAGTTGTGTGCTCAGGTAACACCAGTTACCCTTGCGGCTACCAGAACAGAATTGTACAATAGATTTGGCTATTGTTTGGCCCAAAATGGTGGTTTGTTCGAACATTTAATAAAATAATTCCGTACACAAAATATTTAATTTGGTTTGTCTTTTCTTGTAAATATTTTTTTTTCTCCATTCAAGAAATAATTGTTTTCGTTAGAAATAAGTTTTTTGTTTTTATTTTCTTACAGAAATATAGTTTGCTTTTGTTTATGTTAAAGAATTTTCTGTCGTTTTCGCGGCCACCACGGCACCAAAGATATTTTGATCTACCTGTCGTCCGATAGTTTAAATTGAATCAATGATTCAGTTTAATTTGTTCAAATCATCTGATGTGAAATTATTGTCAATAATTCTTTTTCACTGCAGCGCACACATTCTCCCGACTGCTGCTGATATGATACTGACGTCTTGAGCTGTCCGCCCTGACTCTCCTATCTCTGTGTCGTGACGTCGATATCCCTTCCTCGAGCGAGTTGAGGAGAAATTGTAATGCTCTCTCAACATATAGCACATATATACGCTCTCATGAAACCACCATACCCAAGATAAATACTTACCGATACATATATAATTAACAACATCACGTTATTAAAGTTCTTAAAAGTTGTTTATTTTGTTTATTATAATTTTTTTAAGTCAACAAAAAATTAAAAATAGAAAAAAATGTTAAAAAAATTTGTTTATCCATGTTTCGCTGATGCTGTTTTTGCATCAAACGAAGGCATTTAATAACATTCGAAAGAAATATTTAGAAAATTTGTTTATCAATTGTTTATAAACGAATTTATTAGTTTAATATTTAAAAAAAAATAGATTTGTGCCATTTAGTTGTCTAGAAAATATAATGAATTATTTTAAAAGATGTTTCTCTTAAAAAAAATTTTTTTGTTAATGATCGTTTTTTTATATTGCCATTACTCAAATAATTGGTTAAGATTTTTTTTATTATAATTGGCATTTCTCAATAGAATAACAAAAAAGAAATTAAAAATGTAATTGTTTAAGTTAACAATTTGTTATAAACAATGATCATTGTATTTTTTTCTGAAACTACTAAAAATTACAAAAACAACCATATGCAACAAAGTGTCGAAAAATGTTTTATACCGTAATTTTAGAAAAATCTATAAAAAATGTAAAACAAACATTTTTGACACATTGTTGCATATGGTTTTTGTAATTTGTAGTAGTTTCAGAAAAAAAATATAATGAGATTTGGAATTTGTTTATAGCAAATTGTTAAATAAACAAACAATTGAATTTTTAATATCAATTTTTATTTTCTGTTATTCTATTGAGAAATGACAATTATAATTTTCAGAGAAAAAATAATTCTTAACTATTCATTTAAGTAATGGACATATAAAAAAAACTATTATAAACAATAAGTTTTTTTTAAGAAAAACATTGTTTATTAAAAAATTATATTCTCTAGACAACAAAATAGCAAAAATACTTTTTTTTATATTAAATTCATAAATTTGTTTATAAATAATTTATAAACGAATGTTCTAAATAAAATTTTTTGAAAGCCTTTGTTCGATGCAAAAACAGAATAGTAAAACATATGGATAACAATTTTTTTATTCATAATTTTTTGTTAACTTTAATAAACAAAATAAACAACTTTCAAAAACTTTCATAACGTGATCTTGTTAAGTATATATATATATATATATATATATATATATATATATATATATATATAAGAAGGGCTCCAGGAAGCGAAATTTTTTTAGAGCCATTATTCAAACATTTATGCTGTTTTTTATTAAAACCGAGGTCCAAAAAATAAGGATTATTTGATTTATTCAAATTTTAAAATTGATATTTAATACTATAAAAAAATATTTTACGTGGTGTACTCTCTTTAGAGAGAGCGCATGCCGTAGTGGTCGCGCGGAGCCCTATTTTCAGCGTTAAATTAAAATGATACATAATGGAGATAGAGTTCCATGAAATACTTTTTTTATTGGAAATTTCCTCCTCTTTAAGAATATTTCGCTCATAGTTTTTGAGTTATTCCCAAAAACAGGACTCCTTTTTGTTTTTGTTTTTTGTTAATAACAATTGCAAAAAAAAAGGCTCTCTCAGAATTGCTTCTTGAATCGAATGAGCTATTGCTCATATTTTTAGGAGACTTGGAACAATTTTTCGCAGGAAACTCACTTCTCGACTCGTCTAATAGTCGAATATTTTCGTATAAATTATGAATGACAAATCTAGATTAACATATTATTCCAATTGATATAACTGTGAGAAAATATATTCGGCATTGCGAAGCGTTTCTGTATTTTCTTGAAGAGATTATATAGCGGGTGTCCTTGGTTTTTTCCTCGGCGTATATTACAATCACCAGCTGACGTGGAAATCCAAAAATGAAATATATTACACAATTCAATTATAATGATGGTGTTGTGAAAAAGCAGCTATGAGTTCCTCAACACCATTCCATTCAAATTTTGTTTTATATATTCTTTGAATTGTAATGAGTATAAGAAATATGTTTATTATCTCCAGGTAATTCTTCGGGCTCCGTCTATCATAAAAATAGAATAATTAATAAGAAACCTTTTTAAAGACAGGATTTTATTCAAATGCGCTAAAAAGTTAAAAATAATTGGATGTGTGACGTAGGTTATTGCGATAGATTCAAGAACTTGTCGCGCAAAGTTTTTAGTTCGGCTACAAAATAGACTTTTTCAATAATTATTTTATTTTGTGCTTTTTAGTAAGTACGCTTCAATCTATGCATTTTTGTTGAAGCATCTTTATTATGAGGCTTTTTTCCTATAAGTTGTGAGCTATCTATTTCTTCGATGAGGAGACCATCTAAAGATTAACTCGTCGGCCACCCTGGAGCTGGCATCTTCAATTTATGAATGTCGACAAAAAATCAATAGTCTTCGACTAAATTCATAATCTCCGACCCCAAAAACTTCGATATACTAATATTGAATAGAAACGGTCCATAATCATGAAACTCGTCCACCATATTGGAGCCGTCGTCTTACAGGTGACCCTCAACCTGTTCCTGTACACATTGTTTTTGTTGACATTTTCCTTAGACCATGTATATATGGAATGTATTACTTATTTTGTATATGTTGTACCTATGTATACTACTCTACTGAAATAAAATCTCTCTATCAATATATTATAGTATGTTTTGTCCAAATGCTCAATACTATGGAGATGTGACCAAACCAACTATCATACTGAAATATTCACCAATTGATTGTGTCAAATTCGAAAGAGCTTGTCAGGCCATCTTGAATTTATGAATTTTGATTATAAATTCATAATCTCCGACCTCAAAAACCCCCACATACCAATTTTGAATAGAATCGGACCATAATTGCAAAACTCGTCTGCTACCTAGAATTTATGAATTTTACAAAAAAAAATCATAATCTCCGACCCCGAAAACCACCACATACCAATTTTGAATAGAATCAGACCATTATCAAAGATATCGTCCGTCATCTTGGATACGTTACCACATTTTGCATCTTTTTCTGCACAATGATCCTTGTCACTAAACGAAAACCTTTATGCTACTTATAATTGCTGTTTATATTCTGCGTCGCAATAATTATTTTCGCTATGCAATTAGTTTTCAGATATTGAATCAAATCTTTATCAAATACGCTATTGCACACCAACATACTATACAGGGTGGATTAGTAACTTGAAAATTGGTTTTCTGTCATTATCGATTAAATAAAATATTTTGAGTCCTACAGGGTGTGCCAAAAGTCGGTACCAACTTTCTTATTCCAAATGGAAACCCACATTTTGTTTCGAATGGTTTCATGAATTTTGACAAAAAATTCACAATCTTCGACCCCGAACACCCCCTCATACCAATTTTGAATAGAATTGGACCATAATTATCAAATTCGTCTGCTATCTAGAATTCATGAATTTTACTAAAAAAACATAATCTTCGACCCCGAAAGCCCCCACATACCAATTTTGAATAGAATCGGACCATAATCACAGATATCGTCCGCCATTTTTATTTCATAATATTCGACCCCGAAAACCCCCACATACCAATTTTGAATAGAATTGGACCATGATTACCAAACTCGTCTGCTATCTCCGTCCCCGAAAACGACTACATACCAATTTTGAATAGAATTGGACCATAATCAAAGATATCATCCGTCATCTTGAGGCAGCCATTTTGATTTTATGAATTTTGACAAAAAATTCACAATCTTCGACCCCGAACACCTCCTCGTACCAATTTTGAATCGAATCGGACCATAATTACAAAACTCGTCCGCCATATTGGAGCCGTCATCTTGAATTTCTAAATTTTAACAAAAAATTCCTAATCTCCGACCCTAAAAACCCCCACATACCAATTTTAAATCGAATCGGACCGCGAACACAAATCTCGTCCGCCATCTTGGAGCCGCCATTTTGCCACAATGCATTATGAACATCTACCAAATTTCAAGGTGAGCGGACGTCGGGAAGTGGGTCAGGTGAAAGTAAATAACAGCTTGTAAAAAGGAAACCGACAGCCGTTTTCCGACTCAGAGACTGATGTACAGGGTGATTCAAAAATACTTTGACAAACTTCAGGAGGTGATTCCTCACAATATTCTAACATGAATTGTCCGAATAAATATATGTCCGGAAACGCTTCGTTTCCAAGATACAGGGTGTTAAAGTTTTATTTTTATTTTCGTTTTTTTCAAATAACTTTTGAAATACTGACATTAATTTAACGAAAATTGGTAATGAGAGGTTTTCTGAGGTGTCGAATTCGAAGCTGATGTTATTATTGCTCTCACTCGTAGGGGGTGCCACCTACACATCTTTTTCTTTTTTGAAGATTCATAACTTTTATGAGCGTACTTCTAGCACATTTTTCAGTAAAAAAATCAATTCCTCTATCATATCTACCCTGTTACAAGTCGCTATGAGCAACCGTTTTCTAGATATTTGGACTTGAAAATTTCAAGTCGATTATTTGATAATCGATGCGTGTTGAAGTTATTACCATTATTTTGCATTTTTCACAAGAATGCTTAGGAAATGAATTTGACGTTTAAGTAAGTAGTTTTGGTAATTACATATTATGTGATAGTCAAACGTTTTGTTGTTTTGTTGAAGTTTCTGTAAGTTTTAAAACACTAATTTTAAAAAAATGGATTATTTAAACAATAATGCTCATTTAGCCGATATGCATTTCGTTAATGGCCTTGCGGATGGCAATGCACGCGAAGCAAGACGTATTTATCAGGAGCGATTTCCTAATCGAGTACTGCCTTCAGCTCCAACATTTTCCAGTCTCCACCGTCGTTTGGCAGAAATAGGTAGCTTTAAGAGGGCAGCTGATATTATTGGAAGACCACGAGCAGTCCGAACCCCAGAATTGGAAGAATCTGTTCTGAACGCTTTCGAGGAGAATCCAGAAACAAGGACAAGAATAATTGCTGAAGCTCTCATTTCTACTCAGTCCACAGTTTGGAGAATTATCCACGATCAACAATTTTATCCTTGCCATATTCAAAGGGTACAAACTCTTTTGCCACGAGACTTTCCCCAACTCATTACTATGTGTCAGTGGTTTTTGAGAAAATTGGCTGGAAATCCTCAATTTTTAAGATATGTACTCTTCACGGACGAGGCAAACTTCTCCCGAAATGCTATCACAAACTTTCATAAAACCATGTTTGGGCTCTGGAAAATCCGCACGCAGTTAGTGAAAGACATTATCAGTATAAATTTTCTGTAAAAGTATGGGCGGCAATAATTGATGATTACTTGATAGGTCCTTTCTTTCTTCCGTTCCGTTTGAATGGCGCAACTTACAGAGACTTTTTACTACTTCAGAATGTACCATTAGAAATTCGTATCCGCATGTGGTTTATGCATGATGGGGCTCCGGTCCATTTTAGCGTTGTAGCCAGGGAATTCCTTAACACTGTCTATCCAAATCGATGTATCGGTAGGGGTGTAGAAGAACCTAACCCGGCGTGGGCACCAAGGTCCCCAGATCTAAACCCGCTAGATTTTTATTTTTGGGGACATTTGAAGTCACTAGTTTATAAAACTCCAGTAGCGAACGAGGAAGATCTAAGAAACCGAATAGTAGACGCCTGTGAAACAATGAGAAACACACCAATAATTTTTGAGCGGGTACGAGAATCAATGACTAGAAGACTGAATGCCTGTATCTTCGCTGAAGGTGGACACTTTGAACAATTTATGTGAATACAATGTAGTTTCCTTTACTTTAATTTATTTTACATATTCAAAATTTCTTGAAATAAAATGTTGATATTTCTTGCAAATTTCATTAAAACAAATACAGTTTTTGCACCCTTAATACAAACATAACTATTTCAAACGAGTAAAAATAAATAGAATAGGTGGCGCATCCTACAAAAAACTAAAACTACTTACTTAAACGTCAAATTCATTTCCTAAGCATTCTTGTGAAAAATGCAAATAAAGGTAATAACTACAAATTTCGGAAGTTATTAAAAAAAACGAAAATAAAAATAAAACTTCAACACCCTGTATCTTGGAAACGAAGCGTTTCCGGACATATATTTATTTGGACAATTCATATCAGAATATTATGAGGAATCTTCACCTGAAGTTTGTCAAAGTACTTTTGAATCACCCTATAATGGTGAATTTCATTATGATAATAAAGCTTACCAATCCGCATCTTTTCCGGAAGCTAGAACTGAAAATTTTAGTTGGGAAATGTTTGGTTGCCAAAAAACCGTAGTGGTTTCTGTGGAGTATCATTTAAAAGGGGTAGTTAGTTATACGAATTACAATATTATAATTTTTTCATAAGTACAACAAAATCGCAGATGTCCAAAAATAATGATTTGAATATTATTTTGGCGTTGAGTAATTTCAAGAATGTAGCACTGGCCGGGTTGGGCCAATGTGTGTGAGGTAATAATTCATATGAAATTATGTTTAGTCGACCTTACAACATTTGGAGATAATTATTTTATATTACCTTATTGCCTAAATAATTCACAGTATTTTTACGCTTATAATGAGAGCATAAATGATAATTATAGTAACAATAAATCAGGAATAATGAGAGTAAAAGCTGAAATAGTGAAAAAGCGAACTTGGAATAAAATACAATATAGACTAATAAATATAAAATGTAGGGTAATCGAAAATGAAAATATAATAAAAATATACAAATTTAGAGATTTTCAGGTAACTTGTTGACTTTGTATATTAATGATACTACGAATATGTCGTCGTTCTTGTTCAAAAATAAATGTTTCCAAGTATTTCTTGAAAAGAGATAAGGTACTCAATGAAATGTTAGATATGTATGCTGTTGAATAATATTGGTTCCAGGAGGAGATGACAATGTTGTCCGGTTGTTGCATTGGTTTTAGAAATTACTAGTTTTTCCCTGCTATGCCTGGTGTCTCGATAATGTTCATTTTCAACCGACGAAAATAAAGGAGGACGTTCTCTAGTCGACGCGTATATTTTTTTTAAGTAAGACCACGCATAACTTTTTACAGAGAAGTCCGATTTGGATGATTCTTGTTTAATAGATAGGGTATACTTCGAAGTTGGTACCATTTGGATTTGAAAAAAAAATCACTCCTACGGGTAGGAAAATGGGGGATGATTGTTGGTTCATCCACAAAATTTTTACTTCTTAACCGATTCTACCACGCATAACTTTGAACTGGGTCATCCGATTTGGATGTTTCTTTTTTTATTGTATAGGTTATGCTTGGAAGTTGCTACCATTTGAATTTGAAAAAAAATTACACCGCTTAGGGCAGGTACCTCATGTTTGGGGTAATATGTACATACAGTGCTTCTCAAAAGTCCCCTCCCCCCTCTTATTTTTGGAACGATTATACATAAACAAGTGAAATTTGGAAACTGAATATTAAAGGTTGTAAACTTCCCTACTAGTGATGATAGATGACGAAATCGTCAAAGATGACGTCACAAGGCCATTGTGACCAATAATTTTAAATGGAACCCTACGGCAAGCGACACCTCTTTTAAAAGGTATCGAAAAAACCCATTCAATGATACTAATTTTGTTTGTGTTTATGGCAGTTTTGGCAACTCGCTTTTAAAAAACGCAAAGCTGTGATGAATTAAATCAGTTAATACTAAAATTCCAAATTCAAGCTCCGCCTCTGGATAGTTGTCAAATAAGCTGACGTTTTTGTTAGTCTCCCTAATTCGACGTTTTTGTAATTGTCCAAGTTTTTGTACATTTAATAATTTGTGTATTGTTGATCGAACGTTTAACTGTTTTAGCAGCTTTTGGTACTTTTAATATTTTTGTACATTTTAATAATTTGTTAGACTATTGTGAGCCGAACGTTTAAGTGCTTCAAGAAGCGAAATGGTACGTGCTTTAGGTGATAAAGTAGCAGAGATCCTAATTCTTGGTGAAACTGTACAAAATATTCATGCAGCAGAACGCATCATTAATGAGAGGTTTCCCGATCACCCCGTTTCGAGGACTTATTTAAGGGAGCTTCTTCGTAAGTTTGAAACAACGGGTAGTATTAATGATGCGAAACGATGTGGCAGACCACAAATTTCTGATGAGAAAAAAATTGATATACTGGCAGAAGTAATAGTTAATC
This sequence comes from Gonioctena quinquepunctata, assembly GCA_018342105.1. Classification (NCBI taxonomy): domain Eukaryota; kingdom Metazoa; phylum Arthropoda; class Insecta; order Coleoptera; family Chrysomelidae; genus Gonioctena; species Gonioctena quinquepunctata. Next base: position 287,300 of record JAFIRS010001623.1, read on the forward strand.
CTACTTCTTCAACAACTCACGTTGCATCTACCTGTGAAGTCAGTCGAAGTACAGTACACAGGGTGTTGGAAAAAAAACAAATTTCATCCATACCAATTGAAAATGGTTCATCAACTCTCAGACGACGACCCAGACCGAAGACAAGAATTTTGTGAAAATATGGAAACTAAAATCAACCAACAGCCAGACTATGTCAAAACAATTTGTTTTAGGGACGAAAGTACTTTCTATCTAAATGGAAATGTAAATACACAGAATGTGAGGTATTGGAGTGACGCAAATCCTCACCTGTTTCGTGAAACACATACCCAATTTCCACAGAAGGTGAATGTTTGGGCAGGTATCCTGGGAAACCACATCGTTGGGCCTCTTTTTTTAAATACTAATTTAACGGGTGAGGTTTATCTGGAACTGTTGCAAAACGCAATAGAACCGTTAATCCTTGAAATTTTGGAAGATCCAGATTAATTCGGCAATTTGGAAATAACATTCCAACAGGATGGTGCTCCTCCACATTATTACGGTGCAGTAAGATGTTATTTGGATGAGGAGTATCGTGGTAGATGGATTGGACGACGATGTTCAACGGAATAGCCAGCTCGATCACCGGACCTCACACCTTTGGGTTTTTTTCTGAAGGGGTACCTTAAATCGAAGGTTCACGCCACTGAACCTGACAATATTGCCGTTTTAAAACAACGTATTGTTGCAGAATGTGAGGCTGTTTCCGCAGACACATTTGCAAAAGTACGAGAAGAGTTTAAAAATAGAATATTTCACTGTCAGGAAGTAAATGGAGCAATTTCTTTAAGTAGATACTGATTATTAAATCTGTAATTAATATCATACTGAATGGAATTTAAATTTTAATGTTTACTAATGAGCCATTAAAACTGCCATAAACACAAACAAAATTAGTATCATTGAATAGGTTTTTTCGATACCTTTCAAAAGAGGTGTTGGTTGCAGTAGGGTTCCATTTAAAATTATTGGTCACAATGGCCTTGTGACGTCATCTCTGACGATTTCGTCATCTATCATCACTAGTAGGGAAGTTTACAACCTTTAATATTCAGTTTCCAAATTTCACTTGTTTATGTATAATCGTTCCAAAAATAAGAGGTGGGGAAGAGGACTTTTGAGAAGCACTGTATATAATTACATGTCCTGACTAAGTGACTCACTGATTGATTGATAGACGATCAACGCCCAGATCAAAGATCTAAAATTTTGACAGCATATTTTTTTTAAATTCCATCTTTGAAGTGGTGAAAACGTGGGTGAGAAGGGGGTAAAAGTACAGTTGTTCTGAAATTAGAGTCATGGAAACTAGTATTTAGGCTCTTCTTCACAAATAAAGAAAAATATGTTTCAGGGTTTTTGAAAATTCAACCCCAAAGCGGTAAAATGAGGGTTGAAAGTCTGTATAGTTAGTTTTGAAGTTAGGATAATGAAAATTGGTATTTGAGAATCTTTGTTACAAATAAAAAATACGTGTTTCGGTGTTAATGGAAATTCAACCCCTACAGAGGTGAGATGGGGGTTAAATTGGGATTGGAAGTTTGTATAGAAATTCCGTTACAATTCCGAACAAATCCTCTTGGACAATAATTTCAGGCTCTATTCATGTGAATTTATTACCCTATTTGAAATTTTTGCTCAACACTCAGGGAAAATATGGACACTATTTGCATTCTGTAGGATTCCATATTACTACCACTGGAATCCACTGATAACTTGTTATGAATTTAGATCACCCACCTTTCCCTTTTTTATTTTCTCAAAATGTTCCCGAAGTAATCGTTTTTTTTTTTTCAATATACCGAGTTCTCCTAGCCTCATTTAAATCGGACTATAAATAACGAAACTTGTCCTCCATTTTCAATACGTCATATTGATTTTTTTTAAGTTGGGTTCTGCTAGCTTTACGGTAAAGCTAGCAGTACCCATGATTTTTTTTCAAACCTATATAAGGAAAATCGGCAGTGGGTTCAAACGTGAACCTAAAATGAGCCTTAAATTATGGTGTAACCATATTTTCCATAAAAATCCGATTAGCCTGAAGCTTAGGGTTGATCTAGCAAAACCCAAGATTTCTCCTACAACTGGAGAGCAAAAAATTTTATAATAGAGTAATAAATTGACAAAATGAGCAAACAATTATGACGGAAAAAGTTCTTTTGAATACTTTCATAATTCAATGGGGTTGTGTCAGCCTAAACGCGAAGCTAGGAGAACCCGGTATACTAAAAAAAAATTGAGAAAATCGAAAAGAGTAAGGTGAATGATACAAATTCATAACAAGTTTTTTTTACAATGAAAGGGTTTAGGTACATAGTAGAAATGGAATACGATAAAATGCAAATAGTGCCCATATTCTGGTAAAAAATTCTCCATGATCGTTGGGCTATTTTTGTTGAATATAGTAATAAATTAGCCAGATATGAGCCAACAATTATTACGTAGAAAGTTTTTTGAATACTTTGAGATTTCAGTCTAAAGTTAGAATTCAGCATTTTGAAAAAAAACAATTACTTCGGAACTATTTTGAGAAAATAGAATGATACAAATTAATAACGTTTTTTTTTTTAGTTAAAAGGTTTAGGTTGTATGTGAAATCCCATAGAATGCAAATAATGTACCTATTGTCCCTGATTGTTGTTCTTTTTTTTAATAGTAATGAATAGCCTGAACTGAGGCTAGGCGAACTCGGTTTATTAAAAAAAAACGATTACTTGGGGAACATTTTGAGAAAATCGAAAAGGGAAACGTGGGTGATCTGAATTCATAATAAGTTATTAGTGGATTCCAGCGGTAGTAATGTGGAATCCGACAGAATGCAAATAGTGTCCATATTTTCCCTGAGTGTTGAGCAAAAATAATTCAATCAAATATGGTAATAAATTCACATGAATCGAGCCTGAAACTATTGTCCAAGAGGATTTGTTCGGAGGTGATTTTTTAAGTTGGGTTCTCTAGCTTTATGGTAAAACTAGCAGAACCCCTGATTTTTTTTAAGCTATATGAGGAAAAACAGCAGTGGGTTTAAACGTGAGCCTAAAATGAGCCTAAAATTATGGTGTGATCAGATTTTTGATAAACATTCGATTAGCTCTTTGGTTCCGCTAGCTCAACGTTAAGCTAGCAGAACCCGCGATAACTCCCATAATTGAAGATAAAAAAATTGTCAATAGGGTAATAAATTAGCCTAAAATTATGGCCAGAAAAAAATTTAAAATCCCAAGGTGGTTCTGCTAGCTTTACGGAGATAAAAATGCAGACCTTAGGCGGACATTTATTCTTTCAATCCAAATGTAACTTTGCCTATTTTTGTTTGAATACAAATTTCAGTAAACTATCTGGAAAAGGAGATCATTAAAGGATATAGAAGGGATTTTCACTAATTAAAATTTTTTGTAGGTATATTGAGTGATAATAAGAAACGGTCCGAAAGTTAATAATTATTATATTTTTTTATCTAAGCAAAAATATTGTTTGTATTGTTTATTGATATCACCCTGGAATAATTTCTTGGTAATTGAGTCCAAGGTGGGCACTACTCTACTGGCCTCATCAACTTTTTTAAATTTTCGATCTTTTCGTTTTCTTTCCAGATAATGATCTACGACATATCTTTTTTTTTCACAAGATTTCTTTTGTGTTGATGAACAATTAGATTTCGTCTGCCTAAATCTGTCCGAACATTTGTATAATTGTTTTTTATGCAGACTGTGTTGGATTTGGAGGAAAATCTAGGATTTCCGCTTCTCCATTTTGTATGAAAAATAAAATTTGCAATTCGAGGAAACTCTTCCAGATGTGGAATTAGTTTATTTTGTTTTTTATTGAAGTTTTCTACCGAAGCAAATATCTTACATGGGGAATTTTCCACACTCAAGAATAAATCATGAAACAGTTGCTGATTGCTACTGAAGTCCGCTGAAATAGTTTCTTAGCCGTGAAACCGAGGTATGGCTTCATATTTAGAGGATCTTTCCGTTGACTGGAAACCCCTTTTCTATGAATTATGTAAACTTCCCAATGTAAGTGAAATATTTGAGTTGAAAAACAAAATGTGATCCTTTTTCAACGCAACGCATTTGTGATTTCCACATCTAAGAACCCTTTTTCTGAATTAAAATTTCATTTGTCACATAAAATCTAATTATAGAAATATTTTTTCTCAAATCAATGAGAATTGATTGGACTACTTTTTCTTAGTTTCAAATATGAGAATATTATATTTTTCTTTTTGCACTAATTGTTACTCATGTTCATATGAATCACTGATTTGGAATAAGTTCGGATTTATAAAAAAATGGCCTCGATAAACACTCTGGAGTCACTTTTTCGCGTCAAGAAAACTGGGTTTTTTCCAGTTTATCCATGTACCATTTCTTCTTCTTCATCATAATTGTCATTTTTGAGCATTAAAAGAGAGTTTTCCGAACTTTTGTTACTTTTTTGAAAATGTACGAGATATCATTCGAAAATCACATCAAAATAGCAAGCAAAAGACATTCACTAAGTACTACTGTTTAATCTTCGGTGGAACGAATTCAACAAATAATAATGATTTAAATTAGGCTAAGCAAGTATTCTGACTTTTTGTTTAATATCAATCTTCAAACTTTCTAGAAGGTCGAGTTTACAAGCTTTCTTTTTTATATATAATATTTCAAACTATGTGGCCCATTAAATAATGAATGATTATTATTGAATACTTTCATTGATTGTTGTACAAATTTAAAGTAGATTTGCTTGAGCCAGAAATTTTATGTGGATGGTACTCTGGACCACTGCACAAAAATTTTCTTTCAGTTGTTCACCATACACGGCTGCCTCTGCCCAGACACACCACACAACTGTTCTACTAATAGATTCTATTATATATACCTCAAACCCGATGAAGTATAATCTGTTGTGGTTTACGGCATGGCCGTACCCAGAGAAAAATTTCGGGGGGTGTTTGGTATTAAAGTAAATAATGCAATGTACATTTTACCAAACACACATTTTTTTTCACCTTATTCCAGATATATTTCACAGATTTCGGGGGGAAGGTTTAACCCCCCTAACCCCCTGGGTACGGCCTTGGTTTACGGTAATTTATTCTATAAGCGGTCAGCGAAGTTATCAACTGGTTTTTACGCGGGAATAGTTTTTACTCAATTTGGTCTACTATATGCTTTATACGGGGAATCATATTTATTTCTCTTTCCGGATTTCTTCATAATTCAACATAATATGTACGATTTTGAATGAACTCTCTATTTTGAGTGGAAGATGACTTTATTCAACTGAGGTGGATCTACACGTGTTGAAGAAGAAGGATTTTTTCGGTAGAACCGACTGTATTTTGTGCCAAATTGTGCCGAGAATATAGTGTTCGTAGTTTATGCTGTTTGAAAGAATGAGCTTTGATTGATTTTTGTGCGAGAAAACGGTGCTTGAAAATTACGTTCTAGAACAAAAAAATGTATCTAACTCGGAAACGGTATAAGACCGCCGCGTTTTTCTTCCGGATTCGTGTTCAAGACACACACAAAAATGCGTAAGAAAAGTCATTCAGCTATTTTCAGGGAGCATGAGTGGACTAATTATACATTTACCAAAAACACCATGTACAGCTGTAAATATTTTTTTAAAAGTTCAGTAACTGAAAAAAAAATACCTTCAAAGTTTCAATGGTAAATATGCTCCCTGAATATAGGTAAAAAATGCGGTGGTCTTATACTGTTTCCGAGTTAGAACACTTTTTACTTTTTTTTAACCTCATTTCCAAGCACCGTTTTCTAGCACAAGAATCACTCAAAATGCCTCCTTTTTTTACCAGCTTAAACAATTAACCCTAAATTTCTTATTTTCGGCACAACTACGCACAAAATATTGCCGGTTTTATCGAAAAAATCCTCCTCCTTAAACAGTTACAAATAAACAAACTTCACACATCTGAGAGTTAAAATTTAGTAACTTTCCCTTTTTTTTCATGCATGTTGGTAATAACAAATAAATCACCGCCAACTTTTCGATATTTGAATTCGAAAAGTTGTCGGTGACTTATTTGTTATTACCAACATGAAAAAAAGGGAAAGTTACTAAATTTCATCTGTCAGATGTGTGAAGTTTGTTTATTTGTAACTGTTTGAGAAGGAGGATTTCTTCATAAAACCGACAATATTTTGTGAAGTGATTTAGGGTTAATTATATTTATGTTGGTAAAAAGAAGAAAGCATTTTGAGGGATTTTTGTGCGAGAAAACAGTGCTTGAAAATCAGGTTAAAAGAAAGTAAAAAGTGTTCTAATTCGAATTCGAGTTCAGCAGGCAAAAACACGTAAGAAAAGTGTTTTACCTATATTCAGGGAGTATGAGTACGCTATCTTTATATTTAGCGTTTTAATATTTAATGAAATCGAAAAATTACGTGCTAAATGGACCATGATTGAAAAATAAATTATTATTGTGCCAATTTTTCTTTGTTCGAATATCACTCACCATGAATTATTGTCTCATCCAGTATGTGCACTCGTTTCTTCAGAAATCTGGCCAATAACCAACATAAAAACGCGCGAAGAAAGTAGTGTATCTCTAGCACCAAGTACAAAACTAGACAAACAACTGCACCCCCTAACAAAATATAGCACCACAAATCCATCGTACGACTTATCAGTAATATCACAAACTCATAATATCACCACTTCCCATAATAAACGAAAACTGTTATTAATAATTGTAAAGATTGTAAAATGTGATAACTTGGCATTTTTGTATTCAATGAACTAACACATATTAGCTAATGTAGAACAGTTGAAAATCGACTGACCGCGCTATACCGGTTTAAGATCTAGCATAGAAAATATTGAGTAATAGTGCGCGTATATTACAATGTTTCATTGGTGAGTAATTCTATCCGGGACATATAAGTATTTCGGGGAAAGATTGAAACTTTCCGTCATTACCACATAAAGAATCAATAACTTGACTGGACGCATGCCTCAATGTCCTTTAAAAGGTGCGGTGAAAACAACATTTACAGCAAATGCATTATTAATGAGAAAGACTAATTACCTAATAGCCGAGACTGATGGCTGCGTATTATTCAAATCCGATTTTTGATTGAGAAATTCCAATTCCTCGGGCGTATAGGCTCACAGTTGCGAATTGTTTTTTGAAGAAACCCATTTCTACAGAGGCGGCTTTACTCGATTTCTTCATTCTTTGGGGGCACAAGAGTAAACGAAGCATTGCCAAAATAATTATAGTACAGTCGATAGAGATGTGAGGGTGCATTTTCGCGTAAACATTATTATTAGACCAGAAGAAATATACATTAAATATGGAAAATTTTACAATAATTCCAAAAGTTCTCAAACATTGATTTGTTTGAAAATGTGTTTATAAAATCAGATGTGGAATCATATGCGAATCATATGCGAATATTGAATAGAATTTTTTTTCTGTGAATTGAAAAATCCACGATCAAAATTTATACTTGTGAATATCTACTAATTGAGAATGTTTCCCTTATCTTATATTTTGTGAACACGGCAACATTTTTAAAAGTTAAAATTGTAAAATGTATTGCTGTTTTGCCCTGAAAATTGAAATCATTTTGTAAACCTAGGAAAATATTCATCACAAGGTTTTCAAACCATTCGGGCATCAGCATAGTGAACAATTATGAGCAAACGACATTATTTTGAATTAATTCCAATAAAAAATGTCTGATATTTTTCAAAATGTACAGATACTTTGGATAAATATACATGAAGATTTGTATGAAATTGCAAAACCATGACACGCAAATTATATATATAAACAGGGTGTTTCAAAATTCAGTATCAAGATTTCAGGTCAAAATGAGACTTTTTTTTCATAAACATGTGTCCGCTAACGCTTCGTTGCCAATCTACAGAGCGTTAAAATTTCAAGATTTTTTAATTTTTTTCTTCGTAGCTCTTTTAGTTTTTGCGATATTAAGATCAAATTTGAAACATAGGTTATGTTTCAGGGTTTACATCATCCAGTATGCCGAGTGATTGTAAGAATCTACAGGGAGATATTTTTTCAGGGGTCAAGTCCTTTTTCGCCCCATAAACTTTTTTGTAGTGCGCCGCTGGTGGATTCTAACATATATATAAATCGTTTATTCAGTCATATAACTAATATCAAGTACAATGAGTAACACAAAAAAATATAATAATATGAAATTCGTAAAAAATATGTATATAGGTACAAGGGAACATATGTAGCAAAATGAACAAACATGCAGAACATACACAACATATGAATGTTGTGGTAATTCACTACTGCGTCGCGTGTAAAGTGAGCTTCGTCGGTGAAAAGGATACGAGATAAAAATGGAGGATCCCTAGTACAGTTTGCGCAGTATGCATCGGGAGAACTGCAAGCGCCGTGGAAAATTTCGCGGAAGCAAACCTTGGACGCGCTGGATATGATATGGGTATAGCATATTTTCGTGTAAAACCCTCCAGATAGTTGAATGGGAAACATCCAAATCTCGTGCTATTTGTTGAGTAATCATACCAGGATTTTCGTCGATAATATTTAAAATCTCTTCATCTCTTACTAGGTTTCGTGCTTGTCGCGGTCTGCCAGCATCGTGCCTTGGAGTCTGAAATCTGCCGTATTCCCAAAGGTGCTGATGGGAATTTATAAAAGTTCTATAGTTGGGAAGCCGGCGATTAGGAAATCTTAGCGCGTCAACCTCTGAGCTTCAAGTCCGTTACCATTAGCCAGACCATAAACAAAATGGATGTCAGCCAGATGTTCAAATGAATATGGTTCATTTTCCATTTTAATGTTAAACAAATACTCGATGAGACATCCACTAACTTCCAAATAATGTCACATGCTCCAAAACAAACCTAAACGTCAAAATGAAAATAGCAGTCAAAGCCCACTAACATTCATAGAAGTTTGTGCGAAAAGGCAAGTTTTGAACCAGACAATCATCTAAAAGAATTACAACGTACTCTAAGAACACCAGAAATTGAGGTAGCGGTTTTGAATTCAGTACACGAAAAATTGGGAACAATTTGAATATCTCACATATTCTTGAATGGGAAATTCACCATATCCAACGGGTTCAGGTGCTACCTCCTCTCGACTTTCTATTACGGATGAACTTTTGTCAATGGTTTCTTCAAAAAGTGTATTTGATACTGAAATTTTATTCAGCGATGAAGCCAATTTTTCCAGAAACGCCATCCAAAACTTTCACAATAATCATTTTTGGGCTGAAGAAAACCCACATGCAATCTTGGAATCCTGTCACCAGGAGCAGTTTTCCGTTAACGTGTGGGCTGGAATATGCGGATATTATATAATTGGACCCTATTTTCTTCATGCGAGGTTGAATGGGCATAATAACCGGCAGTTTCTCGAAGTAGAATTGCTAGCTTTGGTGAAAGATGTTTCCATTTTAGTAAGAAATCGACTGAGGTTTATGCACGACGGGGCGCCAGCGCACTCCAGTACTCTGGCTCGCGAATATTTAAATCAAAATTACCATAATCGCTGTTTAGATTATTTCCTGTGGGGTCATCTTAAAACATTGGTTTACAGCACACCAATTCATACTGAAGAGGAGTTGAGAAAACGCATCATAGTTTCTTGCGAAACTATTAGAAACAGTACCGGCATTTTCCAAAGGGTACGTGAGTCCATGAGAAAAAGAGCAAAGGCATGCATATTTGCAGGAGGTTCACGTTTTGAACATTTGATTTAATTAATTTTTTTGTGCGCTCAGGGTAATTTTGAGTTAGCATTCCAAAATGTATTTAGATTACTTCAATTTTATAATTTTTCCGTTTAAAAATTATTTCCTTCAATACATTTTTGTTTAAAGTTATATACATTGTTTTTTCTCGTAAGTGGTCTAGCGAGATGCAAATGAATGAATTTTATTTTATTATGCGAAAACCGTGCGTCAAACGAAAAAAATCAAGAGACCGGATTTGCTCACAAAGGAATAACGATTTCAGAAATAATTTTTACTTTTAGAATGAGCAGTAGCGTATCGCTTTTCTTTTTAAAATCATTCAGCGCAAATCCCGCACGAACGCCACTGGAAAGAATAAAAAATTATGTTGTACAGCAGAAATGTCTTGATGCATAGAAGATGCGTACTATGTACAAAAATATCTATGGTCCTACCAAAGTTACCATACATTTTTTTTTCTTAAACCTTTAGGACTTTGTGGTTCAAAAGTTAAGACCTTTAGGACATATGTTCATATGAAGTTTTTGTCTCAAAATGGACCCAAGAATTACCTCCTCAAATATTAGGATGTTTTTGACAAACACCCTGTATATTGCGTTACTAGGCGTACAGTCGAAAAGAGAAAATACAAAATAATTAACATGATATAGAACTCTTTTTTAACACAGGACGTTCCGTAGTTAACATTATAATTTACTGTTATTTTACCCGATTATATATTGTTTTTTAACCTTGAATGAATCGAAGTAGTTTTACCATTACATCGGTCAATGTGTAATTTTTTAGCATTGCATACCATATTTTTCCACTGATTGAAATTATATAGTTCCACGGTCTCACATTATAAAGTTTGCACCAAATGGTAAATTCTTCCATTGAATGAATTTAACTTTGCGAATGGTTTCCCCCTAAAGTAATCAGGTGGCAAATTTGTCAAAAATCGTGTTTTCTCCAGAAATTTTTGATAATCGCAATATATTTATTTTGATACATTTCAAAAATCAAAGCGGCCATTTGATGTGTTTCGGCTATATCTTTTAAACTGCTGTAACGGGTTTTTCTAGGATCGGAAATTCTGCGGCTTCAACGGTCCCTAGAAGAGTTCGTTACTTATGACGCCAAAGTACTATACAGGAAATATGTTCCTATCTCAACTTTAAATCTCGGGCGCCAGATTTTATAGTGGTTTACTCCACGCACTAAGGTAGCAACAGATGGAGATACGGTATTACAGGGGTCTGATGGTATTATGACACTTTTTGTACTCTTCAAAAGACTGTAGGCTTTAATTACAATATTTAATACTGGACACCGGTTTTATTTATGTCCACAGAGAAACACGAGAGGCAGAGCCGTCTTCACACGTGAAGAGGCTTTTTTTTATTTCGCAAACACAATGTTATTACTGATAGACAGTACGGCTTCATCCAAAACTCAAATGCTGACGATGCTGTAGTTGATTTTCTAAAACAAACAGTCAAAACCTTGGACAACTCATCAAAGTGTGCAGAAGTTTTCTTAGATGAAGAAACTGTCATTAAGGTATTCGTAGTCGAGCGCTAAACCTTATGTCCAATTACTTAACAGGTAGAGTACAGAAAGTAAAAATTGTAAATGAACTGAGCTCTGACTCAATTGTGAAATCGGGGTTCCACAAGGGACTGTTCCTCGTATATATGAACAACATTTCAAAAATAGCTGGTCCCGAAGGGTACCCCAGATAACACAGGATATCCTATGGATATCCATTTCATGTCCAATTCTGGTCGGGATATCCCTGGATTTGAAATGGACATCCATGAGATATCCATTGAAGGATTTGAAATGGATATCCTTCAGAAGATATCATATGGATGGCCATAAGATATCCGGGGCAAATATGGATAAGTATAAATTGCAAGATTGATTTTTATTGTGTCAATTTCTAAGTTTTTTTCATGCTCGTACATATGGATGATTTTTTTTTGAAAAATCTCATGTTTCGTTTTTTTACTTGATTTGAAATGGATATCCATCGACGGATTTGAAATAGATATCCTTCAGAAGATATCCTAGGGATGGCCATGAGATATCCAAAGCAATCATAAATAAATTTGAACATTCTCGTAGATACACAAATTGTACCTTTTCAAAACTTATACGTTGTCGCGGGGACCCTCTGCGACAGCCTGGCCATACTATACGCAAAATTACTGGCGACGTCTGTCATTTTATTTTGTTGGGGAAGGTCATAGTCATAGCACTCTAAATCCAAACAAAAAGTTCGGCGTTTTGCATTGGTGTTATTTTTGAGTCGTTTTTTTTCTATTTTCCCTCGTTTTTGATACCCTGTTGGTCTGGACATTATGGTTTTCGTCTGTAGCAATTGATTGTTTCCAAAGGGAATTATACAGTGCTAGTCAAAAGTCCCCTCCCCCCCTCGTATCTTTTGAACGGGTATACTTATAATAATGAAATTTGGAGGGTGGAAATAAACGGATGTAGGCTTCTCAACTGGTCATAACAGGTGACGCAATAGTCATAAATGACGTCACAAGGCCACTGTGACCAATAATTTTAAATGGGACCCTATGGCAAGTGACAGCTCGTTTGAAAGGTATTGAAAATACCTATTCAGTCATACCAATTTTGTTTGGGTTTCGGCTGATTTTGATTGATAAATTGAAGAAATACGAAAATTATAGTTTCGCATTCAATTAATAAAGATTTAAGAACCAGTTCTTATAATAAGTGTTCAAAATGTGCTCCATCTACTTCCTGGCAGTAATGCATCCTATTGCTAAACTCTTGTCGTACTCGTCCCAGTGTGTCAGCGGAAATTGCCCTACATTCTTCAACAATTCGTTGTTTCAGAATGGCAATACTGTCAGGTGCTGTAGCGTAAACCTTAGATTTCAAGTACCCCATAGAAAAAATCTAATGGTGTAAGGTCCGGTGACCGAGCTGGCCATTCGATCGAACCTCGTCGTCCAATCCATCTACCACGATATTCTTCATCTAGGTAACGTCTTACTGCACCGTAATAGTGTGCAGGAGCACCATCTTGTTGAAACGTTATTTCCAAGTTGTCGAATTCATCTGGATTATCTTCTAGAATTTCAAGAATTAACGACTCAATATCATTTTGTAACATCTCCAGATACAATTCACCGGTTAAGTTAGCATTGAGAAAAAGAGGCCCAACTATGTGGTTTCCCAAAATACCTGCCCAAACATTTACTTTTCCTGGAAATTGAGTATGTTTTTCACGAAAGATGTGAGGATTTGTGTCACTCCAATACCTCACATTTTGAGTGTTAACATTTCCATTGAGAAAGAAAGTACTTTCGTCACTAAAACAAATTGTCTGTATGTAGCCTGGTTGTTGGTTCATTTTATTGGACATAGTTTCACAGAATTCTAGTCTTCGGTCGGGTCATCATCTGAAAGTTGGTGCACCATTTTTAATTTGTATGGATGAAATTTGTTTTAGCCAACACCCTATGTACTGTCCTTTGACTGACTTCACAGATAGACGCAACTTGGGCTGTGGAAGAAGTAGGGTTTACTACCATTTCTCCAATTATGTCAATTTTTTTGTCATCACTAATTGTTGGTCGACCAGATCGTTTGGCATCTTGAACACTACCTGATGCTTCAAACTTCCGAAGAAGCTCCCTCAAATAAACCCTCGATATAGGGCGATCGGGGTACCTCTCATTAAACAGTCGTTCCGCTGCATGGAAATTGTTTCTACATTCACCAATTATTAAGATAGCTGCTACTTTGTCGGCTACAGTACTACCATTTTGCCTATGTAAACACTTAAACGTCTCGTTAAACAATAGCTTAGGTAAATTTTCAAGGTATAAACACTTTTGACAAGTAGAGAATTCAAAAACGTCAACCTTTTTGACAATTAACCAGAGGCGTACTTTAAAATCTTTATTAATTAAATGCGAAACTATAATTTTCGTATTTCTTCAATTTATCAATCAAAATCAGCCGAAACCCAAACAAAATTGGTATGACTGAATAGGTATTGTCAATACCTTTCAAACGAGCTGTCACTTGCCATAGGGTACCATTTAAAATTATTGGTCACAGTGGCCTTGTGACGTCATTTATGACTATTGCGTCACCTGTTATGACCAGTTGAGAAGCCTACATCCGTTTATTTCCACCCTCCAAATTTCATTATTATAAGTATACCCGTTCAAAAGATACGAGGGGGGGAGGGGACTTTTGACTAGCACTGTATATTGGCCGAATACAGGTAAATATCAATTGAACAGGGCATAACCTATAAACATCCAGTATTTCCAATGCATTTATGTGTTTGCTATTTGAGTTTCGATATTTTCAGAAATGCTGAAAAGCACGTCGTTACATTTGCCACCATACACGAGTTTTTCAAATGTCACAGTGCCCATAATAAAAACGGTGTGAATGCCTAGAACAGTGGACATGTGATGAAGATGATCAGTAGATTCGAACATTTTCCTATTGATTGCACTGAAAAAATGAATCTTTCGGAAGAATATTTGGGAACTGGATCAAAATTCAAAGCTGCTCTAGGTAAGTTGTTTGTTTTTCTATTCCTTTTTCTAGAACTCTTTTTTTTGGTACCTCAATGAAATCGAAAAATAGGAGCAGTAACTCTGTATGACTTTGTGAAACGATGCCTTTCTTCCATGCTCACTAATATGTTTGCCTCCGAATATAGCTGGTATGGAGCAAAAAAAATTTACTGGATAACTAAAACTGGCTGAATTATCACTAGGTGAAAAGCCCATTCAGTTGTTCAATTTATTTGATAATAATTTGTATTGCCTCATAACAGACTGCTAGTTCAGTGAGAATGCAAAATTGCCAAAAAAGTTTATGTAAAAATTTATATATATATATATATATATATATATATATATATATATATATATATAATATAGTATACCAATAAAAAGAGAGAGAAAAACTATGGCAGTGGTATATATTATCATCATCAGTATTCGAATTCAAAAGAAAGCATAATATTTCTCAGTATTTTTTTGTAGATTTCAACATACATTATACCCGTTGAATATATACATATCATTTCGCAGAAGCGGCTGACCTTCGTGATTCGACGGAAAATAAAAAAGCTACTGAAGAAGCCATCTAAGCTTGGCTGAGAAGGACCAAAGGAAGGCATCTGTCATCTTCTATAATAAAGAAAACACCTGATGGACAAAGAAAATAGCATTCAATTTTTTCTTTAACTTGATTTTTTTGATTATTCTGCATTTAATATTCAAATGTTTTTATTTTAGAGTTTACATATACATTTTATTTGTTGATTACCCCGAAGTTTGTGAGGATTTTTTTTGATACCAGAGTTTATTAATACATTTTTTTTTGTTCAATACTATTATTTCATTTTCCTCTAGATCGCTATTACTATATTTTATCTTCGCTTGATATCCCCGAAGGATATCTCTCGAATATGAAGGAATCTTTCAGATATCTTTTGAATATCCCTGAAAGATATCTCATGGATATTCCTGAAAGATATCTTTGAAGTATATCTTATGGATATCTTTGAAAGATATCTCATGGATATCTTTGAAAGATATATTATGAAAATCTCTGGAGGACATCTTATGGATATCCTTGAAGGATATTCTATGGATGTATAGGTTGTTCCGCCTTGGACATCCATCGGATGTCCATAAGATATCTTTTGGATATGAATTGGATGTCCATAGTACATCCATGAAATTCATGAAGGATGTCCAATGGGTACCCATTGGATGTCCATGTGTTATCTGGGACCTCATCTGTTATGCTGATGATACAGCTCTTATTCTCTCGGGGATAGAATGGAATGAAGTCAAACACTCTGCTGAAAAAGATCTACTAAAATCATATTGGCGAAGTGTTCATAAAAGTAGGTAACAATTAATTTCATTGGACAATGATTGGTTGGTAAGTAACAACTTGTGGAAGTATTGATTTTATTACAATTCGTGCCACAATCTTTTTGAATGCAAATAATTCAACACAAAATAATTAAATCATTGTCAGCGATGACTTAAACTTATTTTATACATTTTAGTACACAGCTTAAATGAAAGCTTGTCTTTTAAACGGTTTTTTATTGGTTATTTTATTTTTTGCTTTTTAGTAAGTTAGCCTTAATTTGTTCATTTCTAATAAAGCATCGTTATTACAAGGTCTCTTCCCCTGTAAGTTTTGAGCTGAAAGAAATCATGATCTCCGACCCCAAAAACTCCCACACACCAATTTTGAATAGAATCTGACCATAATCACAAAACTCGTCCGCTATTCTGAAGTCGCCAACTTGAATTTATAGATTTTGACAAAATACCAATTTTGAATCGAATCGGACCATAATCACAAAACTCGTCCTCCATTTTGGGGCCGCCATCTTGAAATTATAAATTTAGACAAAAAATTCATAATCTCCTACCACGAAAACACCCGCATACCAATTTTGAATCGAATTGGACCATAATAAGAAAACTCGTCCTCCATCTTGGGGCCGCCATCTTGAATTTATTAAGTTTGACAAAAAAATCATAATATCCGACCCTGAAAATCCCACATACCACTTTTGATTCGAATCGGACCATAATCACAAAAATCGTCCGCATTCTTGGAGCCGCCATTTTGAATTTACGAAGTTTGACAACAAATTCATAATCTCCGACCCCGAAAACTCCCACCAATTTTGAAAGAAATCGGATCATAATTACAAATCTCGTCCGCCATATTGGAGCCGCCATTTTGTTTTTTTCTCTAACAAAAATTCCATAATGCATTTTGTCACCGGAATTATGTATACCTGCCAAATTTCAGTTTGCTATTTCTTGAAATGGTCTTGTTGACTTTCAAACAGCGTATTTCATATGCATAATGACTGATTGTACCATTTTGAGTAGAGTAAAATAGTATATTATGCAATGAGCACGAAATGATGCCCATTTTGCACGAGTATGAAATTTGCAGCACGAGCCGAAGGCAAGTGCTGCAATTCATACGAGTGCAAAATGGCTATTTTGTTGCGAGTTGCATACTATACTTTTTCTATGACAACATATCGTTCACGTTTAATACATGCATGCATTGCAAAAACTTTGAAAGAAATAAACTGATGATATTTCATTACACCGAATTCGCCGCTAATGGGCTTTCTATCAGAATTAAAATATAAATTGAAGAACTATGTAAATATTTTCTTTATAGCTATTTCTAATAGGCACACAGAAATAGAAGCCTATAAATGTATGTATGTATCTAATTGAAGTTGAATGTGCAATTATTGAATATCATATTTGGAGAACTTGATTGCTGAATACTTAATTCTTTTCGAAATTGATAATTTGTCGACGTTGAAGTAGACGGCTTCTGGCGATTTTCCATTTCTAAATTCGTTGGTATGCCTGATGGTATGTTCTGTATTGCATTTGCAATTTTATTTGCTATGGCAAGCTTACTTTTCTTCGATTCATCAATATATCCCTCAGTGACTGTAGTAGATTTCCAGCCACCGTGGCGTTTTAACGTGGTTATGTCACCTCCAGCATCAACAAGAATTGTTGCGGAGGATCGGCGAAAGCAGTGCCCAGTATATAATTCGTAATTTGGCAATTTTAAATACTTGGCAATGTCTTTTCCCATAGCTCCAAACTTATTCAGACCTATTCTCCGAATGGTACACTTTCCTTTTTGATAATTAATGAAAAACCATAGACCATTAGCATTTTGAGGGCGAAGATTTGCGTATTTTTTATAAATTTCGTAGAATTTGCCAGTTACAGTAAAATTTCGTACTATTTTGGTTTTACTGTCTGGTATTGTTACTAAAACAGCTGAACCAAGATCATTGAAATGAGTAATTTTCATTTGATGTAATTCATGTCTTCTACATGCACCCATTACTCCCATAACTAATGCAACCTACAATGTAAATTAGTTTACTTTAACATATTTTTCATCAAATGGAAATATAAAACTTACTTTTGTTGCCAAATATATTTTATCTCGAGCCTGTTCAATGAAATTATCGATGTCATTTGCTGTAAAGATCTTTGACTTTTTGGGTTTGTAGCCGTTAGACTGCCGCTTGAGGAATGCTTTCAGTTTCAAATATTTGGCAATATCTATATCATTATAGATACTAAAAGTCGTTCTCAGCATTGAGAAGTGTGACCACAAAGTGGAACTTTTAAATTTTTTGGCTAAGTCGCCAAAATAAGCCATTAAAACGTTCTCGGAAAACGATTTTGTCTTTTGATCTACCTTCCATTCCAAAAATAGGTTATAAGCGCGTTGATACATACTCTTCGACGTTTCCGGTAATAAATTCAGTGTTGTTACCTTCGCTGCTTCTATTATGTTCGGAGGTGTCAAATCTAAGTCAATATCACTATCAGTTTCCATTTTAATTAATAGTTTTTATAGAAAACAACTATGAAATTACTCGTTACCTACTAAAACTTTGACAGAAACGATCTGCCGACATTTCATCAATTTGTCGCTGGACGTCATAATTTGACAAGCCGTAGTCGTCGTGATTTTAGAGTGAACCTCGACCTAACACGAAATATTCCATTTCGCATTTGTTGCTTAGCAACTTGCCTAGCAACCGATGCAAAAACGAAATTCTGTACAAAATGTGCTTGTTTATGATTGAAGTTACGGTTATAAAATGAACATTTATCGAGGTTGTCGTAGAAAAATATATTTTTACAATTCACTAGGGGTAAGATCACCTTGAATTCTTATTGTTTTATTTCTTATTTTGAACTAAATATAAATCGCAACATAAAAGTGAACACACTAAAACAAAACTCTGGACCTGGCCACCAAAGATCCTTGTTAACCGACGAAACCAAAAAGGAGGAGGTTCTCTAGTCAACGCGTATATTTATTTTTTTTTATTTTTTTTTTATGATTACGCATAACTTTTTATTGAGGCGTCCGATTCCGATAATTCTTTTTTCAGTGGATAGGGTGTACTTCGAAGTTGGTCCCATTTGAATTTAAAAAATTAAATCCACCCCTAAGGGTAGCAAAATGAAGGATATTGGTCACTCACCCTTTGAATTCTGGTCCGTTAACCGATTCTATCAGGCATAACTTTGCACTGGGATCTTCGATTTGGATGATTCTTCTTTTATCAGATAGGGTATACCTCATAGTTGATCATATTTGGATTTCGAATGGAATTATCCACCCTTACGGGTAGAAAAATAGGGAACAATTATTTTTTTCACTTGTGAACATTGGCACACATATGTAGTTGACAATGACTGATCGCTAGTGTCATTATCACAATCATTATATTATATGAGAGGATGGAATGATATACAAAGTGATGAAATAAATTAACCAGAACAACAAAAATAATTTATATTACAACAAATAGTAAAAGTAGATAATCATATTATTTAACTGGTAATAGTTGAAGTAAGGTGGGTAAGTAAGTATTTTGGAAGTAATAGAAAAACAAG
Organism: Gonioctena quinquepunctata; assembly: GCA_018342105.1. Lineage (NCBI taxonomy): Eukaryota > Metazoa > Arthropoda > Insecta > Coleoptera > Chrysomelidae > Gonioctena > Gonioctena quinquepunctata. The sequence goes on from JAFIRS010001623.1 coordinate 306,540, forward strand.
CAGTTGTAATTAGTAGATTCCAGCCACAAAAAATTGAAAAATAAAAACTTTTCAACAAAAAATTAAACCGACGAAATACGGAACTGAAAAGTAAAAAATAAAATAAACCTTCTTAGTCTCAATAACTAAGCTCCTAAACTAATGTAAGTAACTAATTTTGAGTCGGCGCCAAACAAACAATCAACGAAGATCATTAAATTACTTCAAAAACATTATCAGAATGTCACCGCCCAACTCGATGCCATCATTTTACGCCTTACCTAATTCATTTGCTTGTTTGTTTGGCGCCGACTCAAAATTAGTTACTTACATTAGTTTAGGAGCTTAGTTATTGAGACTAAGAAGGTTTATTTTATTTTTTACTTTTCAGATCCGTATTTTGTCGGTTTAATTTTTTGTTAAAAAGTTTTTATTTGATAGGGGTTCTGGATTACAACCTCTGGAAATAATATCCACAGAGTTTTGCTGGAAAGGAACGTTTTACCAACAATTTATTCCGGTAACTTCAAGAAGCGCAGCCACTCGGTTTGCTACATGTTTTCCAAGTACACGAATCTGCTGCAATCCAAGAAATGACAATGGATGAATAACACCAATAAAAAGTTTCAGAATGTTCTCTAGGTTTGATGAGTATTCTTCATACCTCGGTGACATTGACAGACCATGTGCTCCGTAACCCCGGAGCAAATATTTTTCATGTACACTGAGATAGATGGCACCACCGAAATCAGAAAAGATTTCAGTCAAACTCTCTCCCTTTTCGATGGCTTCTAAAATCTCTTCAAATGATGTTATTGCAGTCATTGTAGAGTGTTTTGCGCGGAAACAATGTTAATTTTCACTTATTATTTGGTACTTACTTAATAAGTTCTTAAGTTGATCAATCATAGCATATTCAATTATTTTCGATATTACAGAGGGTACTGATAGTGGCCTAGAGTTTTCTATGTTTTCAGAGCTTCTTTTCTTCAAAATTAGAGCAATTATAGAGGTTTTCAGCCTAGATGGAAATGTTCCTTCTGTAAATGATGGATTTATGATATGAGCTAATGGTGCAAGTATTTGGGGTCCTAGCTTTTTAATGACGGTTCCAGAGATTCCATCAAAGCCACTGGAAGGTTAATTTTTACACGCTTTATATTAGCTTCACTTGTATGTTTGTTTGTTTGTTTGTAACCGACTCCTTTGGGCGCGATTTTGACCCACTTCCAGACGTCCGAATGATTTGAAATTTGGCAGGTGTACATAATTTCTGTGACAATGCATTAATAAATTTTTGTGTGAAAAAAAAACAAAATGGCGGCTCCAATATGGCGTACGAGTTATGTGATTATGGTCCGATTCGCTTCAAAATTGGCATCTGAAGGATTTCGTGGTCGGAGATTATGATTCTTCGTCAAAATTTGAAAATTCGAAATGGCGGCTCCAAAATGGTGGACGAGTTTTGTGATTATGGTTTGATCCTATTCAAAATTGGTATGTGGGAATTTTTGGGGTCGAATATTATGATTCTATTGTAAAAATTGAAAAATTCAAAATGGAGGCTTTAAAATGGCGGCCGAGTTTTGTGATTATGGTCTGATTCTATTCAAAATTGGTATGTGAGGGTTTTTGGGGTCGGAGATTATGATTATTTTGTCAAAATTTAAGGATTCAAGATGGCGGCTCCAAAATGGCCGCGAGTTTTGTGATTATGGTCCGATTCTATTCAATATTGGAGAATAGTTAAAAAAAATTAATAATAATAATAATAGTTTAAAAAACTAAAAACAGGCGTTAATAGAAAACTAAACTAAACAGTTGAAAATAAATAATAGTTTAAAAAAACAAAAAAACGCTTTTATAGAAAACCAGACTAAAAAAATAAAAAACAAGAAAAAAAAATTTTTATTTAAAAAAAAGCGTGGGGTGCATGGTATCAATATTTATATAGTACATTTCACACCTAGGACAGTAAAGTAAGAAATGTCTCAGATCACAGGTAATTGTTGGCCTAGGCGATACCATGCACCACACGCTTTTTTTAAATAAAATATTGTTTTTTCTTATTTTCTATCTGGTTTTCTATAAAAGCGTGTTTTTTAGTTTTATATTTTAAATTTTTTTTTTTTTATTATTAAGAAATCATTTTGTAACATAGCAATAAACTGCTATTTTTGAAAATTGTTATTAGGATATTGAAAAACAATACTTGGTCATATATGTTGCTTATGGTGTTTTTTGGGATTTTAATAAAAAAAACATTGAATTTTTTTGCTATTTTTAATGAATCGTCCAGTATGTCATTACCGTCTTTTATTTTCATGTCACTCTAAAAATTTTTTTTTCTCATTCATTATAATCTTTACGTAATTATTTCATTGGAAGAATATTTTTATTTTTTGATGGACTGTCTATTTTCAACGGTAGGGCAACAAGTTAGTTTACACCCAGGGTTAGGGTGTCCATGTATCAAAGATAATCCTATTTAAAGCTAGACGTGATATTTGGCGGTAAAAACCACCAAAATCTTTTTGTGGGTATTTTTTTTAGTTTTTTCTGGAAACTATCAAACTAAGTTTTTTCACAAAAAAAACGTGTGCGATCGGAGGACAATTACGATAGTGCCTTCGCAGCCCTTGGTTCGGAAAGCACTACTCGTTGTTTGAAACCAATTTTGTGTTGAATAACTCTTTTTCAACGTTCACCTTTTTGCACAATTGAAGATTTACTTTACTCGATGCTTTCAATGGAAATTGAAAATGCATGTTACAAGTGACAAAAATGGAATGATCAAAATACATATCTCAGATAATTTATAACAATAAACAAATAATAAAAGTATTATAGTTCTTTCGTTGATCTTCCGTTTACAAGATAATTCACGGTGGGAGCTTACTCAGCAAAGATAAATCTCGGTAGGAGCTTGGTCAGCAATTTGTCTAGTCGCCATGAAGTCTGAGTGGCAGGGCCGGACTCAGGAACGTAACTGGACCCCCATCAGAAACTAAGTTCTTTTGCCCCTTTTATCATCCTCCATATCACTCCCCATATTTTGATGTGTTGGACTCACCATTTTTTCTGCATTATTTTCTCACTTTGAAAATGTTGTCAAGTTGTTCGGAAAGTGAGGTGAACAAAGTTTTTCTTCTGGACAGAGGTTTTTTTGCGTCTTTTCCTCACCTCCCTTTCCATTCCCCACTTTTGATGGGTTACACTCACCACTTTCTTTTCGTTTCACTTAGTGTTTTTGAACTTTTCTCATACTCTGCGCTAACCTCGGCTCGGGCGCTCTTTTCGGCCACGGCCTGGCTCTCCAGTGTCTTTATTAGGTTCAATATTGCGCTGATTTTTCAACAGTGCACCAAAATTATTAAATCAAAATTTGAAATTGTTTTGATAATTTGTGTTTGAGGTATTTTTTCAAGCATTTCCGGTCCCAGATTTATTATAACTTTTTTCTTCATTTGACGAATGTCAGAAATAAGATATTTTTTGAATGCATAATTCTTCATAAAAGCCGTAATGACAAATTCTAAAAATAAAACAAGTCACATTAACTGAAATATATAATATATATAAAATAAATGAAAACAAAACAAAATTATAACTCCTAAAACAGGTTCACACACGGAAATACTCATTTTCTGAAGGTCACCTTAACTGAAACTTCATTTTATGTAAAAAAAGAAACAAAATATTAACTCTTAGAAAAGGTTGCTGAAATATCTATACTACAGAATACTCAGATCAGAACCATTTCGCCTTTTTTTCATATGGGCCTCAGCGATCCTTGCAAAAGCCTCCTTTTCCAGTAAACGGTAATTCACAGCTAAGTTGACTCCGTGACTTATCAGGTCCCAACCTAGTTCAATCCCCGTCCCAAAATCACACTCGTCCGTTGCAATATTGGCGTATGTGAGGACCGGCTGCAATTCGAAAAAATAATCCAGTTTTTCCCGGTCCGTTTTGGAATTCTGAAGTTTTGTCAGTAGGTTGCTTAAATCTTCATCATTGAGAGGTAGTTTTCTATAGCCTAAGTCCAAACTGAAATAATAGACAATTACAGACGAGCACTGGAAGTTGCAATTACTTCAAACAAATAGGAATTCAATTTCATAGAAGGCAATTAAACGGATTTAACATGAAAATTATTAAAGAACAAAAAAAAATTGCTAGAAATAATAAAATCTTTTTTCAATAAAAAGCAATATTATTGTGGCACAATATCGAAAGAAATGGGTCATACAGTGCATGGTAAGACCTTGCCATTGCATATTCAATCCAATGGAACATATGGCACGAGCTAAAAGCATCGCTGAGGTTTTGCCAACTTTAAATTATTCTGTGGTAGAGCTCGTCCAGTATTGAAAGGACCGTTTGGTATGTAGAGAGGGGGAAAACCCGAGTGGACACGATTTGATATGGCTGCTTATGCTACGGCGAATCTTCACCAGTGGCTTGTCATGCAGCATTTGAAAGGTTAGGTTTGTTTGATTAATAAATAGGTAGTGCAGTTATTTATTCAACTTTGACAAAAAAATTCATAATCTCCGACCCCAAAAACCCCCGCATACCAATTTTGAATAAAAATCGGACCATAATCACAAAACTCGTCCGCCAAAAACTACGTCTCGTGTTTCGCCTATACCAAATAATTTGGTACGCCTATGGAATTTCTATTAATAGCCACAGTTAGATAATGGCTCGGGCATCTTTGAGAAAAATTGGTTGTTAGGTAGGGGAAGGCCAAAGTGGTCGTTTCAATAATGGACGAGCTATAGCTTTGATTCAATCAGAAATGCATAATATTCCAAATCTAACCTTAAAAACCATTTTACAGACGTACGTTTGCAAAATTAATAACAAGCAGTCGTAACAATGGTGTCAGGTCTAAATGGGGTGTAATTTGTGGGAAAATTAACGCATATATGGCATTTTCCACATATGATGTCAAACTAGAATTCAATCTGTGAAAATAGTTATGAAAATATAGAATTTTTTCGTAACAATACTGTCAGGAGTAGTGTGGTCAAATTTGTGGGAAAATTAATGCATATACTGCAGTTTCCACTTATGTAATCAAACTGGAAATTAATCTGTGACAACATTATTGCAAATATAGAATTTTTTCTTAGCAATAGTGTCTGTTGAATGCTAAAATATGAATGAAATTTGTGGAAATAGTCAGGAAATATAAACCTTCTGTAACAGATGTCAGAAAAGTGTAACTCATGTTCAAAAAAAACTAAATTTAAAAATCAAAAAACCCGACTGCGTAAAAAGTGAACTTTAAAATAGATGGTTAACTATTAAACTTAATACTTTAGATAAAGAGAAATTTGTTACGAATCCAAGAGAGCTCACCATCCGCAATCAGCTGTTTCATGGTTTCCCAATCATCAGGACGGCTTGTGGTCTCTCTCAAATTCGTATCAAACATCTCGTAGTGCTAATACCTACCGGCAAGTACCAAAATGTGAAAAGCATCAAATTATAGATAGTGACACCTATAATCTGTGCGGTGAAGCTTAGACCTAATGTCGTGGAATTTTAATGGCACATCAATAGGTCACCAACAGATGTCAGCATAGGCCAACCCACGACACCAATAGTCGTACTCCTAGTGTGTTCAGAGTAACTCAAAACAAATAACTAGATAAAAAGAAATTTGTTACGAATAAGATGTCTAAAAACCCTGGTGAATGAACTGATTCGATATTGTTTAGATTTTTGAAGGGACACCACCTGTTACTTCAACAGAGCTTCTCTCTCTCTGTGGTAGATGGCGCCGTCCAAAAATGTTTGTCTATATTCTCGCTTAATGTCAGAACTTAATTTCTGACATCTTCAGCATCTTATATGAAATTATTTACAGTGTTTTGTCGGTATCTATGCGTTTTCCATCTCTTTGATATGAACTCTTGCTTAGCTTATTCCTGAGTTTGTTCTTTAAAAAAACCACCCGTTCATCACTTCATTAGTGCGTGAGGAATTGTTTATTTTCAGGTAGTGTAGTGTGTAAGGATACTTCTTATAGAATGGGCCACATTTGCATTTTGTGTGGAGAGTATAAAGTCGCAGATTCGAATTTTCGCCTGCATTTAGTACCAGAAGCAAGTACAAATCCTGACGAATTGACTAATAATGATATTTCCATAGTTCATTATATTGTATGCATTGAATTTTATATTTTCTGCAATTTAATGACAATTTTATTTCCAATTCTCCGTCTGTCAAAATGCAGTTTCAAATTCAAATCGTACAAAATACGAAAAACAACACGACAGTGCTTTCTTTGTGCAATGTTCGGGGGCTTCTAATTCTAGCTTTGCTATTGATGAAGTTTGACAGATGTCTCTTTTAAACCAATAGCAAAGCTAGAATTAGAACCCGCGCACAGTTCGCCTCAAAAAGAAATCTGAGTAAATAAATATACCCTGTTACTGAATTGAAACTAAATCGAAATTGGCGCTATCTGACACGGTAGTAATCTCAATTTTCAAGTAGGCCAAGTGTCGCCAAGTCGATCCCAAACTTCTACAGGTATAAGTGCAAGCACCAGGGTTTTTATACATCTTAGTTACGAATCCAAGAGAGCTCACCATCCGCCAACAGCTGTTTCATGGTTTCCCAATCATCAGGACGGCTTGTGGTCTCTCTCAAATTCGCATCAAATATCTTGTCTCTTCCAGGCGCATTTTTACTAGGAAATTATATCTTTTTTGAATAAATTTTCAATCGTAAATTTTCGACAAAATTAGCTTTCTTCGAAAATATATTCTCAATCATAACGATTCCAGTTTCACTGAGAAAAACCTCGGAATCGAGTATATCGGACAGAGAACGCCCATCCGTCGATTTTCAACAAATTAGAATGCGTCGTTCGCCTCGCCTGCATTATAAATACAGACGAATCGTTCGACTCGAGATCAGTTCTCTCTAGCGTTTGGAAGGAAGCAGTTCACAAGTCAGTCTCCGCTGTGGATGCAGGGAGTTGAGTTAACAGAGCAGTTTATTCATCTTGGAAAATTTATGCGTTCGATTTTTGGACGAATTTCAACGTATGCAAAAGCACCAGGGGAAATTGAGAGCAGTCATTCTTTAATCGTATGCTTAAAAGCTTGTAAGAAGGAGGGCACTAAATACCTCCAAAAAGAATTCGAATTCATACCAAATCAAGTCTGTACTTTTCAGCACAGCACGTCGCTTCGCTTCGGAACGAGATTTATAAAATTAAGTCTGTCCTTTTCAGCACAGCACGTCGCTTCGCTTCGGAACGAGAAATATTGGCAGGTAGCAGCTGAATATAAGGAAGGCACTAATACCTTTATTTGTTCCTTTCTACTCCCATCCCATCCTTCGCCTTGCTGCCCTCAACGAGCCCTCTGACAGCCGAGTTGGAGGAAGGGTTCATTGGGCACTTGGACATCGTAACACTCGTCGGAAGAGTGGTCGAGGCCGCTGATTACGGTGGTTAGGAAAGCAGTGGAGTTAGGCGCGAATCGTACTGTCGTTAATATTTGTGTTTCGTAGATTAGGGACTCGTCCTAAGCCCGTAGGTCCGAGACCGAATGAAGTCTCGATGCAGGGTCCTGGCTTAGAGCTATTAGGTTTTACATGAATTACAGACTTCTGATAGGGTCCGCGACTCGAATGTTAGGGGTATAAAATATATTTTATTCACACTTTTTAGTCTGTTCTCTCGAGGACTGAGGAACGATGAAACTGTGTATTTTTCAAGAGGAATAATAGGCTGTCTCTATTGACGAGCGCCTGGTATCAAAAACATTAGTTTCTGTGGATGTAGAAATTAAGTTAGGAAAATATAGGTGTGTGCACACAACCTGCGAATATAATATTTTTCGTGTTCAGTTTGATATAAAATATTACTTTTCTTTGATACTTTTATATTTCTCTTTAGTAAGAATAATTCTTTGAAATAGTTTTTTTTCTGACATAAAACGAAAATAGCTTTTCATTGTGAAATCCAATCTGATAAAAATCGATGGAATTCTTGGGTTTAAATAAGAACCTTTATTACCAGTCTGATTGTGGGAAATACTGTTTTCTCAACAGACTGTTGGAAATAAATATTTGTAAATATTTCTTTTATATTGAAAATTCCTAGAACTTGGAGTTCATTCTCTCTCTTAGCCTGAAGGGGTAGATACGCGCGAGGATGAATGATAAAACTCACGGGGAGCTTGGTCAGGGCAATTACTCAACTTTTACGATGAAAAATCATCCTCGTGCTGACAACCGTCAAGTTCATAGTGTTAATACCTACCGGCAAGTACGAAAATGTGAAAAGCATCAAATTATAGATAGTGACACCTATAATCTGTGCGGTGAAGCTTAGACATAATGTCGTGGAATTTTAATACTTTAAACAATATCACGCAGTCGGAGGCATGTTCTTTAATTTAATGAAGATATATTATTGCCTCTGACTGCGTGAGATTGTCTACAGTATTATGTTCAATAGTTAATCTCTTAAAATATAATTTTCCGAGAATATTTTCTGGTCATCTTGTTTCCATATTTTTTAAAGTTCACTTTTTACGCAACCGGGTTTTTTTAATTTTTTTATTTACTTTTTTTATTTTACACTTTTCGGTTAGGATTATTCACAATATGGCGTCTGGTTGTCGCCATATTGAATTTTAATTACTGTCAAGATTAGGACAATTCGATTGACGTAAGAATCATCAAAATAGGCCCACGCTTTTGGTTTCTAGAGAGCCACAAAGAACGAACACATCTTGGGCTGGTAAACACAATTAGAATAATCATATGTAAATATACCTACATCTGTTGCCCAGAGAAAAAATTGTTGTGAACTTGGATGACGACAGTGACAGTGAGACTGACTTAGGTTAAAATGTACTTATTATGTTTATGACGCTGTAAATTTTGTAATTTATTTGTACCTGTTAAACTTAATTTTATAAATTTCATTTATTTTTTAATTATTTTTTACATCAAATACATAATGGTGTGAAACATTCAGTCAAATATGTACGCGAAATTCATGAAGTTGAGCTTTGATATTCTAGAATCAAGTATATTTTGTAGGTATATATATATTATTACGTGTATATAGATAAATAAGTGTCCTATATTGATTGTACACTGTACCTTTTCATACTGTTTATTTATTATTATTGAATCAGACGTTATACATCATCTTTACATTTATATATTTTTTTCCATGTATAAAAAATAAGTACCTATTTTTTCACTGGTATTTGGAAAATTGTACTTTGTCGCATACTAGAAGATAAAAAAGATGTTTTAGTTTAAAAAAAATTGTTGTTTAGAGAAACACATTTTTTACGAACTTGCTATAAAGTACTACTTTCCACACTCGTTTGTAAATATAATATTTTATACCAGCGAAATAATTTGTAGGAGAAACGAGAGTGTCTCTGCTTGCGATTAGTCACCTGCTCAGCCTTATTGGCAATTAATAATAATAAGTCTGTTATATCTCTGGATGGACTATACAAAGAATAGAATGCAAATTATGTCAGTTAGCATTACTTTCCAATTTCACAGAACATTAGTTAAAAATCAATGAGATTGATGAATTGGTTTGAAAAAATACTCGTTTATAAGTTATATTGTAGAAGAGTTTTAACATGGGGAAGTTGCAAGAAAACATTCACATAATATGAAATCGATTAATATTTCCCAACAAATTAGATATTTTTTTTTAATTACTCTATGAACCCATTAATGAAACTTGCAGAGCTTATAAATAATTGTGATTCACGAGAATACATGTATACCGAGATTCAGACTAATAAAAACAAGGTAAATATTTACCAACATTGAAAATATATCATCTCATACTCACTTTTTAACATATGGAACAACCAATCCAATGTTGTTAAAAGTCCTTGACACAAGTTTTGTTTCCCTCTTAGTCATAACCTCGGTTGTTCTAGAAATGTCAATTTTCAACTTCCTGATCTCACTCTTCAGTGCCGAGTGAATTCGATTTATGTGCATATTTTGGAAAGGATTTTTGGTGTACTTCAAATCCTCTAGATAATAACTGGAAGGAGAACAATACATTTTTTCCTAGCTAAAACTTCTCCTAAGCAGGGGTGAATACAATAGTATTTAATCTATCTCCAATGAAATCTTAGAATCAGATAAAGATATCTCCAATGCCTATGCATAAATCTAGAAAAACCAATCAAATAACTAACTATAGGCCGATCACTATTTTACCATCTCCCTCAAAAATATTTGGAAAAAAAATGTATACAAAAATAAATTGTCATGTATTTACAGTTCTTTTAGAGGAGTTTATGAAATCATATCTGACAAATCAAACTAACTTTATTAAATTTAACAACTGTCAGTCAGAGAGGTTAGTACCTCGGGTTTTCCCCAAGGTTCGATATTGGGTACGTTACTTTTTGTCATGTTCATTAGCCTTTTCAGTGCGGGAACCGGATATCTACATAAAATAATTTCGTGACCGGATAAATACGCGGGACCTTTTTGTGTGTTAACTGCAGTTACCGGTCGAATACGCGATTTTCAATGTATTTTGTGTTGCCTATAGTAGTTTGTTTCTGTCAGAGACGTTTACAAAATGTTTGAAAACTCTTGTGAGGGTTGACGAGAGTCTTATCGATATCTGAAGCCAAGCATCGTCGGGCGTGGTTAGTTCTTGAATGGGTGACCACCGGACAAGGAAGTTCCGCGTTAAATGCCCTAACAACTGTAGCGTAGTAGCATATTCGCAGCTGCAGGCGTCTTATCAATGAGCACGAGATAAGACGATAGATATGCCGTCCTTCGGAAGGGACTTTAAGATGGCGGTCCTGAGTTCATAGATGTTGAGCTCGTTAAATAACCCTACCTCTGAAACAACAGAGGGTTCGGCAAAATTTCCGGTTGGGAGGAGTGTGCTCACCGGTGTCATGTTTAGCCTTGGTAGCAGAAATAGGCCGACGTTAAATAAAGCAGGAAAAAAAACTCTTGTGCTTCACTGCGGAAGCCGTATGAATCAGCATTTTTGTTTATCAGGCACGAACTCCGAGGCATTGTTTTCCGAATTCATGTATTCTTTTATTAGATCAGCTTGCTGCAACAGTAACGTTATGATGTGACCTGAGCCTGCAAGTATTTTGGTTTTCAGGGAAATGAGTTAATAATGTATCTTGAACTTATTATTTTTGATTTGTTGAAAATATAAACAGGATGTTCATAAAATCAGATGTGGAATCATCTGCGACTGAAAGATAAACTTTAGTCACTATCTTCCATCGTCAAGATAACCTCTTGTGGGGTATTCATGTTGAAAAGGGAAACATTCTCAATCGAATATTGATAGAAAGATTTTTCTGTCAATTGAAAAATCCACGATTAAAATGAAGTTATTTTTTGTGAATGTCTAACAGAAAACAACTACTTCCCCGGCTAAAGCCACGCTGGACATTGAACTACATCTGATAGATATTCTGAAAAAGCCCTAACTCAAAAGAAAAAATCTGAAATTGAAAATTTGCATTTTCATTCAGATAGTTATTTGATTTTCTATTCCAGTCTTAATTAAGAACTCATAAGATGAATGAGGCAAAGAAGAATGTTTTCCAAAAGAGAGTACTCACCAGAAATTATTTTTGTTATTCCATATTTTTATATAATAAAAATAACTGTACACATTTTACGTGGCATTGTTCGTTTGATTTTTGTTTTGTTGGGTGCCAACTAGCTCAGTCTTTGGTTTGTTAAATAAGTAAATAATGCACACTACCACTTCGTACTTATAATAGTTATAATGTTATAATTTTGATCAATGCACAAGATAGAGCTCATCCAGTATTGAAACGACCTTTTGGTAGGTAGAGAGGGGGAAAACACGAGTGGACACGATTTTCTGTGCTACGGCGAATCTTCACCAGTGTCTTGGCATGCAGCGTTTGAAAGATTAGGTTTGTTTAATTAATAAATAGGTAGTGCAGTTATTTATTCAACTTTGCAATAGTTCACTCTTTTCCTTGTCAAAATGCCCAGTGGTAAGTACTATTCAGTAGCGGAAAAAGAAATAGGAGTGTTAAGAAAGTTATAAGAGTGTAAGTTCTCTACGTCTCGTGAATCGCCTTGGTTGGTACGCCTATGGAATTTCTATTAATAGCCATAGTTAGACAATGGTTCGGGTATCTTCGATAAAAATGGGTTGTTAGGTGGGGGAAGGCCAAAGTGGTCGTTTCAATACTGGATGAGCTCTACAATCTTTTGTTGTGGTTCAGACACACATAACCCGGGAACCCCCGATGTCTCTCTCGGTTAGATTAGAGTCTTCCTATTTTTTTACAATTCTCGCGCGCTATTTTTTCCAGGGTTGCCAGTTACACAATATTCTACAACACTCCTCCCTTTTAGAAGTGTCGCAACCACAACTCAAAACAAATAAAATATCATCATCTCCATTTGAAATAAATGATCATCCATACACTATTTACATTTTAAATGAAGGATATATACACTACTTCTATTTGAAATGAAGGATCCATACACTACCTATATTTGAAATGAAGGATCACTCACACTTGAAATAAAAGATGCACCCACACTACCTCAATTTGTAATGAAGGGTCCATACCATTCCTGACTTACATTCGAAATCATGGATTCATGGAGTATGGGAATCAAAGAATTTTCAACTGTCAGTAACATACCCTGAAAAGATGTTTTGCCTAGGTGATTCACAACGAAATATATGTATCAAATATTAATGAATAATTTCTTCATCGGATTTTTTTTACTTAACATCTTGATTCTTATGAATGTTGATTGTGTTTTATCATTTTCTTTTGAAAATTGTTGGCCATATATCATATCTATTGTTCATGATAGTCGATTTTTTGTTGTTATTCAATTTATTATTGTAAAAGCCATTATTTTATGGATCATATTTAGTGTCATAAAATATACATCAAGAGTAAAAATTTTCTATAAAAAAACAATTTGTTGATGTATGTTTTTCGATTCAATTTTTCCATAAAACTCTCTAGAGGAGAATGTCGGATATGCTTTTGTAAGTACTAAAAATCTGAGATTACTTTTATGCCATAGATCCCCCACTGTACGGGGTGACACAGGATATCGGGCCACCCCTGTAACTTCTGCATTCGTGAACGGATTTTTCTGGAATTCAGTACAGTTATATAAGCAACCATTTCGGATTTGATCACATTACAATCCAATATGGCGGATTTCCGGTTTTTCTGTAAATGCCAGTACCTTTGGTTTTTCAAATGGAACACCCTGTATATTTTTACATATTCAAGTTCAACAGGTCAAAACAAGTCCAAACCTTATGTCAAATGTAATTTTTTTTAAACAATTGAAATTAAAATTGTTTTTTTATTTTACCTCGTGGATAAATGAGATTTGGTCGAAGCTATTCACAATGAGTCGCAAATAACAGAAAAATTTAATTTTTTCTGAAAAATGATTTTTTGTGTCACTTACTGGTTAATCAATTCAGTCACATCACATTTTGATCAAAAATAAATTTTTTTCAAATGAAACCCCTATGGGCCACCTACCTGTCTCTCTAGAACATTCATTAAGGAAAAAAATGACATCATTTTTGTATTTCGGTGCAGTAACAAATTGGATAAATTCAAAAATCTACAACTAGTTCATGAGTTTTCTGGCAGTTCGAATAATTTTTCAACTTAGTAAGCTGTGGAAAACAACATTTCTGAATCTTGTCAACTAATTGTGTAAGTTATACTTATAAGCACGATAATGGTGTTTTTTCTTTAATTCTTCTAGCGTTTTCTCGACTGACATTGCATTGGTATTCCAATTCCCGCGTCGAAGCGGTTGGATCAAAATCGACATAAGCAAAACATTCATTTCTGCCTCCTCACTTACGATCATCTTCTCCATTGTTGGGTTCTTTTCTTTGTGGGTGTCTTCTGTGTGGGTATCGTTCAGCGTATAACTGACAAGCGGCGACAATGTTTTCAAGACATTCTCCGTAAATCAATAACATAATCTGTTCACTTCTTGTAAACCTATTATTTTGATTTTACATTTCTACTAAACTAATTCCCGGAAATTAACTAATTTTTGAGAGTTGAGATGAAAGATGACAGCGAAACACAATTAGTTGACAAGATTCAGAGATGTTGTTTTCCACAGCTTACTAAGTTGAAAAATTATTCGAACTGCAAGGAAACTCATGAACTAGTTGTAGATTTGTGAATGTATACAATTTGTTACGGCACCGAAATACAAAAATGATATGTAATTTTTTTCCTTAATGAATGTTCTAGAGAGACAGGTAGGGGTTTCATTTGAAAAAAAATCATTTTTGATCAAAATGTGATGTGACTGAATTTTTCAGAAAAAATTATGTTTCTCTGTTATGTGCGACTCATTGTGAATAGCCTTGACCAAATCTCATTTATCCACGAGGTAAAATAAAAAAACAATTTCAATTACAATTGTTTTAAAAAAATTACATTTGACATAAGGTTTGGACTTGTTTTGACCTGTTGAACTTGAATATGTAAAAATATACAGGGTGCTCCATTTGAAAAAACAAAGTTACTGGCATTTCCAGAAAAACCGGAAGTCCGCCATATTGGATTGTAATGTGATCAAATCCGAAATGGTTGCTTATATAACTGTACTGAATTCCAGAAAAATCCGTTCACAAATGCAGAAGATACAGGGGTGGCCCGATATCCTGTGTCACCCGGTATGACCCCCACTAGAAGGGATGGATATGACCGACTCTGCTTTCAATATATCATTGAAAGGCGACACTTTCCTGCATCAACAATATCTTATAAATGTATCAGTGATATAGGTAAGGAGAAATGAAATTAATTTTGAAAAAACTTACTGAACTGCAGCAAAAATGTTGCCACCCATTGGTACCAAAATGCCATCTTTTTTAGATAATTACTAGCCAAAAATACTGGCATATCTTCTGGAGAACTCTGAAATAGCCAATATGATATCCAGAAATATCATTGCCTTTTAATACTGTCTGAAGCTCCGGTGGATCTCGAAAATATCTCCAGTGGATTAAAAAGTCGCTGGCTGGTTTGGATACATTCTCGAATTTGCCTAATCAACAATAATTTCGTTGGTACTCGTTAACAAATTCAGAACAACAAGATTTTCTTCAAATACACATAGTCGTGAGATGTAAGTTGTTCTGCTATTTTATCAGGCTATGCCAGAGACAACGAAAAATACCTAATACAATATACAGTGTCCGGCATAAAGTTCGCAGCATATGGAAAACTTTTTCATTATTGATTTCTCAAAAAAAAACATTTCTGATAAAAACCTCTGCTTCATCCCAAACCTGAACTGCAAACTCCAAAATTGAATTTTATACGACCCTATACGAGGGAGATAGAAAAGCATGCTTTGTTTTCAAAATAATATCACTTTATTTCTCACGGTAGAATTCAAATTCATGGGGAAATATTGTTCAAAATCGAATGTTGATCCAGAAATTCGGATCATAGCCACCTATGACCAATTTCATATTTCTACTTTTTTCCCCATTTTTTCCTCATCGCCCTGTACAACATAAGGAATATTATGCTAGACGAATGGTATATTGTTAGATATGATGATATCGCTCTCTGAATGTAAAATGCCAAAATGCCATCTAATTTATTTTCACAATACAAATAAAATTTTTTGAAACAAATATGTCCCATGCTTTATTCTACATGGAGTCCTCCATTCTCAATACACTGCATAGTACGGCGGTGCATTGCATCATGAACATTTCTTAGTATCTGGGGAGCTATTCCCCGAATACAATCCCTGATAGTATTCTCCAAATGACGTATATTTTGAAATGGTCTTCTTGAATATACCTTCTGTTTGAGATATCCCCATAAGAAAAAATCCAAAGGAGTGAGGTCCGGTGACCGGGCGGGCCAAGCATTATTGGAATATCTTCCAATCCATCGATTTGGAAATGTTCCGTTTAACCACCCTCTCACTTCTAGCGTAGAATGAACGAATACGTCTTGTTGAAAATACATTCCAGCTCTCATGTCCAGAGGAATA